>OY292520.1:4260538-4760022 GCA_958496365.1 Subacronicta megacephala | reverse complement strand
GTTAGAGGACGTTTATATAAATACTTGAATCCAGCACATCAAGTAAGACTTTAGACATATTACCTGCTAGTATTATATGTATAACATTCTATACCTATATGTAAATAATAATTTTAATGCACTATAATATATTCCTCGACATTTATTTGCTCATACTAATATCACAAACTCACAAGGAACCAGTAAATTCAAGAGCTACATAAATTGAACTTTGAGCAAATATACCACGCATTGGAATATTAATTGCACAATCTTATTCATTAGTGAGTGCAGTGATAGCCTAAACCTTTGAGGAATATAGGTAGGTGTGATGGTATGTTAAAATCGTATTATAAAGTTATAAATTTCCTTTTTTCTTTAACTTACAAGCGATGTGGGTCGCACATTAGGTACTAGTAATCTTGTTAACCCCTCGTGCTAAGGGTAGTGTAATGGGTGGGTTTCGAACCGGCAACCACATGATCACAAGTACGACGCCCTAGCCATTAGGCTATCCGCTTCTTTTTTATTTTAAGTAATGGACACCCATCCAGAGATTTAATGAAGGCTACAAATGAACTAAGAATTTCTAGAATTCAGTACCTAGCCTACACAGTAGCAGTTCAATCATACAAACACAAATAAAAATGATGTTCGTAGGTACTTAACCCTTCAGGCGCTCGCCTGTAGAATCAATAAAATATACATTAAAATAAACATTTAGGTACACAGTGTCATAAATGGCGTGGGTATTAAACAAAGTGACAAGTTCTTTACGCATCATAAATAAAATGTAAGGGTAATCTAGGTTTAACACTTTGCGGTTAGCGCTTGCAGTTTATTTTTGCCAACTTTCAGCTACATTATATTAACTACTAGTGTAAGTCTTGCTCGGTACAGCCAAATATATATTGACAGTTTTAATATTTATACAAGGTTTTGAGCAAGCGAAGGATATATATATAGGAGAATCATATTGATTAATGGAGATATTTGAACATAAACTTAATTATTAATGTGTCATTATCATTTCAAGTGAGTGAGAGTGATTATAACTTGGGTGACGTGTTTATATAAATGTATACCTATTATAAAAAAAAACTGATTATGTACAGTTATATTATTACAAAACCGTCAAATTTCTTCAAATAATTATAAAAGTTAAACTGTTGCTAATTAAGTTCAAAATCAACTGAGAAAAATTGATATTTTGTGGTCACTTGATGTGCTGGATTCAAGTATTTATATAAACGTCCTCTAACCCAAAAAGTGAAGTCTTTTTTTATTGTTGACGCAAAACTACAGATCTTTTTGTTTTGTATTTACTGTTGCTTCAATTGACCAGATCTTGAGATAAGATCTACGATAAAATACGAACATTTCAATAGGTAAGTTATAATTTTAGGCGTAGGTTTACATTACAAATATTGCAGGTAAAAGTTTTTGGCAAAAAGTAGCTGAAGCTTAAAGTATGCACCCTTAACCTAGTCAGGTACACACGAAAAATTAAATAGAATGTGCTGGAAAGTTAAAGAGAAACTCTGACATTTAACTTCCTCTAACTACAAAACATTTGCCTCACTTACAAAGTTGGATCAAATATTTGACCCAGTAAAAATCCACAGCCATTGTAGTCGCTATATTTAATGAAATAAAGTAGCAGTGTAACATTATGTGTAAGATTCTACACGTAAGATGAATTCACTGAAATTGGGTTCAAATCAATCAATGATTTACACGCGTGCAGGGTTCAATTCAATAATTGGCGGGATTCAAACTACATTATTTTGTTGGACACAAATCTATCAACAATAAGAAACCATGTTTGTTTGTTTCATTTTTTTTCTGTTTTTCGGGTATCACGGAAAATCTGAATAAAACCTTCTAGTTATATTATATGAGGAAAGATTTATTGGTTTGTTTGTAATCGATAAACTCTAAAAATACTGAACCAATTTTAATAATTCTTTCACTATTAGAAGGCTACATTATTCCAGATGAACATAATTACCTATGTATTTATTATCGCGCGAAATTACTGGGAACCCCTGCGGGGGAAGCCCCGAGCAATTAATTGTATAGTGTTTTAGTAAAGACACAACTACTACTTACCTATTAATTCATTTGAAAAAAAAAATCCAAAAAGAAATGAAATTCACATTCATTTGTGATTTCAACTTAGGACTAGATAGGTACAGTGGGTTATAGCTGTTACCTGACCCACCCTAGGTGGGCCGGCGGCGTCTAAGTGGGTCAGGTAACAGCTATAACCCACTGTACACGGAACATTAAAAAAAATACAGCTATATCTACCTATAAAAAGTTTAAATGTTATTATGTGATGGGAAATGTGAATTATTTTAGTGAAGGAAAAAAACGACCGCGGGCAGGATTCGAACCTGCGTCTTCTGGTTAAGTACACCAGACGCTATGACCGCTAAGCCACCGCGACTACCACCCACCATGTCGAAATTTGCCTTCACATTTTTAATTTACGTCTTTGAGGCGACGTTTGTTAATACGTTCATAATCTCTGCATGGAAAATGCCTAAAAAATACAAAAAGATAGTTAAAAGGTAAGGTGGCATCGTACGACATCGTACTTGCTGTAAAGCATTTCATGTCGGTTGAGAAGCTCATTTTCAACAAATGTCACTAAAGTCGCCTCGAAGACGTAAATTAAAAATGTGAAGGCAAATTTCGACATGGCGGGTGGTTGTCGCGGTGGCTTAGCGGTCATAGCGCCTGGTGTACTTAACCAGAAGACGCAGGTTCGAATCCTGCCCGCGGTCGTATTTTTCCTTCACTAAAATAACTTAATAATCTTTGTATGGAAAATGCCTAAAAAATCCAAAAAGATAGGGAAATGTGAATGTTAAATTATTGTATGAGCAACAATTCATATCAAATTAATAATTCATTTATAAAGACCACACATTCGTTTTGTGTCGAATATAATTAATTACTTTGTCGCATAACATGTGTTTTATTTTGAACTGCCATTGTTATCGCATGTGCTGAATAATTCATTTATGCAATACGTACAATTATTAAATTTACTAATTTAACACCTTCTGTTTCCTGATTAACGCCTTTTTTTGGAAGATCCTGCAAAAAGTGGCCCTAAGTGGTATTTCCGTATGAAAAAATAGAAACCGGTTTTGGAACCTGGTTTTTTTATCTCGCTGCACTTATGTAGGACATAATGCAAAAATTATGTCCTATGCAAGGGCATATTATATCTATCCCTCTTTTCTTTGTTGGGACCTGCGATGTTGATAAATATTAGTTTTTTTTTTCATACGTTTCTATCGGTCGTGATGATAATGTTCTTCTTCTTTTGTAACTATTTTCATATTAGGTACAATATATATTTCTAGATATATTTACCCACTAGTGCTAGGTTAAAATACAAATACTGTCGCTATATTTACCTAAATGGCATTCTGAAAATAAACGCTGCCTATCAAAAGCATAGTAAACTAATATTTACGAAGAAATTATGAGTGAAAATATATGTTTTTTTTGCATTTGGTTTAATAGTAGCAAGGTGTAGCTGCTGAAAGCGAAGTCCTGATATAGTGATGTGCTAAACTAAATACTGGCCTCAGATCAAATAAAAAGTTAAGATGGAACTTTGCGAACAAAGAAGTGAAGCCGGCTAAAACTACGCCTAACGGTGTGCAACACACAATTACACGCACACACGTATACCCAAACTACGCCTTATCTTGTCAGTCGAGCTATCGAGGGAATGAAAGCTTGACTGACAATATAAGGGGTAGTTAACTAATACATATGTGCGTGTAATTGTGTGTAGTACACCGTTAGGCGTAGTCTTAGCCGGCCTCACTTCTTTGTTCACAAAGTTCCATCTTAACTTTTTATTTGATCTTAGATACTGGCTGATAACTTGTGAATTAAAGAAATCTTCACCAAGGTCCTCCATAAATAATTTCAAGCCAGTGAAACCAATCGCGGTGTAGCGCGATAGGAGATAGACAATAAATTAAAAGGGGGACTGGACGATGAGTAATGAGCTTTGTTGAACATAAATTTGTATTGTCGTTACTTATTTGAAACGGTACCAGTTTTGACAGCAAACCACCAAGAGATTGGCAACAGCTGCAATTAGTTATTAACGAGAAAGCAATTTTCCTGCTGAAATGTAAATTTATAGATTTTGCATCGTTTCAAGCCTTTATCTGCCTCTAGAATCCAAGCGCGTCTGCTACGCTAGAGATCCTTGGGTCGATCTTAAGGTCGAGCGAAGTGCTATTGGGTTTTTCTTTGAAATTCTCAGTAGCAGCTCGAAGTCTGGATGTGTGCCCGGTTAATGGCAATACTCTCACCCCCTATTACATGGGATCTAAACATATCGGCGAAGTGTGAGTGTACATTAATACACTTCTGCCTAACTCTTTGGGGAAAACAGGCATGATGGTATGTTTATGTTAAGTAAGAGGAAAGAACATTTTTTATGGGTCCTTCTTTACGGTAATGATTACATAGGTTTTCATTTATCAAATACCTATGGCATCTTTAAATCTTAACTTCGTCGTTCGAAGTTCCTTTTTATAATGTACAATTTTTCTGGGCACTTGAGCTTGCTGTAATACAAATAACCTGTTGTATCAGATATCGTCGGAAGTCGTACGGATGCCATGTTTACTTCAGTGACCGCAACGACACGTTAACTGCGCACGCGCCGGCCTGTGTTATTATTATTTATTTTTACACGCTAGCTCAACGTTTGCGCAGTTTTCTTTTGAAGACCACCCGAAAGTGCTCACAATTATTCGCTTGTTTGGATTAATTTAAATTTACGAATAAATAATGTTGAAAACTGACTGAATGATATTTTTTTTATCATTCAGTCAGTTAGTCATTCCTGTTGGAAATTAAATAAGCATGTACACACGGCTACAGGCAACCTGTTTAAGCTGATCTCGCATTGTTCAGGCTTTCCATACCAGGTTTCCAGGTTTTTTATAGCTTGATGTGTAGCCGTGCGTACGTATAAGAGATACCTTGTCAAACTCGACTTGTTCCATAAGGTCGATGAGATGAAATCTTAAGAGGTAATGCTTATTTTTCTAGAGAGACTAGACACTTTAATTTTGTTTATTGGCATAATTAGATTATTATTATCTTATTCCACTCGAAGTTAATTCTGTTTATATTTTGGTTGCCATCTAAAATATTAGTTAGGTTACATT
Source organism: Subacronicta megacephala (assembly GCA_958496365.1). Classification (NCBI taxonomy): domain Eukaryota; kingdom Metazoa; phylum Arthropoda; class Insecta; order Lepidoptera; family Noctuidae; genus Subacronicta; species Subacronicta megacephala. Next base: position 4,754,824 of record OY292520.1, on the reverse strand, counting down.
TCAAGATGTCCTAAAAATATATCCACCCGGTTTGACAACAGACAATTGGAACTGCATTTGTATAATACTATCTATGTTGCGTGGTGTTACTTGCGCTGTTATCATTTATACTTACCAAATCTGTGGGAATAACCCTAAGCCCGTTTTTGTTGAAGGTTGCATAAAAGGATTACAGTAAAAACTATCGGAAGTAGGTCGTAGTGTACAAGTTAGGTTTTATAATTACTGAAATTACGTGATAAGGTCAAATGTAATATTAAACTTTGTTTAGGCGACCTTGAAGTACGGTATAATTTAGTGAGGGAAAGAAAACGAAGATATTTATTAATTGGTGTCTTTAGCTTGTAATAACAGTTCATTTCCGTGACTATACTATTATACATAAGAACGTTTATGGATCACGCGCTCATTCAAATATTTGTTTTGTAAACAAAACATAATCGGTTTTAGATTACTTCAAAACAGAACCCTCTTCGTATTGATGGAAGTCTCATTTCGTTATGGTGGGGTTATTAACAAGCATAATAATGTATTTATTCCAAGAGTTTTGGTTAAGTCATCGTTGATCACCCAAACAACGTAAGCTACGCCAAAAACTGACTTTGTATCTTCATAAATACTCCGTTAATTGAAAACCCTCGTTAATCCTGACGAGTCACCCGTAGATTAAGCAGAAGCGACCATTAACAATTTTACATTTGCTATGCATCTTTCTCGACGTTCCCAAAAAAGGAGAGTCGAAGTGTAAGGCATGAGCGCTTTTTTAACAGTTTAACGCGCGTTATTTTTAACGCGCAAAAATAAAATTGTGACTAAGACTAGTTTGTAAGTTCGCAACTGTAATGACAAAAATGGATGTAATCGTAAGATGAATCTGAAATAAATGATTATTTAATTCAATTTATTTAACTCTTTGAATAGAATTACTTCACCCGTGTAGGTATGTGTGTGCATATGGGCCATTTTTTATACCCGGGAGTTTTTTATCCTACGCATTTTTTACTTATCGTTTGAATAGTGGGAGCAAAGCATTAAAAAAAATCATGGAGCGCATTTTACGCAACGTTTTTTTTTAAGCTCCCGTGCGAACGAGGGTTAATACTTTCCGGCACATTGATTCCAGAGTAATTAAATAGCGAAGAACGAACTCGAAGTGTACATTGAAAAATTGAGGAAAAATTTGTCACCCTCAAAGATTGTTCGTTCGAATTGAGTTGCGAAAAGTTCACAGTGAAGCACTGAAGTTTTCGGCGACTCAGTGTGGACTTCCTTGATTTTCAGTAAGTTCAAAAGGGAGGTATTATCAAACAGAGACAATGTTACTTTCATACATATATGGTGACATAATAGGTACTTAAGTTAAATCAAATTCCTTTTAAATTCTAGTAAGATGTCTTTTGCTCAAACACGTATAATTTGTAGAAAATGTATGAATTTCATTTTTGAAATGCGGTCGAAGTCTAGCTGACCTATTTCGGCTTCTAGTAAATCGTAAGTAGGTAAGTTTGAAGGTGGGCAAATCCTTGGGTGATGAATGCATCCCGGGCCGCGACCCCACGGCCGCCCGTCATCCGTCACGCGGCTATCGCACGTCTCGCCCGACGTAAAAATGCTCCCCCCTACTAACACTTGATTAATGTTTGAAAAAAGCCCAATTAAGCGTACACCCGAACATTTTATTTAACTTCACCCGTATAACAGCTGGTTAGGCGGAGGGTTCCATCCGATGGTTACCCTATTATCACAGGTTAAGCCGATATTTTGTAGGTTTGGCATAAATGTATTCCTTAAAACGTGTGAAGTTGATGTCTATTAAAAGACCACCAACATAGAGAAAGATAAACAATAGGTTGAATTATTATTGAATGCCTGGCTTTAGGCCAGACGTCAGCACAAATATACATAGTTAGGATTTATTATTTTAGTCTGTAAATCGTTTAACTAGCAAATTTTCTAGGCGTCGGCGTCCCGTCAATAGTTTTAAAAGCATTTCTGTCTCCTGTTGCTTTTATTTTGACAGACAAACGGGTTAAAAAATGGAATGTAAATTCATAAGTAGGTACCAAATATATTATGCTTTGGGTTGAAGAATGGCAATATTTTAGGTCATATATCCTGTAAGTATTAAAAAGTATCACTTTACAAACAACCTTACCTACCGATCAGCTAGTCACGCTTCTTTGCAAAGTGAAATATTTTTTGGAATTTTCTTCATTCGTCAGGTGTGACTGCTGTGCTAGAGGTCCTGGGTTCTAATCTTAGGTCAAATTATTATTATTATACGGGACCTAAACATACCAACAAAGTGTGGGTGTACATTAATACACCTCTGCCTAACACTTCAGGGATTACAGTCGTGATACGTGGTATGTTATGTACTCACTAGTTTTCAATATATACCTTATTAAGCTGTTGTTGACTGTAATAATATTCCCTGGCCGACATCAGGTTGTGTTGTTGTGTTAACGTTGTGGTAGGTAGACATATTGTTAGAATTTTCTGCGAAAATTGAAAAGTTTCTTATAAATGATGAACACTACAAAGTTTTGTGTTTTGATTAAGTATGATTGAAACGAAGTGTTTGGAGAATCAGCAATATATTGTTGTTTAAGTAACTTTGAAGTCTGTCTTATTATTATGTTTTCGTGAAATATTTAACACAAATTTGTAAAATTCAGAGAACGTTGAGGTCCAAATGAGGTTATTTGGGGGCTTTAGCTGCGGGTAAAATGGATGTTCGGCTAATCAGGGTAAATGGTAAATAAACAGGTTTGGATTTTTTCGTGTTTTTTTTTTGTTGGAGTAATTGTGCTGAGGGTAGAAAGCTGAAGTAGAAGCCTTTTTTGGTTTGCGGAAAATCCTATTGATTACCTGCTACCTTGGGAGGTGGCCGAGTATTCCGGACTCATAACATAACATACCATCACATCAGCATTCTCGGAAAGGTTAGGCAGAAGTGTATTTAATTTAACCCACAGTTCGCTGGTATGTCTAGGTCCCATGTAGGTAATTGGAGGCGAGCCTATTGCCATTCATATTCATTCAAAAGAGAAGAGAGATCATGACAATTTCAAAGGAAAAACCCAATATCACTTTGCTCCACCTGGAAATCGAACCGCAGTCGCGCTTAATACCACTAGACTAGTGAGGCAGTTAATATATCATTAGTGTAACAAGTAATTCTGTAAACTTGTTTGTACTATAAAAAATATTTATACTACAAGCAAGTTTGCCATTTTTCGGACTGCAAAACTGATGGAGTAAGTGTAGCTATGTAAGACTTATATTGACTAGCGTGAATAGGTATCCTGTGACCACTAGACTAATGAGGCAGTCCTCCCTGAGGAGCTATGAGGATTTTACTCAGTATAAAGTCGAAGAAAGTCCCTATTGACAGAACGAAAGTAAATTCAGGAAATAAAACGTTCGCTTATTGTTGCACCTTGCTAGCATGCGGCAATTTTGAAACTATGTAGCTTCCTCTAGGCTTCCTCTTATATTCCGGCCGTACAGCCGTAGATATTATGTATTTTCTTTCATTCAATTAAAGAACTTACAAAATAGTATGTATCTGTATCTGTACATAATATAATAAAATTGTAACAGGCCCATGTCTGTAGGTGCATTATAGATTTTTAAGAAAAATAAATAGGGTGGACTTTATTGGAGCAATAGAAGTCAAATCAACATTTTTTAGATTTTTTTGTCTGTCTGTCTATGTGTATCTTTGTACACGCATTACGGAAAAACTACTGCACGGAATTGGACGAGGTTTTCATAGTTGTATTGCTAGGGGTCTAGCTTAAAATCTGGTATATGTTTCATGTGGATACGCTGCCCAGAAGCCTAGTTATAAGTAAGTAAACCATTTTGGGGCATTAGTAAAACTATAGGTAACGGCTAGTCATATATCAAATTCAAAGTACAGCTACGCCTACTTTAAAAGAAATGCCCGGAGGTATACAAATGCATCCTCCTCCAAAGCTATATTAACACCGTCGAAAACGCAGGCACTCACGAATCAAACCGAATAGGAAATGAAGGTGGGAACTAGGGTAGTTTTAAATAGAAAGTTGGCTTATACAAATCGGTACAAGTTTTCGAGCACAGAATATTATATGCCTAAGGGGATTATGAAGCGGAAAAGAAATTAAAACATCGTGCAAATCTAAACTAGTTTGATAATCTGAGTAAGTGAATTAGAGGCTGTGCCAGCTACTGCGATCAATTTTAGGTTGATAGAGAAGGAAAGCGCTATATTAGCTACCTAAAATTATCGTAGTTACACGTTGTGGTATGTCTCAGATTATATGTATTGTAGACTTGTTCCTCAAAGACTTTCTCCATAAATGAGGTTAACCAATAAAATAAGTTATTGCGTTTCAAATTCTTCGTAGAAAAATTATAATAATAATTATATCGCACCCTTAAAAATAAAAAGATGTAACTCATTAAAAATCATTATGTTTTGATAAAAATAAACCCGGTTAGAGTGTAAGGGACACATTTTACAAATAATTAAAACAAATATAACATTATAGGTACTATGAAGCAGAACAATTTATTATATTGTACCTATGTATTTTTCTGATATTCTTAATTATTATTTATTTAGGTAGTAATTAAGTATATCAGAAAATTGTGCCTGTCATTAACCACAGGCACAATTTTCTGATATACTTAATTACTAGCCCTGCAATAGACTCGCCCACATTTACATGGGGCCAAATAAAACGGACTGTGGGTAAACATTAATACAGCTCTCATCTTTAGGGACTTCGGGGATGACAGTGTGCCAGTGGGTTGGATTCCCAGGACGAGCAAAGTGTTATTGGGATTTTCTATTAAATTCTCAGTCACAGTTTGGAGTCTGGATTTGTGCCCGGTTAATGGCAATAGGCACAACCCTTATTTCATGGGACATAAGCTACCGGCGAAATGTGGGTGTACCTATATAAGTACCTACACCTCTGCCTAACCCTTCGGGGAATACAGCCATGATGATGGTATTAAACATCATATTCAATTTGTCGGAAGTACAATTCTATTAATATCAACTATGTTAGTTTTAGAATTTGAATGAATGTTTTTATTCCAGGCTGTATACGATGATGGTGGCACGTGGTAGGGCGGCCTGCGCTCGCGAGTGTCCGCTGCAGTGACGTCACGGCCACACCATGACACCGGCGCACGCGCATCCAAGCCTCCTCCTGTTCGTGGCGATGCTTCTCACTAGAGGTTAGTCATAGTCAATAATCTTTTTGTATTTTTATTACTGCACCTGCGAGAACTGACCCGCATACCCTGAAAGAGCATTAGAGACTAGACACTTTAATTTTGTTTATTGGCATAATTAGATTATTATTATCTTATTCCACTCGAAGTTAATTCTGTTTATATTTTGGTTGCCATCTAAAATATTAGTTAGGTTACATTTCAAGATGTCCTAAAAATATATCCACCCGGTTTGACAACAGACAATTGGAACTGCATTTGTATAATACTATCTATGTTGCGTGGTGTTACTTGCGCTGTTATCATTTATACTTACCAAATCTGTGGGAATAACCCTAAGCCCGTTTTTGTTGAAGGTTGCATAAAAGGATTACAGTAAAAACTATCGGAAGTAGGTCGTAGTGTACAAGTTAGGTTTTATAATTACTGAAATTACGTGATAAGGTCAAATGTAATATTAAACTTTGTTTAGGCGACCTTGAAGTACGGTATAATTTAGTGAGGGAAAGAAAACGAAGATATTTATTAATTGGTGTCTTTAGCTTGTAATAACAGTTCATTTCCGTGACTATACTATTATACATAAGAACGTTTATGGATCACGCGCTCATTCAAATATTTGTTTTGTAAACAAAACATAATCGGTTTTAGATTACTTCAAAACAGAACCCTCTTCGTATTGATGGAAGTCTCATTTCGTTATGGTGGGGTTATTAACAAGCATAATAATGTATTTATTCCAAGAGTTTTGGTTAAGTCATCGTTGATCACCCAAACAACGTAAGCTACGCCAAAAACTGACTTTGTATCTTCATAAATACTCCGTTAATTGAAAACCCTCGTTAATCCTGACGAGTCACCCGTAGATTAAGCAGAAGCGACCATTAACAATTTTACATTTGCTATGCATCTTTCTCGACGTTCCCAAAAAAGGAGAGTCGAAGTGTAAGGCATGAGCGCTTTTTTAACAGTTTAACGCGCGTTATTTTTAACGCGCAAAAATAAAATTGTGACTAAGACTAGTTTGTAAGTTCGCAACTGTAATGACAAAAATGGATGTAATCGTAAGATGAATCTGAAATAAATGATTATTTAATTCAATTTATTTAACTCTTTGAATAGAATTACTTCACCCGTGTAGGTATGTGTGTGCATATGGGCCATTTTTTATACCCGGGAGTTTTTTATCCTACGCATTTTTTACTTATCGTTTGAATAGTGGGAGCAAAGCATTAAAAAAAATCATGGAGCGCATTTTACGCAACGTTTTTTTTTAAGCTCCCGTGCGAACGAGGGTTAATACTTTCCGGCACATTGATTCCAGAGTAATTAAATAGCGAAGAACGAACTCGAAGTGTACATTGAAAAATTGAGGAAAAATTTGTCACCCTCAAAGATTGTTCGTTCGAATTGAGTTGCGAAAAGTTCACAGTGAAGCACTGAAGTTTTCGGCGACTCAGTGTGGACTTCCTTGATTTTCAGTAAGTTCAAAAGGGAGGTATTATCAAACAGAGACAATGTTACTTTCATACATATATGGTGACATAATAGGTACTTAAGTTAAATCAAATTCCTTTTAAATTCTAGTAAGATGTCTTTTGCTCAAACACGTATAATTTGTAGAAAATGTATGAATTTCATTTTTGAAATGCGGTCGAAGTCTAGCTGACCTATTTCGGCTTCTAGTAAATCGTAAGTAGGTAAGTTTGAAGGTGGGCAAATCCTTGGGTGATGAATGCATCCCGGGCCGCGACCCCACGGCCGCCCGTCATCCGTCACGCGGCTATCGCACGTCTCGCCCGACGTAAAAATGCTCCCCCCTACTAACACTTGATTAATGTTTGAAAAAAGCCCAATTAAGCGTACACCCGAACATTTTATTTAACTTCACCCGTATAACAGCTGGTTAGGCGGAGGGTTCCATCCGATGGTTACCCTATTATCACAGGTTAAGCCGATATTTTGTAGGTTTGGCATAAATGTATTCCTTAAAACGTGTGAAGTTGATGTCTATTAAAAGACCACCAACATAGAGAAAGATAAACAATAGGTTGAATTATTATTGAATGCCTGGCTTTAGGCCAGACGTCAGCACAAATATACATAGTTAGGATTTATTATTTTAGTCTGTAAATCGTTTAACTAGCAAATTTTCTAGGCGTCGGCGTCCCGTCAATAGTTTTAAAAGCATTTCTGTCTCCTGTTGCTTTTATTTTGACAGACAAACGGGTTAAAAAATGGAATGTAAATTCATAAGTAGGTACCAAATATATTATGCTTTGGGTTGAAGAATGGCAATATTTTAGGTCATATATCCTGTAAGTATTAAAAAGTATCACTTTACAAACAACCTTACCTACCGATCAGCTAGTCACGCTTCTTTGCAAAGTGAAATATTTTTTGGAATTTTCTTCATTCGTCAGGTGTGACTGCTGTGCTAGAGGTCCTGGGTTCTAATCTTAGGTCAAATTATTATTATTATACGGGACCTAAACATACCAACAAAGTGTGGGTGTACATTAATACACCTCTGCCTAACACTTCAGGGATTACAGTCGTGATACGTGGTATGTTATGTACTCACTAGTTTTCAATATATACCTTATTAAGCTGTTGTTGACTGTAATAATATTCCCTGGCCGACATCAGGTTGTGTTGTTGTGTTAACGTTGTGGTAGGTAGACATATTGTTAGAATTTTCTGCGAAAATTGAAAAGTTTCTTATAAATGATGAACACTACAAAGTTTTGTGTTTTGATTAAGTATGATTGAAACGAAGTGTTTGGAGAATCAGCAATATATTGTTGTTTAAGTAACTTTGAAGTCTGTCTTATTATTATGTTTTCGTGAAATATTTAACACAAATTTGTAAAATTCAGAGAACGTTGAGGTCCAAATGAGGTTATTTGGGGGCTTTAGCTGCGGGTAAAATGGATGTTCGGCTAATCAGGGTAAATGGTAAATAAACAGGTTTGGATTTTTTCGTGTTTTTTTTTTGTTGGAGTAATTGTGCTGAGGGTAGAAAGCTGAAGTAGAAGCCTTTTTTGGTTTGCGGAAAATCCTATTGATTACCTGCTACCTTGGGAGGTGGCCGAGTATTCCGGACTCATAACATAACATACCATCACATCAGCATTCTCGGAAAGGTTAGGCAGAAGTGTATTTAATTTAACCCACAGTTCGCTGGTATGTCTAGGTCCCATGTAGGTAATTGGAGGCGAGCCTATTGCCATTCATATTCATTCAAAAGAGAAGAGAGATCATGACAATTTCAAAGGAAAAACCCAATATCACTTTGCTCCACCTGGAAATCGAACCGCAGTCGCGCTTAATACCACTAGACTAGTGAGGCAGTTAATATATCATTAGTGTAACAAGTAATTCTGTAAACTTGTTTGTACTATAAAAAATATTTATACTACAAGCAAGTTTGCCATTTTTCGGACTGCAAAACTGATGGAGTAAGTGTAGCTATGTAAGACTTATATTGACTAGCGTGAATAGGTATCCTGTGACCACTAGACTAATGAGGCAGTCCTCCCTGAGGAGCTATGAGGATTTTACTCAGTATAAAGTCGAAGAAAGTCCCTATTGACAGAACGAAAGTAAATTCAGGAAATAAAACGTTCGCTTATTGTTGCACCTTGCTAGCATGCGGCAATTTTGAAACTATGTAGCTTCCTCTAGGCTTCCTCTTATATTCCGGCCGTACAGCCGTAGATATTATGTATTTTCTTTCATTCAATTAAAGAACTTACAAAATAGTATGTATCTGTATCTGTACATAATATAATAAAATTGTAACAGGCCCATGTCTGTAGGTGCATTATAGATTTTTAAGAAAAATAAATAGGGTGGACTTTATTGGAGCAATAGAAGTCAAATCAACATTTTTTAGATTTTTTTGTCTGTCTGTCTATGTGTATCTTTGTACACGCATTACGGAAAAACTACTGCACGGAATTGGACGAGGTTTTCATAGTTGTATTGCTAGGGGTCTAGCTTAAAATCTGGTATATGTTTCATGTGGATACGCTGCCCAGAAGCCTAGTTATAAGTAAGTAAACCATTTTGGGGCATTAGTAAAACTATAGGTAACGGCTAGTCATATATCAAATTCAAAGTACAGCTACGCCTACTTTAAAAGAAATGCCCGGAGGTATACAAATGCATCCTCCTCCAAAGCTATATTAACACCGTCGAAAACGCAGGCACTCACGAATCAAACCGAATAGGAAATGAAGGTGGGAACTAGGGTAGTTTTAAATAGAAAGTTGGCTTATACAAATCGGTACAAGTTTTCGAGCACAGAATATTATATGCCTAAGGGGATTATGAAGCGGAAAAGAAATTAAAACATCGTGCAAATCTAAACTAGTTTGATAATCTGAGTAAGTGAATTAGAGGCTGTGCCAGCTACTGCGATCAATTTTAGGTTGATAGAGAAGGAAAGCGCTATATTAGCTACCTAAAATTATCGTAGTTACACGTTGTGGTATGTCTCAGATTATATGTATTGTAGACTTGTTCCTCAAAGACTTTCTCCATAAATGAGGTTAACCAATAAAATAAGTTATTGCGTTTCAAATTCTTCGTAGAAAAATTATAATAATAATTATATCGCACCCTTAAAAATAAAAAGATGTAACTCATTAAAAATCATTATGTTTTGATAAAAATAAACCCGGTTAGAGTGTAAGGGACACATTTTACAAATAATTAAAACAAATATAACATTATAGGTACTATGAAGCAGAACAATTTATTATATTGTACCTATGTATTTTTCTGATATTCTTAATTATTATTTATTTAGGTAGTAATTAAGTATATCAGAAAATTGTGCCTGTCATTAACCACAGGCACAATTTTCTGATATACTTAATTACTAGCCCTGCAATAGACTCGCCCACATTTACATGGGGCCAAATAAAACGGACTGTGGGTAAACATTAATACAGCTCTCATCTTTAGGGACTTCGGGGATGACAGTGTGCCAGTGGGTTGGATTCCCAGGACGAGCAAAGTGTTATTGGGATTTTCTATTAAATTCTCAGTCACAGTTTGGAGTCTGGATTTGTGCCCGGTTAATGGCAATAGGCACAACCCTTATTTCATGGGACATAAGCTACCGGCGAAATGTGGGTGTACCTATATAAGTACCTACACCTCTGCCTAACCCTTCGGGGAATACAGCCATGATGATGGTATTAAACATCATATTCAATTTGTCGGAAGTACAATTCTATTAATATCAACTATGTTAGTTTTAGAATTTGAATGAATGTTTTTATTCCAGGCTGTATACGATGATGGTGGCACGTGGTAGGGCGGCCTGCGCTCGCGAGTGTCCGCTGCAGTGACGTCACGGCCACACCATGACACCGGCGCACGCGCATCCAAGCCTCCTCCTGTTCGTGGCGATGCTTCTCACTAGAGGTTAGTCATAGTCAATAATCTTTTTGTATTTTTATTACTGCACCTGCGAGAACTGACCCGCATACCCTGAAAGAGCATTCATGATTTCCGCATGCCGTGGTCTGAACCTAAGGATGCTCATAATAATCATAATCATTTATTCACATAAAACACGGTAATACACAGATGGTCACAAATACATTAATGAAGTACATACATGTTTCGCCAAAATGGCATGCAAATGTCAATAATCGAAGGAATTGAAGTTACAAAAGAAAACTTAAATAATAAAATAAATAGGTATGTTAAGAAATAAAGGTATCGTCAAGAAAATGAAGATTATTTATGTTGACCACGATAACGTTTTGTAGATATCTACATTAAATTAATAGGCTCGCCCCCTATTACGTGGGACCTAAACATTCCGGCGAAGTGTGGGTGTACATTAGTACACCTCTGCCTAACCCTTCGGGGAATACAGGCGTGATGGTATATGTATGTTACATTAAATTATAGTCAAAATATCGTAAGCGATTGAGTGAATTAAAAAAAGAAAACAGAATCCAATTTAATTTTGATTAATATTTTTCACGCACGATGCAACCGATTATTACTTACATCACGAATATCAAACCCAATACTTGTGATTCATACGAAAAGATAACGGCAAATATAGTAAGACTTTTGAGTTAATATATTGATGACACTGGTTACCATCCGATTACCTATCTTCTTGTAAAAAAGTAGGCAAATAGCAACAATTTAATTCTTCGCCCAATTATAGAACTTGTGAAAATAGACCTAAAGCTGATATAGTTTTATGATTTTATTTTCATCGCCATTTTCGATACAGATAATTTGAAATGACACAGCGCGGCGTTTGCAAAAAAATCGAACGAAATTTTAAATTTGTCTCAAAGCGAACAATTTACTAAATGTTAAAAGTCGGAAAAATAATGGTAGCTGGGTAGCTGACAGTCGGACAATCGTACGGACTCATTGAATATTCATACTGCAAGTTCAATTTAAGTATAGAATCCTATAATACTTAATTAAATTGCTACTCGATAGTAAAATGCACGTACCTATAGCAAGTTGGAGTCACGCTACCGACTAACAGAATGTAAATATAAACAAATTAGCTTACCTAATAGCGCGCACTGATCGCTTTCTACCTCGGTCGTGTCCGCTCCAGCTAATTTTCTAAGCAAGTTCCTTAAAGCATTTAATTGACAAACACGTAAGTATGCGCCAGTTCATAATGACTATTTGCTCACTGTTAAAATTTAAGCTCACACTATGATTCGAAGTACGGAAGCGGAAAATAACTGCATTCAATTCCGAATCCGAGCATTGATAGTGTAGTGATATGACCATTGGACTGCTAAGTCAAAGGTCTCGAGTTCAAATCCAAGGCACCGCACCCCTGACTTTTCGAAGTTATGTGCGTATTAATAATTAATTATCACGCGCTTAAACGGTGAAGGAAAACATCGTTAGGAAACCTGCATGCCTGAGAGATTTTCTTGACGGCGTGTGAAGTCTGCCAACCCGCAGTAGGCTAGCGTGGTGGACTATAGCCTAATCCCTCTCGTACTGAGAGGAGACCCGTGCCCAGCAGTGGGACAATGTAATGGGTTGATGATGAATTCCGAATCTTCGGCTCATTGCTAGCTAAAATTGTTTGTAGATTCAATAAATCTGTTAATTTCATTAGTGTTACGTAAGAAGCGTATGCGATATAATTAGCGCCTGACCCGCTGCACCGGAGGCGGCTATTGATCGCCCATAATGTAATTAACGCGACGGGAAGGACAACACAGAAGTGCACTTTACGCCACAACTTCCACAACAAAATAAGAAATGACGTCGCTATATTTTTTCACATTTTTCCCTCCCACAGACAAAATATCTACTGACTTTGCTTTTATTGAAATTACCCTCTTCGTCGCGGGAAGAACGAATTAAAATCGCATTAGGAAATCCCGTTCCCGCCTAACTTTTCCAGTCTGTGCACAGAGTCCCGGTGTATCGGAATAAATGGCCCAAACTTCGTTTATTTATATAGTCTTGCTGAATATTTATGTTTTCGTTCCTAATTTTGCATTCCCGTCACTTCAAATACAAGTTTACCAAGTCGAGAAAAACTCAGCTTTGTATTTGGAGAAAAATAAACTAAGTAGGTATACTTATTTGAATTTTGTTTGTGACGGTATTAAGAGACCGTAATAATATTAGAAGCAGTTAAAACATTATTGATGTGAGTAACAGAAGACTTATCAAAGGCTTCTTGTACACAGAATAATTTCTTGCTATTATAGCTCTTACCGTCACAAATCTCTTTTATATAAATGCTAAAGTGAGAATTCCTTTTACTGGAAAGTTCAAGGGAAATTATGTGCGAAGTATTCATAGAAATAGCACATAACGTGATCAATAACTAGCTCGTAGAGGCAATGCGAACATCAACTGACATGTAACGGGCGTCGCCGTCGTTCGTCGCAAGTTCAACCGCCATAAACACTGTTTACGTTCTCGTTAAATAACTACTAAACCTACTTGCAAGAACAAGAATATAGTGCGCGCCTAATGTGTCCCAAGTTGGTTAATATGAAAAATGCGAATGGAGTCACGCCTGTTCGTTGTTGCGCGCCCAAATAGGATAATCGCGTAGTTATAGCCCATGTCGGAATAGACACTAGCCACGCCAACCGCTCGTTTATTTACATGCCATAATCCATTCCATGATTCTGTTATGTGGAAATGTCTTACTGTGGCGGTGCGACGCGGGTTCGCTTTGATCGATGCCCGCAGCTATATTCAATGATTACCTTTCATAACGAACGACATTATTTACCTTCAGGCGGTATCTGTGAGCTCACACAAAATCGTGCAATCAACGTGTTTAGTTAGACGATTTGATCGCTTAATATTACAAAGTTATCCAAAGCTGATAAGCAGGGATATGCTAGTGATATGACTATTGGATTGTCAAGCCTCGAGTTTGAATTCGATGACCTCTGACTTCTTACAATCATGTATTAATAATTAGATTAGATCTAACATGGTGAAGGAAAACATCTTTAAGAAATCTGCATAGGTACCTGACAGATTTTCTCAGTGAAGTATACATATAGTCTACAGACAGCGGACAGCGTGGTGAACTACGCCTAACCCCACTAATTTTAAGTGACGACCCATGTCCAACAGTGGGAAAATAAATTGATTGATGATTATCAAGGTTTTTATCCAAAGGTAAAACAAAGCACAGGATAGGATATTTCTTCGTCCAAAAGATTTCTTGGCATTTAATTTTTCGAATAACACTTTCCTTAAAGGTGTTTATTAGCACAGATATGTGATAATTGGTGCAATCAACACAAGCTTAATTATTAGGAGCGTTGCCTTGAACAAAATATTTTATTTTTAATTTTACGTGTTCGAGAGTTTCCGCATTCTGCTTCCATGATGATGTTATTTTTTATTTTATAAAATCTAATAGCGGCGTCTCGTAAAAGGCGACATTTTATACAAGATGCGGCAGATGGCGTCAAGGTCTAATATTTTACGGTGACTGCCGCTTTGTTGTTGACTCGTCGCGATGCCAAGTGCCAATAACCTGCACAAGCAGAATATACCAAATGATATTCATAAGAAAGGCGTTTGAGGCGAACCATCGCATAATCTAAGATTACCTACTCACGCAAGGTATAGGTGAACATACCATCACGCCTGTATTCTCCGAAGGGTTAGGCAGAGGTGTACTAAAGTACACCCACATTTCGCCGGTATGTTTAGGTCCCATGTAACAAGGGCCGAGCCTATTGCCATTCACCGGGCACAAATCCAGACTCCGAGCTGCTTCTGAGAATTTCATAGAATAACCCAATAATACTTTGCTCGACCTGAGGATCGAACCCAGGATCTCTAGCGTAGCAGTCGCGCTTAGGACCACTAGACTAACGAGGAAGTCTAGGTATAGGTGAAATAGACAATATAAGACTTCAATAGCTACACTTATTGCTATAAGTTTTGCAGTCCTGAAAATGGCAAACTTGTTTGTGGTATAATAATTATTATCAAACATGTTTATATCATTATTATACTAATGATATAATAATTGCCTCATTAGTCTAGTGATCCTAAGTGCGACTGCTACACTTAAGATGACCTTAAGTATCTAGTAGAATCTTCTTATATACTCGTATAACATATAAGCAACAAATACGTACTTAATGCTCTGCTACTTCTCTCGCCCACATTAATCACATAACAATATACGTAAACTGCCTCATCATTTGTTTAGTTGTCTTAAGCGCGACTGCTACGCTTAAGGTAGTGGGTTCGATCCCCAAGTCGAGCAAAGTGCTGGCTTCGGTTCGATTCCCGGGTAAAACAGTGACACTGGTTTTTTTTGTGGAATTTGAAGAAGTCAGAACAGAGTTTGCATTTATAATGGTAATAGGATCGCCCCAAGGACTAAAAGTTCTCGGTGATCTGTATATACATGAGTGCACCTCTGCCTAACTCAACTGGGAATATGCTATGGCTCTTCCTTCAAAAGGCCTGTACAGGTTTTGCTCTACATTGTAAAACTCACCATTGATTTTCATTTATATCATATCACTATTGTCTGGACATTAAAAGAGACCATGATTCTGTGCGACTTTTCTTCTCAGACGTCGTCAGACAGGAAAAGCCGCCGCCATCTAGCTTAAAAAAAGTTAAACATTGATTTGTAAATTGTGATTTACAGAAATAAAATATCATTTCATAAAAATATCATTTCATTTCAATGTAATTATGATGATATGGAACAAGCTCATTTTCCGATTAACTCGCTTAATTGTGGTTTTTGGTTGATTACAAGATTAATAAACTTTATATAACTAGTGCTTTAATTATCACAAGTTCATCAAATAGCTTGCAAAGGGTTGAGGGTATAGTTCGGAACTAAAGTAAGTCAGTTATGAGCCGTGTAACTATCAATTACTAAGCAAATTTCACCCATGTCTGGATCTAACTAGATGTTGGAGATTGCCGAGCAAATGTATCAATATAAATGCATGACCTACACCTGAATAGAATACTGCATTTAGAAAGTTTTTAAAAGACGCTTCAAAATATTGGGGATAGAAAATTTCTTCTTGGGAGATAGAGAGGATCTTTCCATAAAATATTATCTTTAAATATCTTAATCAATGGAGCGGTGGCCCATTGGTAACGGCCGCGACTTTTGAGTCGTAGATTTGAACTCGGATGGACTCTAGACTTTGAGTAAATTATTTCATCGCCACTGCTCCCAAAACATTGAAGGGAAACCTCGTGTGGAAACCGGCATGTCCTAGAGCCAAACATTCGAAGATATGTGACTTCTACCAATCTGCACTCGGCCCGCGTGGTGGATTACGGCCCACTCCCTCTAACCGAGTGAACATTATTGGCCGATTATGCTTATACCTTTAACAAAATACTATGTTGTTTTTGGTCATAAGTATGATTGTTGGGTAGGAGGTACTTACTAAGATACTGACTTAGGTTGAGGTTTGATTCGGACAAAGAAAAAAGATGAAACAATTATCGTTGGTTTTTTTGTACCATGAAATCATTGTTGGTGATGGTAGGTATGTGGGTACTACTAGTAATAGAAGTATTAGATACTTTTCGGTTGAAGTTGATGATATATTATGATTATTTATGATTCATGAGAATGACATGTGTTCATATCGAACCTATTGTAATAATTACTAGGTACCTACTAGAAAATGGGCTGTAAAGAACAATTCTTGGAACTCGTTTAATTAATAAGTACCTCTGACCTTTATAACTTAGGATATTTTTGATCGAATTTATTTTATCATATTATTTCTGCTTTGTGATGTGACTATAATTAAAATTTAAAGTATTCTATATAAAATCTAGATTTCCAACCGTTGTAATCATCCAGACTTTGCAATTTAATATTCCCAGCTGAAAATAAGATATTTATGAAAATAATATTATGCCCTCTGGTAAATTGACCATATTATAATATTCTAATTGGCTGTAGGCAACAGCTTTTTACAGCCATCTACCAGAGTTAATAGTTTTCCTTGCGTAAAATCATTTTACACATATATTATTATGACTGTCTCCCACGGGGTAGGCAGAGACTAGATTTCAACTTCCTAAGATCCTGGTACACCACATTCGCTTCATCTACGTTCATTAGCCTCCTCATTCATGATCGTCGGTTTAGGGTGCTCGTAACCTAGCCTATTTCGAGACCGTCCGCAATTCAGTTTTGGTACGTTCGCCGAGGTCGGCACTTTCAAACTAGTTCATTTGTACTCGCAACGCACAAAAATTATCATGATAACGATTCGTTTAATAAATAAACAGGGCCACATAAGGCATTTATAATACAGCTAATATTTTAGCGGAGCTCAAACGTAGGTTACACTGTAGCACACTTGGTACTAAGAACAAATAACTGAAGTCGTTACCATAAAAATATACAACGATATTTTAGAGGAGCGTGTATTCCGCATCGGGGCGGCATCTCCATACTTTTCACATTACTTATGCATAGAGTACAGATTGAAACGAGTCGCGTAGTTGCGCCGTCATCGGTATTCAAAGCCAACCCCGTCCGGCTTAACCGCAACCTGTCTTCAGCCCTGATTGTCTACAAACAAAGAATAACAAGAATACATGCTTCATATCCTGTGCTGACACAGTTCTTGTAAAATGCAATCGCTGATTGATTCGATTGTGCGCGCACACAAAGGTTATTGAATGAACCTTTACAATTTCACTAAAATACAACACCTTAAAAGGTTTTGACTGAAATCGCTGTCGACATTGATTGTAATGTTAATTAAGGTTTGAAATTTGGTCTTAAGGTTTGATTATGTATTTTTACTATATAGGTATAGACAAAGACATGCTATTAACAAATTAGTTACATCATGTTGAAAATACAAAAGGGGATAAGTAAACAAAATTAAATATTGCATCGCTGTCATACACGACAAATTAATATCTACTTAGGTATACAATTTAGTTATTATCTATATAATGACTTAGTTACATACAATTATTTAGCATATCTAACCTATTTGTGTATGTAAAATTACATGTGTGTTAAATTCTGTTCTCAAGCTTTTTAATTGCGGATACTGTATATCTATTAAATTTTTAGTTCGTATACCTATGTTGTGCATATATTTTATTGATATTACCATTAGTAGTAATGACTTACTAATGTTTATATTGCTGATATGCCTAAATAAATACCTAAATAGTAGTGGGACAGTAAAGGTTAAAAAAAAAAAAAGAAAAAATAAACTGATATACTGGCGACTGTACACACACATAAGCGACTAGTTCAGGATATTATTATCCAATTTCAGTACACCATAATCATCAGATCAATTTCATTTCAGTCATTAATTTGTATGTTATTTACAAGCTTTTATTATCCTTACCTTAGATTTTAATATTTACTCATTTATTATGTAATTTTTTTCTTTCAGTATTCTTTACTATTGTATTTGTAGAGTTGACATTTCGCTGTCTGGATTTCGTGTATCAGTTACAGGATTGTTCGCGAGGCACCGCCGCCGGTTCCGTGAGTCGTAACGTCGACGTGAATCCTCTTTTCTTTATCGTACTGCGAAAAGCGATTTATTATTTCGTGATCCCTGAAGCAAATGACTATTAGATTAACTAAGTACATAATATTATGATTCCCTACTGCCACCAAGTGAAAGGAATTCGTTTCGTTGCTTTAATGACGAAGGAGTCGAAATACTTATATGCATTTTTAACCCACTTTAAAATAAATTTGTGCCCCCTATTACATGGGACCTGAACATACTGGCAAAATGTGGGTGAACATATAGTACGCCTCTGCCAAACCCTTCAGGGAATACAGGCGTAATGGTATAAAAAAAATGTTTTTTTATTGTAAAAAATAAATTTCATAGTAAATCCTCGAATTTTAGTCTGGTTATAGCGTTATAATATAACCTACCTATACCTACCTAAAAATAGTTTTTAGTCCGTTCCATAAAAACTTATAAACGGTTCTTATGTTTCTTTGGTTTGACAATGTTAGTTGAAAATATAAACTTGCGAGAATTAAGTATATAAGTATGGAATATCGTACCTACTTTAATAACATAAAATATCTAGGTACATAATAGTAAATAAGCGGATCAGATTAAAAGACTATACAATGTGAATAGATACCTGCATCAATTTCAATAATATAAATTTTGTTCTATAAATTGAACTGATTAAAAATACCTACATAAAGAGCATTTCGCCAATGGAGAATATTTCGCATAACTGGAAAATGTCATCCATCATTGATCAAAAAGATTTGTAAAGCTGTATTAAAATTTGTGAACGTTCACAATGAGATTAATATGAATGGGAAATATGCATCAGAATTTTACACAATATTACATACTTCTACATAACATACTTACCTAGGTATATATATTTATAAACATGCTCTAGAAAATTTGGTCGATTACCTACTCATAAAGAATTTATTTTCTATGAACTTACCATACACATACTTACATTACAGTAATTTACCATAAAAATATATCAACAGTATAAACAAGTATTCCTCTCAAGAAATCCTATTCAGCCGTCGAGATTCTACATTGTAAGTGCTTGGCCTTTTTAGGGTTACGTAGCCAAATGGCAAAACACGGAACCCTTATAGATTCGTCATGTCTGTCTGTCTGTTTGTCCGTCCGTATGTGACAGATTTTTTTCTCTGAAACTATAAGAGCTATACTGTTGAAACTTGGTAAGTAGATCTATTCTGTGAACCGCATTAAGATTTTTACACAAAAATAGAAAAAAAAAACAAAAAATTTTGGGGGTTCCCCATACTTAAAACTGAAACTCAAATTTTTATTTCATCAAACCCATACGTGTGAGGTATCTATGGATAGGTCTTCAAAAATGATATTGAGGTTTCAAATACCATTTTTTTCTAAACTGAATAGTTTGCGCGAGGGACACTTTCAAAGTTGTAAAATGTGTGTCCCCCCCCCTGTAACTTCTAAAATAAGAGAATGATAAAAGTAAAAAAAAATATGATGTACATTACCATGTAAACTTTCAACGAAAATTGGTTTGAAAGAGATCTAGTAAGTAGTTTTTTTTAATACGTCATAAATCGTAATGGCACGGAACCCTCCGTGCGCGAGTTCGACTCGCATTTGGCCGGTTTTTTATCTACATAAATATCTAACAAACTTATCATATAATTTAAGGTTAATTGACTCTGTGACCTTAAAATAATGTAAGAACTTTGAACTCCAAAACCAAAAGAAAGGAAGAAATCAGAGCACAAATTAGGTAATGTTGGACGTTTAATAACGAATTTCTATGAAAAATATATACCCTTACTGACAATATTTTAAACCCATAACAATAAAAAATTGTGTGTAAGTAGTTTAATAATATTTTGTATACCAAAGGATGAAAAATGTTGCAAACATTCAAACACAAAATAATAGCTACGTTTTGCAATCAATTTTAAATTTCAACTGTACAGTCGATAGAGAAACTAATAACATAAGTTATAAATAGACGTAGTGGGGCAGAATTGGTCCGCGTGCCGTACAGTCGCACTCGCAAGTGCGAGCCCCTTGTTATCTCGCCCTTGTTGCCGGGGTAATCGTTGCCTCAAATAATTTATGAAATATGACATAATAACCTTTGTAATAAAGGCTAGAGCGGGGCCGCCATGCGGATAAAACACTTGACGTTTATATTGATATCGATGGAATTCCTAAATATACCTACCAGTAGAGATAAGGTTTTGGGAAATGTTTGTGTCCATGTTCTATTTATCAAAGTTTTTTTACTACTATCGAGTTTTATAATATTTTTTAAATTTACCCTGGTTTATGGTTTATTTAACACTGGAGATCTATATTATTATATAATTGTATATACCTATATACTATAGAGCAGCTTTTAAGTAATTTGGATCATTCTGACTGTAAAATTGCTATTAAATCTTAACTCATATATGCTTCAATATTATTACGTAGTAACTTTGTAATTAGTACAACATGTCAATGGCATTTGGAGTTGCGATAGATTAATGATTCAATAGGTTCGGTGCCTAGCTATCTGTCTATATCAAAGTTGTGTATAATGTAGGTATCGAGTTTACGGTGATGTAAATAGGTAGGTATCGGAGCTACTGAATCATTAATCTATACACGAGTACATCGACAAACTAAATCGAGTTGAAGACGTAGATCTGGGGCTTGATTTTTAAATTGAAGGAGCAATTCAATCTCGCGGTTCTGCCCTCGTCTTACGTAGGTACGCATGTTTGTGTGTGTGTGTGTGTGTGTGTGTGTGTGTGTGAGCGGCTGTGCGTGAGCGTGCTGGCTGCTACATGATAATCATTCGCGCTCGTTACGAGCAGGTAATGCGGCCCAAATTCCTAATGCTCGACAATAATTCGATATTTTTGCTCGAGTGCGCGCCGCGGCCGCTCCTTTTCCGAGCACACCCGCCGAATATGTGAAACAATTTTCTCCTTATGAATAAAATTTTAAGGTGCGTATGCAAATTTCCATTACGGAGGGCTGTCTCCCGTAATGGTGTCATATGGGATGTTATTTTCTTTTCATATAGACTACGTAAAAGCGACGTTTAATATAGTCTCTGTAACTCTTGTTTCCCATCTCAAGTAATCTCGGAGTTCTTAACGGTGATATTCTCTCAATGTTTTATACTTAATGTGACAAATAATGTGCTGAATTTATTCTACTTTTCTGGCTTAAGATTACTTATCAATATCATAAGGTTGAAAGTGGTTTAAGAACCATTATATTATAGTAATAGTAGGGGTAAAGTTTTAATCGGTATGAATCATACCATGTTGGCTCCCGATCCAGACGATCCATAATGATTTTCCTCACTCCAAGAAAGCTTGTATCTTCAAGCACAGTGTACCTACCAGGAATAGGAAGAAGGACATAATGAGCAATCCATGTCTCGCTTTACGACTATAGTTTTCAGGTAAGAAGAATTGAGACCTTGTTCTCATCAATACATCAAACATCGAGCTTAAGTTTTTTTACTCATCATTATACTAGCTACCCATCCCAATTTCTGACGTCCATTAGACTAAAATAAACTCGTTCATACAAACCTTGTCCTGACAATAACGAACACAACAAAAATAGCTAAATTGGCATCGTTGAGCCGTTCTGAAATGATCATCTTCAATTTGCATGCATTCTTATTTATATAGCCCGTACCTATTGGTCGCCCGGTGGTCTAAATTTGACTGCCATATTTTTATGAAATTTTGCATGTCAAATCTCACAACCCCCCCATTTGCGCAACGGGCAAAAAACGGGGACAACGTTTTTGTAGTGTAGGATGGTTAATATCGCATTTTAATATTAAATTCACCCTAAGCCAACCAAGATTCGTATCTACATCAAAAGTACATAGTTCAATTACGTTTTCTATTAAATATTCGGGTTCGGATCCCAGCCTGCCGGCTCTGCACCATCCGCATGTGTGGGTTCAAACTTGCTAAATAAAGTTTTCACCGAATAAAACTAACAACCTTATTTCTCTTTTTTAACTCCGGTCAAAAACCTTTGCCAACCTCGCAATTACGACCTCAAATACTCATACAATATTATTTTAGGACTACTCTTAACATTAATTAAACTTTTAAATGGTTTAGGCACCTAGTTAATAGAGCTAAATACTAACCTATCCGCAATAATTACCATTAGTATAAGTATTGTAATTAGGGGTTTAGATGTAATAAAATGTCCTACGTTCTAATACTTTTCATTACACCTGACCTGGCTTACGAAGCATACGGGGCATTGTGAATTTATATTATTTTGTAATTTGTTGAATTCCTCAAGTGGTCGTGAATCATTTGATTTTCGACCATACATATACATATTAGTAGTTTTCTAAGTCACACCAAGCACTGTTGTTTATTGTAACATCTCAAGGTATCCTTGGTAACGATGACACACAGTTTACGAAGAGATGGGACTCGACCGATTATAGACGGATAGATTAGTAAATAAAATTTAATAACCCACAAAAGTCCCACTAAAGACTGGTGTTAGCATGACTGCAAATTGGCCTGACGTTCTGGCCTTGTGGGGCTCGGTAAACATTCAAACACCTTCAAGAAAAGTCTTCAAAGTCCCCTTTACGCCTACAAGTCTTACCAAGTCACGCAAAAAATTGAACTGGCTAAGCGAAAAAAGTAGAATAACTAGAAAATGGATTCTTGGCAAAAAACTTGTATAGTTTATTCGTTACACGGGAGCTATAAATGTCTTTCTGTTCGGAGCTATCATAAACTTTGTAGAACCACATCAAAGTTAGTTTAATTGTAGTGAAGAAAAACACTGGGAGTACACGAACTGTTTTATTTGTTTGTGTTAAAGCTATATTTATATGAGTCGCTGTTTCATATTAGGCAGTAGTCCTAGTGTTGTTTGAAGATACAATCATATTTGATGATGATTGCGGTAGAAAAGGGACAAAGTTAAGTCAGAAAGATAATTTTTATATTTCAAAAACGTTCCAATATAGTATCAATCTAGTTTCGAATAGGAGCCCTCTAACTAAACAAGTAACATCGTACGTGGACAATTTAATTAATTGTGTAATCAAACCACCGAAAAATCACCTTATGTTGATATTTATAACATTGAGATTGGATAAGATTATTAGAAATATATTCAGGACGTTTTTTTAAAGTACTAGAATCATCTTAATCAATATAAGCCAGGGTAAAATAACATGAGACGGTTATTTTCTGCAAAGTTTGATATTACTTTGAGTGATGATTGTGAAGCTAAATTAGAATATTCTCTTCCAATTTGAAGAAATTATGAATATTTTTGAATGCCATGCAAAAATGGGTTGATAACTTTCGACCGTTTAAAATCCTACACAAAAAATTCTTTAGCATCATATAGAGCTCTAAAAATAGCTGATACTTAAGTACTATATAATACAATAATACCTACTCTAAAAGAAAATTATATTACATTTATTATTAAATATTACTTCTAAAAGGTTCTAAAAACTTCTAAGGTTCTCCAAAAAGGTCAGGTGCGTCGTACTCGCAACCGGCGCGTGTGTATGAAAAGATATATGAATGTGGAAGAAGAGAAAGAGATATGCAAGAGTCGTAGCAAGTGACAGTCCATAGTTTCTGCCTACCTCTGTGGTAAAAGGCATTAGTGTAAGTACGAGTATGTATGTTAAATATTACTCAAATAGAAAATGAGTAGTGTTTTTTTCCTAATACGTTTTTCTGGGTATTATTATTAAAGTTTTGTAAAGCTACTATAGATACTTATGTATAAAACAATTTATATTCAAAAATAAGCTGACAATTTGTCATGTGAGAACGATAGCTCGAATATTCGATTGTTGAAAGTACCTATCCTATTATCGTTTTGCGCTGGCCTCCCGGTACTTCTCTTTCATTGGTAAAAACGGCAGTGGACGCTAATTGATACTGTCACGGCATTAACTCAACGACGACAAATATAAACGTTGCCGATTAAGGCCAGTTGAAATATTATTCTAGAATAATGACAACTTTGAACAGCTTATGTGATGACTTTGTTCCCTCATTTAATAAAATAAGCCATTCGTCGGATCTTCTTTGGAACAGGGTAGGAATTCTTACATGCAAAAATCCTAATATTGAAACGACTATTAAAACATTTAAATGATTGATTTTCTAGGCATTTGTTTCGCCCCCACACGCTCAGCCATGAGTTATTCGAAACTTTGGGTTTAAATGTTACATTGTATAAGTTGATACCTTAACTGAGGATAAACCGCAAAACAAGAGTTAACCAAAATAGGTAATATCTACAATTTATTGTTTACAATAATATGGAAGCTGGTGGATATAAGTTGCCAAAAGTTTTTTTTAAAGACATGTCCCGTTCTACAGAACAAATTTCAAATTTATTTATTTATTCAAAAAGATCTAAAATACTAACTTCCATACAAGAGACGAAAGGCTAAATAGTAGGTACAGTCATAAATACCCTGACTCCTAAACTAGGGAAATATCCCTAACAAGGTATAATGCTAATTAAATTAAAAAGAAACAGCTTGTACAGCTTGTCTTTATGTATGAAGTATAGCTATAGGTACTTTTCTTTTAAATTAATGAGGTGACATAATTTTGTTTATTATTATAATAATTACTCTGAATTCCAATTTTCAATATATTGTGCAAAAATGTTACCGACATTTTATATTTTCCTACCCATAAACAAAGGTCAGCGTAACAAAGTTATGATACCAACAATTCTACCTGAATTTAGTTATACCTAAGCTTAATAAAAGCTTTCACACAATACATTTTGCTATTCCGTGAAAACTGATTGAAACAATTTCAAATATATTTTTTTCTGAAAAGATGCAATCTGTCACAGTTTTTTGAAAACTATAAACGTACATTACAAGATGGCTGACAATGGTCAGATTTGAAAATCAACCGTTTCGTATGCAAGGTCCACCAAGTTACTTAAGGTGTTTTGCTGTTCTTACCTCAAAAAAGGTAAGGTCAAATTTAACTTATATCAGTGTATACCGTATTGCATAGTAATGTGTACGTATTTTTTACTACTTTTATATCAACAAAAAATACATTGAGATCATCCAACTAACAACTCCTTTCCAGGTATAATTCCAGAAAAAGACAAAGCATTGGATTAATTTAGTAGAAGGTCTATAGTAACTGTATCTAGACATAAAATAAAAGAAAAATCCATATTTTATTATTTACAATACCTGCTTAATAATATTTCAAACTCCAATTTACATTTTTAGTATATTCAAATATTTGTCGTTCTCAGAAGTCTACAATAATATTATGTTGACATTCGTTAGTTTGTGTACATAACAATACCTACATGTTTCGTTCAGCAATAGGTCCTGTGTACAACGGGTGACGTCTGATGTCAATATTTATCGTTCACTTGACTCTTAGGTTCCATATTTTCTTCATTACTTATGCATAGAACACAGATTGGCTACAGTGAAGCAGTGTCATCAATATTCAGCCAGCGAGTGCAAGTAGGCCGCTGTAACATCAACCTTTTGATATCATTATAATTGCTTTGGCAACTTTCTAGGGTTTTGTGTGAATTGCAAATTTCGATTGCCCTTTATAACCATATGAAAGGTTTGTGGAAAACTTTTGTAGACTTTCGTGCGGAAATCGATCGTCGTTCAGCTCACGCGTGTGATTGTTTAACAATGTCTGGCTTCTGTATTCAAATCATTCGTTTAATAATGTTTGGTGTAGCATTGATATTATTTACTAAATGATGCGTTTGAATTAAGTGGAACTATGCTGACTATTGTTTTTTTTTGGTACTTATTATAAGTAAAACATGATGCGTAAAATGCTTTCAGCGAAATAAAATTATAATTTTTCATGTGTCCTTTGTGGAATAAATCTCACATTTTTTATTAGGTACTCCATATATAATGTAGTCGTTTAATATTTATAAGTTTAATAAACCTTTTAGTGAAACTTTCCACACATACAGTTTGTTCGAAATAAGTAAGCCGATCGGAAGTTGTCTGCAAGTGGTTTAGAAGTGGTAAATTTTAATAGAAAGAGACGGTGTAAAGATAATTAGAGTCGTATATGTTTCACATTTCTAATTATTTTGTTTACTAATTTCGATATTTATGTATTAAAACACTTAATTAATCGATTTTATCACCGCGGTAGTTCGCAACGGCTAACTTCTGATCGGCTTACTTATTTCGAACAAACTGTACGACATTTAATGGTACGTTATTAAAAAAATATGTTACAGAATATAAATAATAAGACCTCATTCATATTTGCATCGGATTGTACGTTTATAGGTACTTACATGAGTACCCACTCATATCTATAATACAATCGCATCTAATAAGAACTCTTGATATGGGTTCGATGTCTATCGAGTGTCTCCTCTTATTAGCATAATAATTTGCATCCGATGGTACGGGTCGATTACGCAAATACTAAAATTAGTCTCTGTAAGGACGCAATTTTAATAATAAAACCTTTTTCCCGTTATCATATAATGTCATCATACTTTGACTTTAAAATAATATGGTACAGCGTACATGTATGTATAAAAATGATGCGCAATCTAGGTTTTTGTAATAAGAACAAAATCAATAAGCTTTTTTAAATTTAAAATGTCTCTGCAAAATCGATTCAGCGAACGAGCGCCGCATTGGAATCTATGACATAAATAAAAGTTCAAATCAAGACGTATCTATTTGACAGATTATGAAGTGAGCTCCACTTTTAAAAACGTAATTTATTTTTTACCAAAGAGAATCAAAGCAATAATTTTTTTTCGAGTTATACCTCCCATATGGCTATGGCCCATGGAATGCCAAGGCAAAGGTCTCAAGTTCGAATCCAAGGCTCGCACTTTTCAAGTCTTGACATTAATAATAATTAATTCTCACGCGCTTAAACGGTGAAGGAAAACATCGTAAGGAAACCTGCACGTCTGCCGGATTTTCTTGACGGCGTGTGAAGTCTGCCAACTCGCAGTAGGCTAGCGTGGTGGACTTCAGCCTAATTCCTCTCGTTCTAAGAGGAGACCCGTGCCCAGCAGTGGGACAATGCAATGGGTTGATGATGATACCTCACTACCCGTGACCGCTGGATGCTGTCCGACACGTGACTAATAAAATTACAACCAAAATAGATTCAAAAGAAAAAGAAAGAATGTCTTATATTGAATTTCATAAACTGCTTATTTTTTATTATTTTTAGCCTTAAATATTGCGAAATTCTCACAAAGAACTGAATTTTCTAATTAAAGAAAATTTCTAGTGAAAGAAAAATTCGATCTCAGGCAGGGTTTGAACCTGCGTCTCTCTGGTTAAGTACACCAGACGCTTTGCCATCTAAGCTACCGAGACCACTGCCTGTTTGTGAGAATTTCGCAATATTTAATGCTAAAAATAATAAAAAATAAGCATAATACGGTAAGGCAACATCGTTCGACATTGAACTACCTGTAAAGGCAGTCGTGTTGGTTGAAAGACATAGTAATGTCTTCAATCGGTGGTGCTGACGTCGCCTGAAGACGTAGAATGTGGAAGAGAAATTCGATATCAAAGGCAGTGGTCTCGGTAGCTTAGATGACAAAGCGTCTGGTGTACTTAACCAGAGAGACGCAGGTTCAAACCCTACCTAAGATCGAATTTTTCTTTCACTAGAAATTTTCTTTAATTAGAAAATTCAGTTCTTTGTGAGAATTTCATAAACTGGTCTAAAATGATAAGAAAAATAAATAAAAATTAAAAAATGCTCTCCATGACAATACGAACACAGCAACAAATAGAGTTACCTAATATTGAATTTGCAAACGCAATAAAATGGGACACGGTCGCACCGCTAAAATTTTTAATACGGTTAATAATGAACAGCTAATGACAACAGTAATTTTGAGTCCCACAATAACATTCACCCGCCTGTATTTGCGTTCCATCCATTTTCATAGCGGTTCTGATGACAAGCGCCATGATTATCCCGTATATCTGTTTCGTTTGTAATTTTGTTCCTATTGCGTCACACTCATCAATTGATGGATAGTGTTAGGATCTGGACTGTTTATGTGGACATTTATCGCACTCCTCTTTTGCCATAGCCTACAGAAATCAGTGGAAAAGATACATATACAAATATACAGATATATATATATACCTTCTTCTTCTTCCTAGATCGTATGTCATTTTGTTTGTCACTGTAAGTACAGATTTTGTCTTTGTTAAAGAAGAAGAAAAAGAAAGAAAAATAATTCATTTTCTACATACAAAACACTCAAATTAAGTACAGGAAGAGTACATTAGCTGAGAACTAAATAATTATTTTATATCCTACGGCTAATCGTCGTACACAGGCTACACATCAAGCTATACAAATCCAGTATAGGCTGGTCTCACATTGTGCGAAAAGCGTTTACAATGCGAGGTCAGTCGATACTGGATTTGTATAGCTTGTTGTATAGCCGTGCATACTATATCGATTATGAGTTAACTATGTCCAGTTGATTTTGTTCGACTGTTTGAATACTTACCATTCATCGGGCACATATCCAAACTCCGAGCTGCTACTGAGCATTTCATGGAAAACCTAATAAGTCATTCCTCGATTTGGAAATCGAACCCGAGACCTCTAACGTAGCAGTCCCGCTTAGGATCAGTAGACTTACGAGGCAGAAAGCTAGTGGCCTCCCCTTTAAATGGTCCTTACATAATATATTACTAGGAATTTATTTAAAACTAGCTTTCCGCCCACGGCTTCGCCCGCGTGCTTTCTTGACTTTCCTGTACAATAATATGTATGTAAAAAAATGTAATAAATGAAGAACCGCTCGCCCGATTTTGTGCAAACTTCACATAAACCATCTACTAAATAGTCCGAACAAAGCCTAAACATTTGGTTTGGATAGGTGAGCCTCTTGAGTTATAAAATTACAACGAAAAGTGGCATTGATTTTTATATATATAGACATAGGATATTTCTATCCTATATCTATATATATAGTCAAGTATTATATTTACCAACATAACATACTTTATGTGTTTTGTTTGGTAAGTATAGATTCTGAGTCTTTTTTGTTTGTACCTGTGGAGTAATTAGACGCTCCCATATGCCAATAAAGATTTATTATTAGAACGCACAAAATGAATGGTTTGTTTTTACATAAAATGGTAATCAGTGAGCGTTTACATAAAAACATATAGTTAGGCAGCGGCAGTAACTAGAAAAATAACTTTTAATTAAATTAATTAAAACTTCCCATCGCTGTTGTTAAAGAACAAAAATTATACTAAGAACAATATTTTTAATTTGTTGTATTGTGTTGTCTATTCAAATTATTCGTTTTCGTGTTGTTTCTGTATACATTCCGTGAATCAATATTGTTCTCCACCGCTTTGATTATCATTGTACAATATTGTAAGGTAAGGTAGGGTCTTGATTGAATATCTCAGCTAAATATTATCTATTTACTGTACAATTATGCTCTGTTATGCAATATTTACGAAACAAAATATTATTTATTTTGTTGTGGTCTTTTCTCATGTATCCTGGTCCTGTATGCGTTTTCATCCATACTTAGCTACTAATTACTTACTTTAATATTTTAAATTCGAATGTAACTTACTTAGTACTTTATTTTAATAAAACACATATTAAACCATCAATTTAGATCACTTTGCACTTATGTGCAGTATTTTATTTATATTAGGATTTTTTATAATAATATTATATTTTTGTTTATATATTATAATTTTGTTTTATCAAATAGAGTTTTAATCAACGCCAAAATCCATGCAAAACAAAGACATTAATTTGTTCACACAATAAATAATGCAGTTAACTTTTGCATATATTAAACAAATAATTATTTTCAATTATGCATTGGTTTGATTGTTACGCGATTTACAATCACTAGTAATTAAGTATCGAAATTATTATGCGAAAATCGCTTTCAGAATGTCATTTTTTTATTAGGTAGGTATTTTGTTAGCATCTGGTGTCAGTTGTTGTTATCCGTCACGCCTGTATTCCCCGAAGGGTTAGGCAGAAGTGTACTAATGTACACCCACATTTCGCCGGTATATTGGGTCCCTTGTAATAGGGGGCGAGCCTATTTCCTCTAACCGGGCACAAATTCTGAGAATTTCATAGAAAGAACCAATAACACTTTGCTCGACCTGGGGATCGAACCCAGGACCTTTAGTTTAGGAGTCGCGCTCAGGACCACGAGACTAATGAGGCGGTTGTCGTTATAAAATATTCTTTAAAATTTATTTAAGAGATTAAAAAAAATATATTATGATGTTGCTTAAAATATATTGCATACAAATAATAAACTGTACTTATTCCCCGGAGGGTCTAGATAGGGGGTACTCATGTACATACAACCACATTTCGCCGAGTTTAGACAACTGGGCACACATTCAAGCTCCGAGCTTTGCTCGATCTGGGAATGGATCACTAGACTAATGGTGAATTATGTCATCCCTTAATCCCTAAATAAGTTAATTAACTTAATTTTGTTAAAATTATTCTATAATATATTTAAAATTAAAACAAATATTTAGTAGGTATCAAATATAAAATCAGACATTTTCTTTTAAAAAAAAAATGGATGTCAATATTTTTTATAAACTACATAGAATGTGACTACTAATAGGAGCAACAATCACAGACAGCCCCCTTTGCAGAGCCTGCCTGGGGGCCGACGAGACAGCGGCCCACGTGCTACTGCACTGTCCTGGTGTCGCCACATACAGGGCAAAGTACCTCGGCAACCCGAGTACTCTCCGAGAGGCCGTAGGCAACATTGGGCGCTTGACGGCCTTTCTCGAGGAGTTGGGGTGGTTTGATTAAAACGTAACATCGTCCCACCCACACGCAAAATACGCGCTTAGTCGTGGAGTTGTGGAAATAAGCCCGCCATACCAATACCAATACCAATAGGAGCAACAATTGTCGTGAGGGAGTATTCCTCTTTCGGCACCAATTTTTTGAGCACCTAAGGTTTCAGCACCTGCGCTATTCCACTTACAGTACCAATAGGTAGGTATATATTAGCACATTTAGCACCAAGCAAATATACCTATTGGTGCTGTAAGTTCAATAGCTTAGGTGCTCAAACCATTGGTGCTCAAAAAATTGGTGCGGAAAGAGGAATACTCCGTCGTGAGTACCTAAGTCACAGATTTAACAAGTACAAATTCTATTGCGTTTTAAATTCCCATCCATGAACTACGCCGTACTCTTACCACAATATTACCTCCTCCGCATCTTATCTAATGATAACTGAGCGCGTTTTATGTGTACAACTCGTGGAAGTGCCGCCAACTTTTGGTTGGGACAATGAAGCCTCAGATCCTTCGTACACGATGATAGGGAACAGTGCTACACTCCAGTTAAGGCATATGTCTATAAAATATGTGAATGTACCTTTAAAGAAATGTACTACAGCTAAAGGTCTCAGGTATAATGAGGCCTTATCGTATCATTTTTTGACCTAGGTACTTCGCTTGGTTAGGTAATACCTAACCTAACCCTCGCTATGCACGCTTATTACGCAGAATTTCACATATTTTTCATAACATTCAGAGCTCTCTTAGGTCATATTATCGCAGGTCATGAAGTCCTCACGATGCCTACCCCACATTATCAAGGACGCATAATTATCTATTTTAATAATAATTTATAAAATGTTTGACATTAGATATAAAGTTTTGCCAAGAAATTGGCTAGTAAATTTAAAAATATTTTTTAAACTAATCCGTAGATTATATCACCGAGTTAGTCTGGATTTGAAATTGGATCTGAATTTTAATTCAGTTAATAGGTATTTATAATTCAGATAATTAAAAAAAAAAATTAAATAAAAAAAGCAATATCGTCCCTATAATGCTCATACTTCCTCGTCAGGTCTCATAACTCACGGGACCTCAAGGTATAATGTTGTATACAAAAACGCAAAGATACGCAGCGTATAGACACAGACCATAATATGTTAATTTGACCCACCACTGCTGCCAAGCCGACCCTATATTGAATATTTTGCTTTTACTGTATAATTTTACAAAGTAAAACTTCCAGCCTAATTTAAATTATAACAATAAGCTATTATATGTATTAATGTTGAAAAGGTTTATTATTTTTCTAACATTTCTTACTGTAATTAGAAACTTTATTATTTTTAAAGAAGCGGTGGTGGTCCGTTGGTATCGGCCGCGACTTACGTATTGTAGGTCGTAGGTTTTAACCCAGACTGGCGTTTTAGGACTTGTGCGTAAGTTATTTAATCACCACTGCTCCCAAAACGGTGAAGGAAAACATCGTGAGGAAACCGGAATGTCCTAGAACCAGACATTCGGAGACATGTGACATGTACCAACCCGCACTGGGCCTGCGTGGTGGAGGCCCACTCCATCTCACCGAGAGGAGGCCCTTGTCCTAGCAATTGGAACATTATGTACTTATTATTGAGTTGCATGTATGATTATTTAGTTTTAACCAATTCGATTAAGGTAGATAACATCTATCGACTTACATGAATATAATATTAGATACTTATCTACAAGTATTATGTTATCTTCACGCGCTATTTTCAGAGGGTTAGTAAGATACACGTGTCGAGCGCATTCACCTTTATTTATAAATATACGATTGAAGAATTATTTGAATGGGTTTGATTATTCTTTAAATAATATTTAAGCAAATTGTTTCCATTTGATAAAAAAATGGCTATTGTCGTTGTGGCAAAAAATTCCACAATAAGGAACTCAGATCAAATAAAAAGTTTTTATTTGATCTGAGAGAAGAAAGAATTAATAAACTCATATTTAAAATTCTTGGCTGATAGGTAAGTACCTACAAAGCAATTTGCATGAATTATGATTCATTAAAATGGCCTGATCACCCCTTTATTGCTAGGTTCTATTTAGTTATTGTGGAAACAATAAATAGACTATACTTACCTATAGGTAAGTATAGTCTACATATGAATATGTTTCAAGTTATAACTTGAAACATATTCATATGTATAAAAAAAATACGGTGACATAATGGTATATCCGATTACTAGGCAGTTGTGACTTAATCGTGTGATACATTCATAAAAAAACCCTTTCAGGAGGACAAGCATTGTTATTCAGTAGGTACAAGCGTTCAACGGAACCAATATCAAGGGCCCCATAGATATTCCGGGTTTAGTTCTATGAATGTTTATGTGAAAGAATATACTTTTACTTATTCTATCTACTTACATTGATACAGTAGAAATAGGGCAAAGATCAATAATTTCCTAAATATTTTTTTATCTTTAATAATTTAAGATGTAATCTGTAAAAAACATTTGATTCTTATAACATAACATAATATCACGCCTGTTTCCCCGAAAGGCTAGGCAGAGGTGTACCTACCTTCTTAATGTACACAAACAGTTCGCCGGTAAGTTTAGGTCCTAATAGGGGGCAAGCTGGGCACTCCGACTTTACTTGGCCTGGGAATCAAACCCAAGACCTCTCGTGTAGAAGCCGCGCTAAGGACCAGACTAATGATGCAGTTGATGCTTATGATTTACTGTATCGAGTGGCGCTATAAAAACAGTTTTTTTCTTAGACCTGGCTATTATAAATTGTCCTTAGATAATACTAAAATTATCCGTAACCAGAGAGAACACTTAACTCTCTGTCTCTCTTTCTCTTCTCTTTATCGTTTATCTATGACATTTATATAGAAATACAAGCCATTACCAACATAACTGGGCCGATTCTGCCCACATTAATTAATTCGAAATAACTTTACGCGAATGTTATAGGCAATGAAACATTAATATTAGTCGTAACCATTACGTTAAGGCTGACGTAACCGTATTATAGTTAACGCTTGGGTCAGTATACGGGACGCTCGTCCGTTCATCCGTCCGTTTAGGACAAGAGCTCTAATCAAACATTATCGAAACACTTCGTTAGATCGTCTGATAATAGGATATCAGACGGACTAACGAAGTGTTTGGTGGGAAATTGCTAGTTTGATTTTCCTTGACTTGTTTAACCCACCATGCATATTTGGTATGCTTTTCATGTCTTTCATCGGGACTTCGTAATCAATAAAAAATATTGTTAACCACATCATAGTCAAACATAAGTAATACAACGTGACTTGTTTGACTAGAAGTGTTCACTTTTCCACACAACGAAATTAGGTTATAAGAAAGTGGAATGTTTCAAAAATGTACAATCAGAATATCGCTATGGTATTGAGGATTCGAAATCCTCCTTTTTGAAGTCAGTGAAAAAATAAGCTACAGGCCTTTTACGAAAAAACGCCTGTCTCTTTAATTGCAGGTTCTATTTTTTAAACTGCCTCATTAGTCTAGTGGTCCTAAGAAAGAGGTCCTGGTTTTATCCCCAGGTCGAGAAAAGTGTTATCGGGTTTTTCTATGAAATTCTCAGTAGCAGCTCGGAGTTTGGATTTGTGCCCGGTTAATGGCAATAGGCTCGGCCCCTATTACATGGGACCTAAACATACCGGTGAAGTGTGGGTGTACATAAGTACACTTCTGCCTAACCCTTAGATAGGGGTATACAGGCGTGATGGTAGGTATGTTATATTATTTTCCCAATACAAGACATACTTAAACCTGTTTTCAGTTAAGATGTACTGTGTGTCCAATATCTATATTCTTACGGCTATGACTATAATGATACTGAATAGATTTTTTTAAATATTAACTACTTACTAACGATCGATAAACGACATAGTACAAAAAAAAACAGCACTTGTTACCCATAGGTGTAGATCCTATACCTCGCTACAAGTCGCTCAGTCATCTTAGGTCAGCCTAACTACAGTCTCAAATTGTGATCAAAGTTTCTTACCTCTTTAAATCTTTTCAATCTCGTTATTCAATAGTTAAAATGTCTACATTTCTTTTCAACAATGGATGTGTAAACAACATAAAATATAGTTGTCGGTGTCGACGGTGCATGACGCATTACCGTTGTGTTTATGGGCGACGGACCAGCAAACTATTACTACACGCTCTCTTGGGATCATTACACATCATTACTGCGGTCACCAAGCACTGTATTAAACAGTACTATGTACTTCATTACAAGTGCTTGCTTACGTTGTCATAATTTTTAATGTTGAGGCATATCGCCGCCTTAGAGTGAAAACCTCGGGAATGCATTTTTGCTCAAATTTAATTTATTGCGTTTCTAGGAAGAAAACCTCGCAACGCACATCCTGGATATACTTATAGATTAACAGTTCTGGATATAAAAGCGGGTTAAAATTCCATATTAATTAATAAAAAATCAAAAAAGACGCCGTACAAAAATTTTACAGCACGCAGTTTTTTCTTCCTCCTGAAAAGTTACTTCTCTTACAATATAAATATAATTTGACTATGATGAATGTCAAATTGGCGATAAGACTGTAGAGAAGTTTGTAATTGATTCTTCCTTAAAAACTTCTCTACAGTCTTCTCGCCAATTTGACATTCATGATTGTCAAATTATATTTATATGACGTATCATAAGCATAATCGGCCTATAATGTTCCAACTGCTGGGACACAGGCCTCCTCTCGGTGAGAGGGAGTCGGCCGTTATACACCAGGCGGGCCCAGTGCGGATTGGGGTTGGCAAAGACAAAATATTAATGATAGCATCCTCCTCTCTTCTAAGTTGCCGTGCCATACAGGGCCCATAATATACCTTTTGTAATATTGTAACATCTAACAAAATTATGGTGTGCAATAAAAATATTGAGTATTGTGAACATGTCTGAGATATTTTGGTTTTAGGACATGCAGGTTTCCTCACGGTGTTTTCTTTCACCGTTTCGGTGAAATTATTTCACACAAATTAAATCGCCTAGCTGGTTTCGAATCTACCACCTGCAACTCCACGCTTTAGCTCGGCACGGGGAGTTAACGGGAATACTATAGTCCGTTTCAAAATCTCTGAGACCGAATTGGCACATGCTAAATGTCAAATTTACAAATATTGTTAGCAGTATTTGTAAATTTGACATTAAGCATGTGTCAATTCGGTCTCAGAGATTTTGAAACGGACTATAGTAATGTGCGACCCTTATTACTAGTAAATTAAAAATATATATTTAACTAGTGTTTAGAGGTAGGAATATCCTGGCGCTTTGCAATTATAATCGGGCTACTTAAGTTTAAATGTGTGTGCATGTAAATTAAACCAAGATTTATATCT
This sequence comes from Subacronicta megacephala, assembly GCA_958496365.1. Classification (NCBI taxonomy): domain Eukaryota; kingdom Metazoa; phylum Arthropoda; class Insecta; order Lepidoptera; family Noctuidae; genus Subacronicta; species Subacronicta megacephala. The sequence continues at coordinate 4,718,324 of OY292520.1, read as the reverse complement.
CATTTAATCCGCCATTAGATTTTAGCACGTTTGGCTACGTAAACTTTAAAATGTAAACACAAATAGATATTTGAATTCATGAATTAGTACGGAATGAGGCTTTATTAATAACTAACTAAACATTAATTGGCATAGTTTTATGCTTAATTTAGTTATTGTAACTAATCTAATGTAGGTAATTAATACAGTGTTATTTATAGAATATAATTGTATTTACCGTGCTTCTATCTAAACATTCATAATACCATTACATTGTTCATAAGAACGTAGGCTTTGTGTTGCGTTATTTCTAACCGACTTCAAAAAACAAGAAGGTTCTCAATTGCCTTGTTTTTTTCATTATTATGACAACCGAGACCGACGGCACAACGTCCTACCCTGCAAGGCATGGAGTGGTCTCGATGTATTAAGAATGTTCACCCATCCATTGACTGACCGCGGTAATTTTCGCTTTTCCTTGCAGATCAATTAATCAGGGTCTTTAATATATTACAAGCCCCCCACGCATAGCAATGTATTTACTAACATCGCTGTGTAATATTACACTGTACTAATATTATTAAATGCGAAAGCAAAAATTGTCTGTCTGTTTGCTTGTAACGTTTTTATAACTAAACCGTTGAACCAATTTTGATGAATTTTGGTTAAGAGATGGATCATACATAAGATAAGGATATACTAGCGTATATCCTTATCTAAAAGGTAACCCTTTTATCGCCACTTTTCCAAGTCATTTGGGATGCGAGATGAAATATCACGTAATAGCTAGTAAGAATATAAATATCGTCAGACCTTCCTTAGATCTTAAGTTGTTTAAGTTTCAGAAGCTCAAAGTGTTCTCAATTAAATAGGCAATTACAAGCACTTTAGAATTATCAGGACTTGCTGCTGAGTTGCTGCCGGCTCGGAATGTTAATTCTTGAGCTGAGACAAGAAACTTGGTTTAAATATTAAGTACTCGATTACGTTGTTTACAAGAAACACTTTGTTTACTTTCACGACACCACAGACAAACATCTGGTGAATGAAATGGTAGTATATTAATGAATATTCATACTATTACTTAAAGGGATAAGCAGAAATTAGGATTAGAAGTCTTTATTGTCTCCGACAGCTTTTTGATGATTTTACTTTAAAACTATTTCAATGACTATCCTTAAGAAAAAACTAAACATGATTCAATTAATATAATATTAAAATATATCTTATAAACACTGTGAGGTAACCTGCATGCTTGAGAGGTTTTTAAGATGACCTGTGAAATCTGCCAATGGGAGGTGCCTTACACTGAGAGGTGACCCGTGCCTAGCAGTGGTCAATAAATGTATTGTTATAGAGTATTTTATCTAATATAATATACATATAATTTGCTCCATCTTAAAGCACTAGAATAGCAAAAGCGGCCTATAATGTTCCCACTGTTGGGATACAGGCCTCGTCTCGGTGAGAGGGAGTGGGCCGTAATCCACCACGTGGGCCTAGTGCGGGTTGGTAGATGTCACGTGTCTTTGAATTTTTGGTTCTAGGACATACGTGTCCTCAAAATGTTTTCCATCACCGTTTTCGAAGCAGTGGTGATGAAATAATTTACACAAAGATAAGCGCCTGTCTGGGTTCCACCGCTCCTAAAAAAAATCACACTAAAACACTTTTTGGAAGATTATTACCTCATAACTTACTTAATTGCACGATTTTATGATTAACTTGAATGTTAATAGTGCGTACGACGCATATGAGTTTCCTGTATCTAGCACTCGGTACATTAATAGGTTATTACCCGCAGTCATTATTTATATAGTGAGGCGCCGCCATATCGTACAAGGCGCCTCCATCTGACGCCTGAAATATTACGACGATACATTTGCTGAATACTTCTTACTGATATGGATGATACCTCTTATCATTCTTATATTAAATGTTGACGAGATGACGGGGCTCATCATACCATCGCGCCTGTATTTCCCGAAGGGTTAGACAGAGGTGTACTTATGTACATTGTACATCCATAGGTCGCCATTTCATTAATTATTTTATTATTATATTTTATTTAAGACATGTTCGTCCCACTGCTAAGACAAAAATAGGCAAAGGTTTCGCTTTCCTTCTTCACAATTGACAGCTTTCTGCATCCAATCTTTGCAGTACACGGCTTCGCCATCACACGGCTCATGGTTAAATACATCACGCCTGTAACCTCGAAGTGTTAGGCAGAGGTGTAGCTACTTTATGTACACCCACATTTCAGAGGCTATGTTTAGTTCCATATAACAGGGGGGTAACCTTTTCACCTGGCTCATATCCAAACTCCGGGAGCTACTGAGAATGTTATAGAAAAACCCAAAACCATTTTACATTTTGCATAGCAGTCGCGCTTAGGACCACTAGACTAGTGGGTCGTGGGGCTTTTGGGACCGGGACCGCGGTCCAGGATTCCCCTTTAAATGCAATTATTATTTTTAAGTGGTATTTTGGGACCACAAGAAAAAATAAGTTAAAGTACAGTTAACAAAATAGGCTGATTGATATACATTTTGATCAACAATTGGTGTATCCTACTTGTTAGTTGATTAATAAGTATTATGAAAAAATTGCATCCAGCTCAAGTAGCTGAAGTACCAGGTCATCATAAACATAAAAAGAACTTGAATTTGAACGTGAACAAATTCAGTTATTATCTCTGGTTCAAATGAACACACAACTGAAGTACCAGGTTAACATATACGTAAAAAGGTACCATATTCTAAAATTTAATATTCATACATACTGACTTATCTCTAGTGGAATACACCGAATTATCACTATCGGTCCAACATAAAGGTTAATAGGTCTTGTTAAGTTGCACTTATAAAAGAATAGTTGTAGCGATAAAAAAATATTTTAACGTCTTATAAAAATAGTTTTATTTGTACAACTTCAAAGTTTTTTGGTTCACCGTACTTTCCCAAGACATATCTTTGTTTATTTTATTTGTGGTCCCATAAAACCACTCAAAAATAATAATTTCATTTAAAGGGGAATCCTGGACCGTGGTCCCGGTCCCAAAAGCCGTACGACCCGACTAGTGAGGCAACTGCAAATGTAATCAAATACATTACCTACTGACTTAATTAAATTGAATGAAAATCTAAGTTTGACTTTACCATGGAATATAATTAATATTTGAAAGTTTATGTATTTAACTAGGATATTAAACCGCAGTTATGTAAAGTGGTATTGGTGGTCAAATTGTTATTTGTCTTGTTAGACTATAGTATAACAATTTTCATTATAACGTTTTTAAAGTTCATTGACTTGAAGCGGCGCTAGTCTAATGGTTAGGGCGTCGGACTTGCGATCATTTAGTTGCAGGTTCGAACTCCACCCATTGCACTACCGTCGTGAACCCACTCGTAACACAAGCATTTAGCTTAGCACGGTTAACAAGAATACGAGTACTCAAACCAACATTGTAAGTATGTTTTTTTTAAAAACCTTATCGCTAGCGCCATTCGCTGCTTTTGGTGTATATGACTTGAACTTAATTATCATCTAGAATCTGTATAAAGTTCAAGCCAAATGACTTTACAAGGAGAGTTCACCGAAATAATAAGCGTGTTTTGAATATTTATGTTTACGTACTGCAAGCTGCTGTAACAGTGACTCACTGCCTCATTAGTCTAGTGATTGTTAGCGCAACTGCTAAGCTAGAAGTCCTGAGTTCGATCAGGTCGAGCAGTGTTATTTGATTTGAAGTCAGGCAGTGTCATTTTTTTTTATATTCTCTGTAGCTCGGAATTGATATGTGCCTGGTGATTAGCAATAGGCTCGCCATCTATCCATATACATGGGACCTAAATATACCAGCGAACTGTTGGCGTTCATTAAGTCCACCTCTGCCTATCACTTCGGAGAATACAGGCGTGTTGTTGCTTATGTTATGATAAGTTAACAACTAACTTTTCGATAATAATACGCGTGTGGAATGTGTAATCAGATAACATAACATACCATCACGCCTGTATGCCCCGAAGGGTTAGGCAGAGGTGTAATAAAATATACTTACATTTCGCCGGTATGTCCAGAGGCCATACCTCCATACATATACCTACTAGGGGGAGAGCCGATTGCCATAAACCGGGCACAAATCCAGACTCCGAGCTGCTACTGGGAATCATCATCATCAACCCATTACATTGTCCCACTGCTAGGCACGGGTCTCCTCTCAGTACGAGAGGGATTAGGCTATAGTCCGCCACGCTAGCCTACTGCGGGTTATCAGACTTCACACGCCGTCAAGAAAATCTCTCAAGCATGCAGGTTTCCTCACGATGTTTTCCTTCACCGTTTAAGCGCGTGATAATTAATTATTAATACGCACATGACTTCGTCAAATCGAAAACGTAGCGTAGGACGCCCACCGGCCAGGTGGAGTGACGATTTGCGGAAGGCAGCTGGCAGTAACTGGATGAAAAGAGCTGAAAATCGGGCTCTGTGGCGTTAACTTAAAGAGGCCTACGTCCAGCAGTGGACGAATACGGGCTGATGATGATGATGATGATGATGACATGACTTCGAAAAGTCAGAGGTGCGTGCCTTGGATTCGAACTCGAGACCTTTGACTTGGCAGTCCAATGGTCATATCATGCTACTAGGAATATCATAGAAAATTGTAATCAGATTCTGGTGCTAAAATCTGTTAGTATGGATACCCTGGAGCGACAAAACGGAGGCTTATATATGTACGTAAGACCGTTTAAACCTTCCACTCTATACAGAACAATCTGTAAATACTCTGAGCTCTCGTTACTAACCCAAACCGATTGTCACGTAGCACGGATTGCCTTTATGAGCACTAGAAATATAAATGCGTGCGCAGACTCAAAGCTGATTTGACTCTCATACATTGAGTGGACGGGATTTGACTCCGTGATTGGGAACTCGTTATTCTTATAGGGCCATAGAGGCGCCGGCTTAACATGCCAATAATAATTGCTACGTTTGTTCTTTTCTTTGAAAACAGAGGCTCGTGTCTCAGTTATGACTAAGCTAGTCAACCACTTGTCGCAGTTAGTATGGATGACCATTCTTAATTCTACGGAGTTTAGGTTTAGGTTTAAAAAAAAAATTCTCAAAAAAGACATTATAGTCACTTACATGAGAACGTAATTTAAAAGTAATTTTGTCACTAGTCTCTGGTGTCGCACTATTAACACATTTCATAAGATATTTATATTTATGCTATAAGTTAAGTACTACTCAGTTATATACTATAAAAAAACCCACTCAACTTATTCATTTCAAAGTTTAGATTTGTGCTCTCTATTACATGAGACCTAAAACCTTGCTAGCAAACTGTGAATGAAGCTTTCCGTAACGTTTCTGGTAGTACAGCCGTGACGGCATGTAATAATTAACACGAATTTCAATTAGCTTTTTGTATTTTTCTTGCATTTTCCATGCTAAAATAACGATTGTCAGTGACGTCACAGCTTATGTAACATCAGTTGGTTGTTAGCCATCAACATCATGACAAGAAATAAAAAGCGACAGAAACGCAATAACATGTCAAAACTGTTTTAATAAAACATACGCTTTAAAAATTTAAATGAACACAACACCAACGGAATGACATCATTTGCTAAATTATATTTTCGAAGAATATTGTGTTTGAGTTATGAGCTGAATATTTTCTGCCAGTAGTTTTAAAATGTATGGTCATCAGAAATAATTATAGAGTGGCGCAGGCTTTTATATGTAGATACCTACGTAAGATAAAACCAATCTATACAGAACATCTGTATTACTAGGATTTATAGTATTGCCTTTATACTTTATATATACTATGACAACATAATTATGTCAAATTGTAACTTTTGTAACTTAACTTTATCGTGACATTCTATTATTTAGTTTCATATGATTAGTTAGAGATTAAACTTCAAATTTTTCATGCCTACATTAAGGGTAGATAGCATAAGGATCAACAAAATAAAACAAAACAGCTGTATCTTGTACCTACTTTCTGTGCAAATAAAGAATTTATTTATTTTATTAAATAAAGCATCGTGTACAATTTGTTCGAAATAACTACGCCTGTCTGAAGTTGTCCGCAAGTGCAGCAGTGGTAATTTTTTATAAAATGAGTCGGTATAAAGACCATTGGGCATTGGGGTCGTTTAAGTTACACATCTTTGATTCTGTTCTTAACTGATTTCGATATTCATGTATACACCCTTAAATAATTCACTGATGCACGTAAAGGTCTCATGAGGGCAAAAAAATAGGTTTTGCATTGTGTCTACAATATGGCGCTTGACGGGTTAACCGATTTTACCAGCGCGGTAGCTTGGTACGGCTAACTTCAGACACGCACAGTTATTTCGAACAAACTGTACAGAATGTGGAAAGCTGTTATAGTATAGTTTTAATGAGAATTTTAGTAAGGGAAGGTGATTTCACAGCATTTTTTTAACGCTTCTAAGGGTAACACTAGTTGACCGCTAGACTAGGAATCCAGTTTAACTAGGCAGTTGTTAAATTATATTCCTAATAATTTATTTGTGCCCTGTGGTTAGTGTTGGTAGAGTTTATCCAATTGTGGTAGAACGGATGTGGTGTTATGATTTAGAAATATGATTAAACGTTAGGTTAATAGGTTTACAATTTGTTATTTGAATAGATAAGTCCTCAAAGTTTATGTAAATTACTAACATCGCAGGGTTATATAGAGGTGTACACTCACAGTTCGCTGGCATGTTTAGGTTCCATTTATCAAAAGATTGCCATTAGCCGGACACAAATCCGAACTCCAAACTGCTAATGAGAATTTCATAAAAAAAACACTGCTCGACATGGAAATCAAATCCAGGATCTCTAGTATAGCAGTCGCTAACAGCCACCAGGTAAAGGCAGCAATAAAAACTATCCCCCAAAAAGCATATCTACGCATTGGATTGGAAAAACTCGTAATGCCATCAAAATACCCTTGGAACTTAGGAAAAATATATTGCGACTATTCAAAGGGGTTTTAACACAATTCAGATGCCGTAGACCGTTACATTACCCTGGTTGGGCCTCGACCGCGTATCGCGTTGGGGATGGAATGGATTACGTACTATTTATGTACACCAACGAATTCTTTCCTATAACAATAATATACAGGCTGTCCAAGAAAACGGGACAGTTGCTTAAAATCCAATAAATAAATATCCAGCGTATCTCGATTTTACTGTAAAATGGCAATGTAGGCACCAATGTTGCTGCATGGAATGAATTTGCGTTTAGGTTTTTTTTTTATTAGGTTATTTATTATTTAAAAATCGATTGGATTTGACCCTGGATTCCGAAAGAGTCTCTGAATTCGGTTCTCTTACTGTAAAAAGTTTAATATTCCTGAACATTAAAAACTCTGCAAATCATATTTTTTAACTATTTTTTAGATACACATTTATTTATGTAAATATTACATAACTGTAAAACCTTTCTCGTCTGCAGTTACGTTACTCTAGAAAAAGTAACTATAAAATATTCTACAGCGTTTATTACTCATCTCTGCCTGTGTCCTGGGTGCTCACACAGAGTGGAATCTAGCAACACTCGACATTGTTTCCGAGAACCATGCCGTACATCACCCGCGATAGCGATGTCTAAACAACACGCTAGTAAAATTGTTCCCTGACACGGCAAGCATCCACGAATGTCCTATGAAAAACAACTCATAAAAATATCTCATCCCATCCCATCCCTAAAATACGTCACTGAAATTTAGCTACTCAGATCATGACACTGTTATTTTTTCATCGCAGTAATGCTCCCATCCTTGTATAAAATTCAAAGCCAAAACAAACAATGTTTTAAGAATAACAAAGATTCCTACTATTTATCGTTTCAGAGAATTAAAGAGGGTTAATATTCTAAAAATTCCCCCGTCCTTTATCTAAGACAAGAGAAATACAAGCAATTTTTATAATTTACTTCGTTACTCCGTTGAGTTGACATTTTGTATTTACGCCGTCTTCTGTTTATTGTATAGCGAATGTTAAATTACCGTAAAATCCATTTACTTTACCTATTTTACTTACGTTCAGTGATCTAATTCAGCCTCATTAAGCTTTCAGGTTGGTTCAGTAGTTTAGGATGATGTTAGATTTTTATTCGATGAAGGATAACTGGAAAATGTTGCTCACATAAATCTTGTTGAAGACATCATTAAGTCTAGGATTATTTATATTTACGATCTAAAGTTGCCCATTATTTTCCCTTGACAGTAAGTGTAACATAAAATAAAGAGTTCTTTCTCCACAGTTGCACATAAAGTGGGGTTTAAAGCGAGTACAGTGTACACATAGTACACATATAAGTCAGTGCAGTATCGCAACCACGTCTGTTACACTGTAGTGCAGGATTAATCATTTTGTGGGGGCTCTCATCAGAGTCAGCGGGCTTCGATAAACAGCGGCGCGCGGAGCCAAACAATGCGTGCAGTAATTGAAATGTTCAGACCGTGTCCGGCGCGTCGTCGTCACGTTGTCGCCCACTAAACAATAATCCCATTACGATTTTTATAATCCTACGGCAATTTGGAGACAATGGCCTTTATGACTCAGTTGCCTCCGAGTGTTACTTCTTTGTTCGCTTAAGTACATGGTCGTGTTTCATTTTGCCTAATGGTAGCAAGAGATTGCGGTTTAAGGAGTTGATAAAATGACGTCAGCATTTTTGCCATTTATGGTTGGCTTGCGAAACATTGTAAGTAGACGTGGGAAGTTAGTATTCATTTTAACATGTTTAAAATTTGAATTTAAAACGAATATAATTACAGCAACTTACTTGTAGGTAAGTTGCAAGTGCAAAATAAGGTCCAACCTTAAGGTTCTATTGTATGTATTGGTTCGGCACAAAACCCACACGCACAACTGTAAAGTATCCATCCATTTATTCATAAGTACAGGAGTGAGACCCGTATCCGTCCGCCCTGTGAATGCAAAACGTAGGCGTTTTTCAAACTAAGGCATGAGGGACAATATACATCCACCGATTTTTTTTATTATATGACATAAAACAGATGAGTCTAAACGTTGCGATGTTGATAAATGCGATGGCAACATTTTATCAATAATAGTTAGCTTTCATACCAAATTATCAGCAAAATAGATTTAAGTATTTGTTAGGCAGATACTCACAAACTTTTCAAGATGAAGTCGAGTTGAAAATTATGTTTTCGATCAAACACAATTTTCAACTCAACTCCACAGGTTGAACGCCAAAGTTTAATAAAAAAAATTGGAACGTTTTTTAAACTTTAGGTACAAGAAATTTTCGGTTGTCGAATAAAATTCTTGATTTAGCCGAGTTTTTCAGTTTCGAGTGTTTGAACTTTTTTATATTGATTATTACTCTATCTGAATATTCAAGTTCAAAAATGATCGGTTAAGACGAAACTTTATCATATAATATCATAAGTTTCAGTAAAGAAAAATCACAAGGTATAGGTAAAAGATTTAGTTAAATAATTGTGTTTTTTAAATTAATATTAAGCTTAACTATTTGATTTTGGCTACGTTGTCTTACAAAGATTTTTTTGCTGGCTTAGAACTCGGTAATTTAATTGGCAAAATTATAATTTAACAAATCTGTAAAACACCAAACAAGATGAAAGTATTTTATGAAAAGTACCTAACCTAAATTTACCGTTAAAAATATTTCAGTAACAACGCACCTTTGTACCCTTGGCAATATCGTACTACAAAAACATCTAGGCTACATTAGGTAGTCGTCAAGATAGACATCTAAAGCTGTCAGTGTCACCTGGCAAAAGGTTCGTTATCGCGAGGGTGGATACCGTACTGCCTACTAGGTCGATAGGAAAATGGCTACGTAATGTCCGTTATAAATGGTTACACGCTAAATTCACACCTTCATTTTGTGAGGTGATTTAAAAAAAAGAATTTGGTTTTATTTCAAATTAAGTATAGTATCGTAACATATTTTTTTGGCATTTTTCATGCAAAGATTATTAAGTTATTATAGTGAAGGAAATATACGACTGACGTCCCCTCAAAGACGTAAATAAAAAAATGTGAATCAAAGATATGAATTTTCAAATGAAAGAGAAATTTTCTTTCTTTTCTAGTGAAATATTTTCTTTTTAATGCTAAAATATTTTAAGCAGTTAAAAAACGTGAAGGCAAATTTCGACCTGGCGGGTGGGACTCGCGGTGGCTTAGCGGTCATAGCGTCTGGTGTACTTAACCAGAAGACGCAGAATCGAATCCAGCCCGCAGTCGTATTTTTCCTTCACTAAAATAATAATTGGCATTACTGAATGCTTAATATCTTTAAAAAAAAATATCGAGCGAAAAACGTGCTCTCCGAGGCACGGAGAGGTCTCAATGTATTGAGAATGATCACCCATCCACAGACTGGCCACGGCAGGCGTAGCTTAACCTGGCGGATCTGTTGATCAGAACCGCGAGGCCCCTACTCACTATACATATATACTGTTTATAGGCCTATTGGGCTTTTGACTACCACTCACGATTCTTATAAATGTTCATATGACAACCGTAACCGATGAGTATACCTACGTGCTCTCCGAGGCACGGAGCGGTTCGCAATGTTCCCATTACATCGGTTCACAGACTTCCCGCGCAGGCATAACTTAATTTTACAGATCTGTTGATTAGCAAAGTTATGACTTAGCTATGAGCCCCTTTAACTACTAGAGATATAGAGTATAGGGAATAAATGAGGTGCATATTTCAACAACTTACATAATGAAGCAAACTTTAATATATGAGCAACTATCGGAGGAGCATCAAAACTTTTACCTAACGAACAATTTACTAAAAACAGGTATCTATCTGCCCTAACTTTCAGACTTGGCCTTCGTTGCAAAACCTGATCGGTAAATATATGAAATTCATACTTAAATAAATAATAAAACGTAAATAACTTGAAAAAGTTACTTGTATTGACTTCGGAGAACTAATATAAAGTTAGTATATTAGAAGACTATAAATTAGTTATGAACTCAAATATGGATATTTCTTGAAGTGAATATGCTTAAGATTTTATGATTTTCGTTGTATTGAGAATAATTTATTTTCATCGATTAGACAATTTTACAATTTCAAATACATACCTGTTTCTGTAAGAGAGGATTATAAAAACGTCTTCGAACCAAAAATTTGAATTTGGAATTTATTGTCTGTTTCTTAGGGGTTGGCGCAAAAACAACTGAACAAATTTTAATTTAAAAAAAAAAACATGCGGTGTTTATCTCAATTAGTTGTTGAACAGGTCCTGAGATAAAACTTGACTTCTCTGTTGAAATAGAAAAAACAGATTATCAATCACTTGTATTCTTTTTTTTATTACTTATTTAGTATTTAATTGTATTCTTATTAAATTCCTGCTATTCGTCTACGGGAACGAAGCCAAAGGTAAAACTAGTTCTATTATCAATACTTATTACTTATCTATACTTTATTTTATATTATAAAGCGGAAGAGTTTGTTTGTTTGTTTGCTTGAACGCGCTAATCTCAGGAACTACGGGTCCGATTTGAAAAATTTTTTCAGTGATAGATAGGCCATTTATAGAGGAAGGCTATATATCATCACGCTAAGACCAATAGGAGCGGAGCATAAATGAAAAATGTTGCAAAAACGAGAAAAATTTAAATGTAGAAAAGCCGAGAAACCACGCGGGCGAAGCCGTGGGCGGAAAGCTATAATATGTTCATAAAAAACAATACGAAATGTGTGTTTAAAAAAGTTTTATTGTAGTTGTCTAGTGTAAAAATGGGTACCTACCTAGAGCTTCAAAAAGCGGCCGGTGTTCCCCAAGTCTATACATTATTTATTAGGAGAGTGGAACAAAATATATATTGTTCCATTTCGAGCCCACTTACGTTATAAGTAAAATACGGTTTACATAAAATAAATAGGTATCTCCGAAATATTATTGTGTTATGAATTTAGGTCTTTTACTGTGAAATTTTAACAGCACCTACTACATATAAAAACTAAAATTCGTGAAAGAAACTAGGCAATTTGGCACGTGTTACTTAAATTCAATAAAAATATTCTGAATATATTTATTGTTTGATCTCACAATTAGAAGTAAAAAGCTTAAGATCTACATTTATCGATTGGAAAGGCGTGAAGAGAGAACAAATCAAATCGTATCACCCAATTTTACACTGTCAAAGCGTCCGCCCGTTGTTCGTGGACCATAAACTTGGCAGCAGTCCATAAAACTTGCAAAAAAACTAGCGAACAAATAAATGTCCGTCGTCTGTTTTGTCAAATCTGTGCAGTACGTGCGCTCTTCGGTGAGGCGAGGAGAGCACAGCGCGAACTGATTTTATAGCGCCATAAAATCTCGTGAAACGCGCCCTTAAATCACAACGCTGCGTCGTATTTCATCGTTTTGGTTGTCAATGTTTATTTTATATCATATTTCACAGATCCCTCCTGTATAAATCACGCTCAGATTGATATACATTAAGGTCACGTACTTTTGGCAGGAAAGCTTAGTTTGGAGCGCGCCCCGCCGCGTCGCGCCGCGCGGTGCGTTGACAAGTGGTCTCCCAGCGCCCCTGATCCATCGTGTTGTATTGTTTCGTTGTACCGGCCATAAGTGGGAAATATTGCGCCCGATGCACTTTCAGAATAACCGATAGCAAGCAGAAAATGCCGCGTTACCAGCGCGTTGTTAACGATAAAATATGATCGCGGACAAAACAGACATCAAGTGGTCCCTATGCGTAAGAATCGGAAAATGTTCGACAATAATAGGGTTAAGTAGTGGTCAACAGTGAGTACGTCATTGAAGCGAGGATTGGGCAAAAGGGCCTTAATGTGACGTAATCTTGGCAGAGATTGGCCACTTTAGTGAGAGTCGGGAAGCTATTCATTGAATTCCGTCCCCATTCAGGGGCCCGTCACCCGGAGTCAGAACTAATCTCGCCAACATTTTTTAATTTGTCACTAACAAAGCCTTGTCTCCGTTATCCTTTATTTAATGTTTCAAGAATTCACCTATTCTTTCATCATAAGAAACCGTTTATAATGAATAATAACAAGTTTATTGAAAATGTAAAATCTTTTCAAAGATTTGTATGGATAGGTCTAGTTTTCAAGTACTTCTTTAAGCACTTACGTTGGAAATAATCGGAACTTTGAAGCGGCTAAAGTCAACCAAGCTTTGTATTGTGAGTTTGTGACTTTGAAAACAAAGGCAATAAAAACACTGTATCATTCTAGGTACGTTATCTGGTACCTTACTGCCACTGTAGAGTTTAGCCACTCTTCTAGATTTATCAGCTATAACCATCTCCTTAATTTAAAACTTTGGTGATGGGGGAGTGGAACAACAATAGGAATAAATAGCTAACCTTGCTAGTCTCAAGTTGCCGGCGGTATTTTCAGGCCGAGACGTGGATACTAGCAGCTGTAGCGGCCATCTTGAAACACAAGCAATTTTTAAAATTTAGTTTTGCTGCAAGAATACATATTTGCCTACAGGTTTTGTAAATAAATTCATGAAGCTTCTAGAACGTTCAGTTAAAAATAAGACTAAATGTGGTGCTGAACTATGTATTAAGGTTTTCTATTAAAACTTATTATAAGCGTAATAAGTATGTTTCAATTCAAATTCTTCTTTTAAAGGCTGTGTAATATACGTATTCTTACTGGTTTCTGGCATACAAATATTCATTTCAATTTTCGTAATATAGGTACATTCAAACCTTGATAGGTATTATAATGTTATACCTGTTGATATTGTGTTTTATAGTTCTATCATTCTATAGGGTTCGTTTGATAAATTTTATGAGTGGCATTCTCTGCTCTGCTTTGTCATCAACTAGCGTAACACAAACACCGTTTTCACTTCGTATCAGTGAACAGTCGATAAAGAGGCAGTCGTCATCATCGAAGACACAACAAAGCGATGAAAAGGATAAGCGATTATAGCTGAGCCGAGCGCCTGAGAAGGAAACTATTGAATAAACAAGCGGGTGGCGATCCGTCACCGTGCCCGCTTCTTGACGCGTCACCATACTTATACACCGGACAAATTACAGTAGGTAAGAAACATTGAGTCATTTATATTGTCAATTAAAATCTTACACGCTATTAATCTATATACGTACATTGGATGGCAACCAACAAAGTAAGCCATAATATATTTGGCAATGCTAAACAAAGATATGAATTTCCTAGTAACTTGCAACCGAGACCACAATACGTGGTGTCAGTATCTTAAGGGCTAATGCGCCCGGTGTACCTACTTAACTGAAGGGATTCGGGTTTGACTCCTGAGAGATCGTATTTTTATACTAGAAAATTGATACCTTTGTATGCTAAGGATAGGGAAGCGGATTAACATCAACCAGAAATTGAAGGCAAAAACGTTACGGTTTGGTACAGTTTAATAAGTGCGTACACATTGTGTCGTTATGAACAACGAGTCACGAGTGAGCAAACGATATTGCGATCAACAAACTCGTTTTCAGAGCGCGGCGACATTCATTTCATGTGGTTTCATATCGTTGCGCTGGCTGCGTGGCGCTGCGCCGGTGCCGCGTGTACGCAATGGAGACAATTTATATGCGTGACACACACAACACGATGTAGCGATACATACAGGTTTTATACTTTTGTTGATAACACTTCTACATTAACACAACATCGTATGCTAAATTTCGAAATTTACTTATGATCAAAGTAAGCTCGTTTCTTTTTATGGAGCTGAACTACTGCGTGATTATTGTTTTGCGTCGCGTTACTGCGGGCCGCGAGTAATCCACTTAGGATTAGCCATAAACAAGAAGGGCCATTGTCGCGACACGAGCGATCTGTTAGCGTCTAAGTGTAACTGATAAAGGGCGTCGACGGCATTGTTCGCAGCGGCATTAGGCTTTAATCCGGTGTCGCGAGCGCGCCTCGTTAGCTTGATTGTTCGGTGTCGCCGGCAGATGGCCGCCGTAATCCGAGCCGGCACACGCTGCCCTCCATTCCCTCCCGAGTCCCGCCCCCGCGAAAATATAGCCTCTTTGTGTTTGTTGCATCTGCAGGTAAATCGTGCGCCAAAATTGGACCGCACGTACGTGGCCCGCTTTGAATGCAACCACTATGAATTTTATTATTCTTGAAACATATTGTTATCAGAGCAGCTGAATCCATTGTTTATGCGAGCACATGCATTTGGTAATTTGGTAAACATGAATGCTGCAATACTTATATAAATGTAAATAGGCATAGACCTGGATGAATTTAAAAGCTTATTAATGAAAGTTACCTTTTCACCTGCACTTTCACATATTGATCTAGAACTTTAAGTAATCCAAACTAACTTTACTACTCTACTCTACTAACAAAATCAAACTAATAAAGATTAAAACAACAGGATCACTATCTCTAAAGTTTTTCCCATAAAAGTTACAAACAGCGTTTAACAAGCAATAAAATTTCCATTAACTTTCATAATTGATATTAATCGCCCGCCATTTTATTATTTGAAGAACTCATAATAAAATGGGAAACAATAGTAATGTGTTACTTCCTGCCGCTATTAGAAAGTTTAAAGGAGTTCGCCCAGTACATCGTAACATGCCATAACTGTAGCAATTCCGATATAATTATGTAAGACAAAGTTTTCTTCACTGAGCCGAACGTAGCCGAAAGAGACCTTTTTGTTGTTGATTCGATCACATAAAGGTCCGATTGGTACAGTGCAGTGGATGTAATCCATTAAGGGGATATAAAGCCATGTGTAAATGAACTGTATGTACCGAGCCTGTTCATAGTCAACCATGACTAGTGTAAACATAACTGCACCGTTTAATTTAGTCTGTCAAGAATAACATGTGTTCGAGAAATTTATTACGTAATTTAAATACAAATCGATGCAGTTGAAGTAGGTACTTACGTTGATTACTCAGTACTTTATACCTAATATAGACTAATTTGGAGATGTTTCGTTTGACGAAAGAACGTACTTAAAGTTCGTTGTAAATTGAATTTTCTCGTGTTCGTTATTGGGTAGACCTATTAAAAATTTAATGTTGATAGCCCAGAACCACATGCCTAGAAGAAAACGTGAGTAAGTAAATTCTACAAATATTCGAAAGCTATCCTACTAAAAACAATCAGTCTATCACAATGCACGTTGGCTCTCCCACTTGCACTGATCCATGAAAACGCTTAGGTGTCAGAATCAGGTTCTAATGTAAGCTTCTTTTTCGTTCTGAGAACTGATTGGCCTGCTCCCTCACCAATCGGAGTGTTATATGTAAAATCGAAATAGCTAAAAGAAACTTCTACTGTAATCGTCACTGCATCGCCCAAAGGTTATCTGTTAGAAGATGCTTGAGGCGTTAAGGCCGCCTTTCTACAGTCTTGTACATTCATCATCATCGGCCTAAAACAGTCCACTGCATGACGTTTAATGTGCACCATTTCGCCCCTTCCTCGTCTTGTCGCATCAAGCTTCCTCCAACAAATTATCACTCCAAGTTGCCGGGGACGTCCTAGACTACGTTTGTACCTACTTATAAAAAAATATACATAGAAAAACGCCTCAGTAGATCCCATATGATCAATCTCAGCCACGTTTAGGTTATTTTACTTCTACTTATGACATAATATAACATGCATTTTGGGTACTAGAGCGCTGTGCAGGATATT
The DNA here is from genome assembly GCA_958496365.1 of Subacronicta megacephala. NCBI lineage: Eukaryota > Metazoa > Arthropoda > Insecta > Lepidoptera > Noctuidae > Subacronicta > Subacronicta megacephala. The sequence continues at coordinate 4,701,648 of OY292520.1, read as the reverse complement.
CTGAAATTCAATATCTGAAAAACCCAACCAATAGCTGGAACGCCGCCGAATCATTGCGCGACCTTTAGTTAGCCACGAGCGGGCGAACCCCTTATTGATCACCTATAGGGCTTCTAGGTATACCTTCAATATCGGAAATTCCAGAACTTTAATATTGGATGGTTCAATCAAACCTGAGAAACAACCAGTAGAGTTTGTTAACCGACGACTCGACTGTGAATATCATTGCGATCGAATACGGTCTTAAAATTAATATTGTAAAATTCAGTACCTAATGTATGTAGATGTGATCTTAATCAAAATATGACGTCACGTTTATTGATATTGGTTCCAAACGTATTTTATGAACTAGATACATGTCAAAATTTCAAATAATTTTGGGTGAATGATTGCATACTGGGGACAAAGCGCCGTTATTATTTTTCGTCATCGAAAATCTCTGGTGTGAACGGTACAGTGAAAATTGAAGCGACGGAAAATATATAACATTTTAATTTATAAAGCAATCACCAGCAGTAACGAGATGCGTCGACGGTTTTAGTTTATAGTTGCAAGTCGTAGTGCGTCGCTACTCATGTAAGATAAGCAGAGCTAGGTAGAAAAGGCCACTGTTTATTGAATATTGTTAAGGAGCTGACGGGTTCTTAATATGAATTGATTCTAAAGAAATTGCCAAAAGTCGCCTTTTACCCCCCAGAGGCCTACCACGATAGTTTTTAGATTGTGAGAAATGAGAGAGAGGGATAGCAATATTCAATTTGCAAAGCAGCATCTCTATCTCTCTCCCAATCGCAAAACGATCGCAATTTTATGTTATTATGTACCCATGTTTGGGTAGGACCTCAGGACTGTATGTGCGAGAGGGAACACCGGGGTTGGTTTTAATCAGTAAGAGTCTGACAGATACCTCCGCCATCTCCGGGACGGGGGATATCCATGAGGACTTCCACCCTAGTAAACAAAACAAAAGCCTCAGGACTGTGATGGATAGCATAAATTGATAGAAGCCTATAACGAGCACAAGTTGAAGTCAATTTTAGAAAGATTTGTAACCTTTATTATATGGTCTATTATATAGTGCATTGATAGCCTAGTCATATGACCATTGGACTGCCAAGTCAAAGGTCTCGAGTTCGAATCCATGGCACGCACCTCTGACTTTTCGAAGTCATATGCGTATTAATAATTAATTATGTTCCGTAATCTCGTCCTCGTTTTGTACTATGTAGTTTGCACCTCTGCACAACTCGCTGTCACATTTTTAAAAGATTATCAAGAAAAATCTTGTTAATCTGTGGTTCACTCCGGGTCCGCTCTATGTGATCTGTCAACTTCATTGTACTTTTTTGTGCATTGCGCTGTTCACGTGTATTCTAAAATAAATTAATTTTAGTAACCAAATTCCTGTGAAATATCGGTTTTAGTGATATTTGCAATAGGAGCATACTATGGGGAAAAGGAAACGTGAAACTTATATGGAGAGACGTCATATTATAAAATAATACGAAGAAGCAAATGATACGAAATTGATGCGGCTAGAGTTTATGTAAGCTAAGTTTAAATAACTTTAAGTTTTGTCTAGGAATTCTGCCTACCGTGCTTAAACACGTTAATAATCAGAGTAACCGAACATCCTGAGCCTTTTATGAAATTAGAAATTCGAAATCGGACAAGTTCAAACAAGAATGTCGATATTGGCAAGATGGTTGCCAACTCGCCATCGATCATAATCCTACAAGGAGATGGAAATTCGAAGGTGCCGAGTTTATGAAAACGACTATATCTGGTGTGCCTATCCTAGAGCTATCACGAGAGGTTAGCCGGTAGTGAAAATATTAAGCAATTATATCTGGTGTGCCTACCCTTGAGCTATCACGTGAGGTTAGCCGGTAGTGACTGTGCCAAGCAATCACCAACAATCACCAGTAGCAGTGGATGAGACGCAGTATCACATGCTCATACTTGGTTGTACCTAGAGCTTTCACGAGAGGTTAGCCATGGTCAATATACCACACGATGCATAATAATATGGATATAAATAATACTATCAATTTAGTAAGTACTCCCAAAAGAGGTTGAGATGCAGCATCACATGTTCAAACTTGGTTGTACCTAGAGCTTTCACGAGAGGTTAGCCGTGGTCAATATACCATACCATGCATAATATAGATATAAACAATACAATCAATATAGTAAGTTCTCCCAAAATTGGTCGAGACCCAGCATCGCATGTTCATGCTTGGTTGAACCTAGAGCTTTCACGAGAGGTTAGCCATGGTCAATATACCACATGATGCATAATAATATAGATAGATATTAATAATAAAATCAATACCTATAGTAAGTACCACCAAAAGTGGTCAAGATGTAGCATTGCATGTTCATACTTGGTTGTACCTAGAGCTTTCACGAGAGGTTAGCCGTGGTCAATATACCATACCATGCATAATATATCGGGTGGCGATTAGGTTATCACATTAAATTAAACAGCGGTCATTCCAAGTTATCATTAGTCTGTTTAAGTAATAAAATAATCAATTTAACTAAAAATAAAAAACTGAATTTTTCAAACAAAATAAATACCGTAAATATTGGCTCGAAATAAATCACCCTCAATAATATCAGTATACTGACCTGTAAAAGCGGCAACGTCGCCGCCGCCGCTGCGGCGAGTAAGTACCTACATACTTGCAAGTAGACATTAGGATAGGACGCTCGGAGCGATGATACCAACAATTCAAAACAAACTTTATGGTAATCTTGCCCAATAATAATAATTCAATTTAATAAACCTACACGTGTCCAAATGTTGAATTGATTAATTAAAATTATTTTCGTTATGGCCGCCATGCAACTGAATGCATATGAGCACCGTCATAGGTAGGTACGATATACCTCTGTCGGTATGTTCGTAACACCAGCAGCGCTGTTTTGGTTGCATTCAATCAACCATGTCGGTGTACTCTGATGATAACGTATGCTCACCCACTTTCACTAACTTCACTAACTAATAAAATGTCCTATCACAAACAAAACATGAGAAAGCGTCCGATCTCGCAGGAACTGTCACAACACTTAACTAATCTACAACTAATAATAACGTATCCAACAAACAAAACAAGAAATTTACGAAAATGTTCTCAAAACAATAACAACAATAAAAATACGAAGGGCGCGTGTGCGAATAAGCAACACACGAACTATCCTTAAGGACCCCGGAAGCGTACTGAATCAATCGCTCCGCACGCGCCGCCGCTTCCGTTTCTTTACTTTGTAGTCGCGCGCCGCCGCGCCGCCGCCGGCGCCGACAAAGGACGAATTCTGACGACACCTACCCCCGTATCGCGCATAGAGATTTATGCCTTAAACTAATATTTTTAAGAACGTTTTTTATTTATCTTTCGCTGTGGTCCCTTATCTTTTAATTTTGCGCATAGACAAGGCCTAATAGTGTTAGTTATAAGGTCATTTTTAGCTTAACTAGTTTAAGTTTCTAATAATTGTTAGTAATACGGAACGGCAACGTTTGAATTTTCTCGGGTCTTTGAACTACTAGTTTAGGTCAGGTGATTATCGTTATTCAATACATGATGTTGTTAAATACTAAAATAGAAAAAACGATCCCAGGGCTAAAATGCTTATTGTACTTATTTTTTTTAGTTGTGTATGGTCAAAATACGTTATGTAGAATATGTGGTTGCAATTAATGTGATAACCTAATCTCCACGCGGTAGATACATATGTATAAATAATACAACCAATATAGTAAGTAGTCCCAAAAGAGGATTAGACGCAGCAACACATGTTAATACTTGGTTTTACCCCAAGCTTTCACAAGAGGTTAGCCGTGGTGAATATATCATACCATGCCTAATATAGATATAAATAATCAATATAGAACTCCCTAAAGTTCAGGAGATGCAGTCGACATGGCGATTTGGGGTAAGAGTAATAACTATAAAGTTTTTCCTGAGAGCAGCTTATACCAGCTAGATGGACTTACTGGCATCTGCTGAAACAAAGACTTCAAGACCAAGATATTTTCTCCAAGGTCAAACTCCTGGGCAAATTATCCAATAATTTATACATGAAGACTGTATTTCATTCTTGAAATTACCTGGAGAGTGGTGGATACTCTGCTATGTTGAAACGCGGCCTTACTGGGATACTATGAACTAGAAACCTGACAAGATGTCTGGATATAAAGATCCCATTCACAAAGTGAAACTTCACAGAGTTCATATCCCAATAGCATTTTTTCTTAAAAACAAATAATGCCTGATTATGTCCTGATATATGTAGAAAATATGCTACAAAATGTGCTAAGTATAGAAATGTAGGGGACCAAACTTGATTTACAAACAAGATTCTGTTCGAACACTATTTCTTATGAAATATCTAAACTTTTGGGCATGAGGGCCCAGAGCAGGTGTGGCTGTATTCAAGTAGTCGACCACATTTTCCACATTCAACAACACATTTTATATAAGACGTAGAAGGTGGAAGAGAAATTCGACATCACAGGCAGTGGTCTCGGTAGCTTAGTTGGTAAAGCGTCTGGTGTACTTAACCAGAGAGACGCAGGTTCAAACCCTGCCTGAGATCGAATTTTTCTTTCACTAGAAATTTTCTTTAATTAGAAAATTCAGTTCTTTGTGAACATTTTATATAATTATAAAATCCACATCCCTGCATTGTCTTAGCAAAACCATGCAGACCGGCAGAAAATCAGATTTTGTTCTACTATTTTCCTTCATCAGCATCTCAAAGACAGATGATTTATGTAATTTCAAAATCTTACAGTCATACATGGCAGTAAATATCAAAGGAGAAATGGCATCAAAACTTATGGCCCAATGAGGCAACCTAAAGAACACCTAATAATTGTAACATAAATAGTATTAAAGATTTAATTAAAATCTTAAAATATAAAATAAGTACTCATATAAATTTACCTACCTTAACTGGGCTTATGTACAGTATCAATGTATGTTCAGGAAAATTATGGAACTTGTGAAACATGATGTCTCACCCAAAGTCACTGGGTTTTCTGTAATCCATTTAGAATGCATCCATGAATTATATGATGCTCATATGCATTACCTGTGTGTCTCACATGTGCTTTCCACCTGTCTTTGAAAAATGTGTTTATTCCACAGAACATAGCTGCACTTAGAACCAGAACCTGCACAGTACAGCATGGCTAGTATAATAAAGGATGTTTAATCCTGTTCTCATTCTATCTCACTTCCATATAAAAATAGTTTTTATTCTATATGACTTTAGATGGTAAGGCTACATACAGCCTTCTCACCTGTCTGGTCTCCTAACTGCCACAGTCATAGTGGTATACAGTAGGATTGACTATACATACACTAAATTCATACAAAGTCCTAAAACTGGAATCCATTCCAATGAATCGTAATAATCATATTAAATTATGTAAGTACAGTAGAAGTTAACTTTAACTAACAAGTTAACTTAATTACAGAGATTTTCTTGCGGTGTGGAGGCTGAATTCAAGGCTTGGGTAGCTATCTAGAACTGTAATAATAACATACAGATGTTACAGTACTTGTTCAAAATATCCCGTTTGGACCCAGATACAGCGGGGGCCTTCCTGGATAGAAAACTATAAATTATATCCTAGCCCACAATAAAACGAGAAACACACTTCTCCTGCCTTAGGCACTAAGCTGGAGAGAGGGCAGTGAGAGGAAAACATGAACATGGTTAAGTTATTCCTAACATTTGGGGGGGTGTGCCCATGTGATTATAGCCTACTTGGCCATAAATTGGGTGATTAGAATCTTACCAAGTGCCAAAGCAATGGTTGGTGACTGGGTACCTTCTGGGTACAGAACATTATTCTAAGGAACTTCCGAGATCAGGCACATGATTTTCAATCTTTCACTGAAACGGCATGGGATCCTATAACACATTATGTTTTTTCTCACAGTAATGAAGTGTTCCAGGTAATGGTGGGGACAAGGAGGGTGCTAACAGAGGGAGGGAATGGGCGTCTAGTGGTCATGCGCCGGACCTAAAAACCACAACTTAATAATTAGACAAAAATTATCAGATCCAGATAGATAATGACAGTTTGACAATATTCTACGGAATTATATTATGAAGTAAAAGCATTAAGCACCTACGTTCGATGCGTTCAGGAAATGAACGATGACTATAATTTCAACTAAAGTAAATTATGAAATTATTTTCTCTGTTTATATATCGTGGTCTAAATTCTTACCTTCCAGTAACGTACACTACATACTTCTTCATTTTTTTATCACATAATAAAAGAAGCAACTGTCATGCACCTAGAAATTAAATTTATTAAACAGTTTCAGAACGCTTCTGATCATGACAATATGACATCTGTCAAAATCAATAACAAACATGATTTTGTAAACAACAATGAACCGGCAAATCTTTTATAATAATAAGTAGTGCTAAAACGTTATAAACGTATGAATGAACTCATTCATTATATAAACGAATTAAGTAGGAGTGCATATACATATGTTTTATCGTGTTTTTAGTAACGGGCTTACGCAAAACAGTGATTCCAAAGTACGGAATGATTCTTTAGTCAAAAATTAAATTCTCAATATCTCCTTATCGTAGTGAAAAACGATGTTAGCTTTTGTTACCACTGTGGTGAAAGGAAAAATCCCACTCCTAAAGGCTACTCTGACCCAACAACATGACTCTGGTGTTGCTGGAAGTGATAAGATTACAATTTATTAAAGAGGTACCTATACCCAACGGAAAAAGAACGTACACGCCAATACAATAAGAAAACCTGGTCAGAGAGTAGCCTTAGGGGCTCCACATAGCCTCCTTACAACTAATTTTAGATAGTTGGAACAAATTAAAACAGGTATAAAATACCAAAAAATTAACCTTGAAGATTAAATTTTACAGCAATAGACATGTTATTCCTTACAACTAATTTTAGATAGTTGGAACAAATTAAAACAGGTATAAAATACCACTAAATTAACCTTGAAGATTAAATTTTACAGCAATAGCCATGTTATACTTCAACTCAAAGACCCCTGGAGAAAGAAGGTACCAATATCCAAATCAAAATGCAAGTTAGACTTAGTATGACAACTGACACCAATCTTTTGTGACCTGCTTTTGATCAAGCTGTGTGCTCTATATATTAAGAATGGAACCAAATTCTGGCAACAATAATATAAGAGTTCCTGATATCATAAATTACTTATTCACTTTAAGATTGGTTCATAGATTATACTGATAACACAAAAAAGGGAGCATTTAAATATCAATAGAGGACAATAGACTGGAGACCAAGTTAACTAGAAGTATCAAGTAACCCTCTGTTACTCTAAGTTAATATAAATAACTTGATAGCTAAAAGGATATTACCTACATTCAAGTTGATTTACATATGGCTGATTCTAGATTAACTACTAGATGATTTAAATACAATTATTCTCCAGGCTGTCTAGTGATTAGTTAGTATTGATTATATATACAACTTTCTTCTTTAAACATCTACATAGTACAAAACGAGGACGAGATTACGGAACATAATTATATAGATCGGACTAACTTACCTAGTGACGTCCGATCCCCAATTATGTGAAGTAATCTCGTCCTCGTTGTAGCCCAACCCTCCCCAAATATTACCCTGCTCGGGTATACTAGATTCTAAGTATTAACCCGGTGGAAAGTTGTGTTGTTACGGTTGGAACTACAACACCTGTCCCAACCTTTGTGAAGTCCTGGACTCATGCTTTGAAAGAATGAAGTTGACAGATCACATAGAGCGGACCCGGAGTGAACCACAGATTAACAAGATTTTTCTTGATAATCTTTTAAAAATGTGACAGCGAGTTGTGCAGAGGTGCAAACTACATAGTACAAAACGAGGACGAGATTACTTCACATAATTGGGGATCGGACGTCACTAGGTAAGTTAGTCCGATCTATATAATTATCACACGCTTAAACGGTGAAGGAAAACATCGTGAGGAAACCTGCATGCCTGAGAGATTTTCTTGACGGCGTGTGAAGTCTGCCAACACGCAGTAGGCTAGCGTGGCAAAATATAGCCTAACCCCTTTCGTACTGAGTGGAGACCCGTGCCCAGCATTGGGACAATGTAATGGGTTGATGATGATTATATGGTCTTCATCGGGACATTGTGCCAAGTTTAATTATCATATGTTTAAGTTCAACTGTCAAGCTTAATAAACTAAGTATCTTATAATTTTACTGCTTGTTTCCCGTGATTTCCTTCGAATCCCAAAATACAATTTGGGACAACTGAGCCTTCGTCTTTGTCCGAAGTCTAGCTCAATACAAAAATTCACAATTTTCAGCGGTTTGAAGACGTAACAAACAAATAGACAGACGAGTTACTTTCGCATTTTGTTATAATTAATTTAGAATATAAAGAGTATTATATATCAATAAATATCAATAACTGTGCAATATATCTATCCCTTTCGCACTAATATATAATATTCGACAGAAATGTGATCAGTATTTTGCCACTTCGGGATATGGGATAAATTTGATTAATAGAAAATATAGAAGGCGTAGTGTACACCGCTTCTTCTTCTAAGCGTGTCAGTGGCAAACACATTGATTTGTATTTTTTTAACCACCTACATAATCCTTTCTAGGTGTATGCATCACTCGCCCCCTAGATTTCGACTCTTCTAATGAAACCCAGAGCGAGTGATACATACCTTTCTTACTACGTGGCATATTGGTCTAAATGCTAGGCCACACATAAACAAAATACGTTGTTGTGTTGTTAGCAAAGTGGGTTGCGTTGGTAGCAAAAATATTTCAATTCATTATCATCATTTCATTTCATTTCAACATTTCCAGCTAACATTCCCAATTCAACAATCATCAACATCATTTTTTACTATAGGCATCCCTATAGCCTGCCAACCTGCCTGCCATAAATAAATGAATAAATAAATAACCTGCTAGCCTCCCTTAAATGTAATAATAAATCCTGTTCTTATTTTTAGTATTCGTCAAAATAAAGCTAAATCGTTTCCAAGTATTGCGAGCCAGAGTATAAGGGTTAGGAGACATTACGTCGCTCTGCAGCCAACAAAGCGAAAATAGATTAAATCGGTGCTCCGTAGGCTTTGTGGCTCTTGCAGGCGTGTCGGTGAGATGTCACGCCTGGGTTGATCCAGCGCTGGTTTCACATTCAGTGCAGCTTCGCAAAATGCTACTTGTTAACACTTCTAACAAAGCATTATACCATGAAATTGTATACCTTATATTGGTACATAGGTAGATTATAGCGCACGGACATAATTGGGTGTTCATTAAAGATTTACTATTTTTATTTAACACAATTATTTTTACTCCATAAGTGTCGAGATAATGAAGCACGCCGTTATACTTTTATTACAAAACGTGCATCAATCATTTATCACAGCATAAAAAAATATGAAAAAATTCTCCCTCTTGAATTGAATAGCTCAGCTCTTGTAGGTGGAACAATTTCCACTGCTCTCTATTCTCTACCTTCAGTTTGACTCGACTACATCTCTACTTATACTTTTTCCTTCACTTGTTCAAAAAAACTTCTTGGAATTAGGTGACCAAAATTGCTCCAAATCTTGAAAATTTGTGATATTTACAATTCACGAGCAAGCAATATAGGTATCTTCATGTTTATCTAATAATTCTTGGCATACACTGTGATCTACTTTCGTAAAAGCCACATTAAATATCATTTATATATAAACATGATATGATGATATGTTAAATGTCAATAGACGGATTACCTCTCACTACCGAAGTGTGAGGAATAAACATACCGTTCTTCGAATAAAGTCTCTTAATATACCTATTGAACAGTTCTATTCATGTGTTCTTAGAATTACGTAACCGTAAACAGATTTCAAATAAGTTTACCACTTTACCTTCTGATTCTGTTTAGTTTAGAGCAACAATGTTATTGTTACCGAAACCGTTGCTAAGTGTCAAATTCTTTAGTGAAGGGTTTCAATTTATTAATTCACTGTGAACCCGCGGTGATCTCGTTTTTCCCGATTCCCTAGGAATTTTCCAATATTCCGTTTTAGTGCCCGGAACTATATCTAAATGCTATTATAAATGAACATAACATGCTATGTTATACATGTTCTCGTTGTGTTTTATTAGTCCCATGCAACGAGTCCAGTACCATTAACCGGGCACAAATTCTAACTCCAAAGTGCTACTGAGAGATTCATAGAAAAACCAATATCACTTTGCTTGACCTGGGAATCGAACTCAAAACTAGAGGTCTTGGGCGTCACAGTCGCGCTTACCACCACTAGACTAATGAGGCAGTTAAGTAAATATAAAATTATTAAGCATTGTTTGGAGTTTGCCGGCAATAGTCAACTCCAAGTACCTAATATCATGGTATATTGATGTACATACAAGAAGGTATATTATATAGAAAAAAATGTCTGTTAGGGTAACAATTTGAATAATTAAGTATGTACTCTTAACAACCAAATATTAAAAAAATATCACAGTTTTTGCTTCTTTACGATTTTATTTATAGGTACATATCATGTATATATAGATGATAATCTGTAAATAATAAGCTATGTTAAACTGAAGGCATGTACATAAACGCTTCAAGCAACGTGTTCAGTATTCCATTCATTAGCGGCATACATATAACAGACATATTTCAGGTATACTCGTAAACTCGTGAAACGGGTTACGAATAATTAATAAAAGCTATTTACAATATCGATTCCAAGGATTCTATATCGATATTGCCTAATTAGAGCTTAGGTTAGAGGCGTTTATTAATGACGTGAAACTTATAATATATTAATGTAAGTAGGTATAATATTTTGTCTTGTGTTGAATATTATGGACGTGTTTGACACTTTGAGTACTAATTTTAACTATCTTTTTGCATTTTTTTATGCATTTTCATGCTAAGTTAAGAAGTCACGTCACTGCCTCGTTAGTCTAGTGGTCCCAATCGAGACTACTACGCTAGAGGTCTTGGGTTCGATCCCCAGGTCGAGCAAAGGGTTATTGGGTTTTTCTATGAAATTCTCAGTAGCAGCTAGCGTCTGGATTTGTGCCCGGTGAATGGCAATAGGCTCGCCCCCTATTATTTACATGGGACCTAAATATACCGGCGAACTGTGGGTGTTCATTAAGTACATCTCTGCCTAACCCTTCAGGGAATACAGGCGTGATGGTATGTATGTTATGTTAAGACGTCACCTCAAAGACGTTCTTAAATTCAAAATGCTGGTTCTTCTTGTTTCTGGTTAGGTACACCTAACCAGAAGACACAGGTTCGAATCCTGTCCGCAGTCGAATTTTTCCTTCGCTAAAATAACTTTACTAATTTTAAGTTACAATAACTACTCTGCACTGACCAGTGTGGTGTACTATTAGCCTAACCCCTCTCATTATCCTAAGAGTATAGGGACAATTATAGGGTTGATAATATAAATAACTAAATTCTTAGTATGAAAAACAACAACGCTGCATATCGAGGTTATTGTTCTAATGAAGTAAAGTTGCCTAGGTGCTCAATAGAAATTAATGAAAACCTTCACTATACAAATTTCACAGCAATTTAAACAATAACAACATACCATCACGCCCGCATTCCCCGAAGGGTAAGGTAAAGTATATTATGTACGTACGGCTACATATCGAACTACAAAGTCCAGTATAGACTGACCAAGCAATGTAAAGACTTTCCGTATATTGCGAGATCAGTCCATACTGGATTTCTATAGCTCGATGTGTTTTCGTGTGTGCCGTCACCAACATTTTGCTAGTATGTTAAGGTCTCATGTAACTGGGGACAAGCCTATTGCCATTAACCGGGCAAATATTAACACAAGTCTTTATTTATAAAAAAAATTGAAAATTTCGTTAAAAGCTTCAATGGGCAATCTCATACAGTTCATGTACCGAATATAGAATAATGCAGTCCATGTACAGCGCTGTCGTCGGCACTTGGCCACCACTGCGCTACTTTTAGTAAACGGAATTGTTTATTCAGAAAGCTTGTGCAAGCTGTCTTAGCAAACCACTCGACGCTGCGCCGCGCTCCGCTGACCGAACGAGTGTGATGAAAACGGGCGCTCAATGATCCAGTTTAGGCGAACTAGCGCAGTCATTACCATCTCATTACCATATACAAACATTAGTCACACATCGGAAAGGCTTAGAGAGCCCGCTGTGCCAACAAGGCACGGCCCTCCCGGCCACTTCATGCACAATTATTGTACTTAGCTATTGTCTGCACAAACATACAGCTTGTTTGGAGAACAAACGTAACGGAGCACAGAACCAGATTAGCCCTTGTTTATAGTCTCTCTCCCTTGTGAGTCACGGCCGCATGGCTCTCCTCTGCAAATAATACGCAGTAAAAAAATCTTCACGGGGTATTCACAAATAACCGTGCTGATTGGTTAAAATTAAATTGCTTCATTGTTTTCATAAAATTTTCCAATGTTTTTGCTCTTATTTCTGAACGCTCCTGTTCTTTTTTTGAGAAAAAATAATACTTTGTCGATTAAAAATATTTTTGTGGAGCTGTGAACGACTGAGCGTTCAGTAAAAGGGATGCGCCATGTTTGTACATTGAGGCTTGGAGGCCATCCTGATCCTGTACATATTTGTATTATTACATTCCATTTTTGTCACCCTGTGCTCGCTTTGACGCTGCTAAAACCAGCCATTTTTGGTACTGTTATATGGAAGTGAAAGTACTCACAAACTTATTTCATGTAGTCACCTGTTCCATGAATGACTTAAATACCATCACGACTGTTATGTATTCCATGAAGGGTTAGCTAGAGGTGTTCTAGTGTACACCCACAGTTCGCCGGTATGTTTCGGTTCCATGTCATGGGAGGCGAGCCTATTGCCATTAACCGGACACAGGGCCAAACTCCGAGTTAGTCCTGAAAATTTAATAGAAAATACCAAAAGCACTAATCCACATGAGAATTGAATATGTAGCGTAGCAGTCGCGCATAGGACCACTAGACTAATGAGGAAGACTTTAATATTTACATGAGTATATAATAAATATCAGTAGGTATAAGTTTGATGGGTCGTAACGTACCAAATCCCTCGTAAATTTGCTACAGCCCGAGGGCTAGGTGTCCTAATTTGGATGTCATTCGATTTTCATGCGTAAAAAATCTATTGCTTCCAATATCCATCACCGGAGATGTCGGTACAGTTGATATTACCATATAATAATATCGAACAGCCTTTGGTGTAGGATGATATACAAATTTTATGTTCGAATGGGATGATAACATGATACAACTTTAAGAACTATAGGTACCTACAAGGGGTTGAAGCTTTAAGTTGCTCCCTAGCTTGTGTAGCAAAATGATACCTTACTCAAAGTAAATACAAAGTTTTCGTTTGCGTTTCGATTCCATATTCAAACTGTAGGTACACACGAACTATCAGCAAGTGGAATAATTTGAGAGATCAAACAATTTTATAGATCATGGAAATTCAGGCCGTTAATGATTGGTTCAGTATAAAGTACAGATGGTGCGACCCGCCAACACTGTTGAACACAACAAATTCGTGTTATTATTAACGGCGCGGCCTAAATAATTCATGATATTATTGAAGTTACAAAGTACACAATACGAATTCGGTTATAATTGAAAACGGACCGAGTTCGGCGTATTCTTTGTGAATTTATCACTAGAGCCGACGTGGTAGAGCAACGACGACGCATTGTTCAGATAAAGTTTATTTTATGACTTAAGCGAGAACATTAATATTCATTACTGGCGCGAAATGAACTAACTTTATTATATAATAAGAAGATCAAAGAATGGGTGCGGTGCACAGCCGTGCGGCCTTCCCGGAGGTTGTGATATTATTTTCAACCTCAACAGCGCTCCCCAATTTGCTGAGCACTTGTAATCTGCGGCCACCACTACTTCGTATGTACATATCATATATTTTTTATTCAATCCTTTTATTCCCTTGCGGCTGCATACAGGGCGAATGTTTTGCCAGCACAATGTGCCACAATTTAATGAGTGTCAGTGTTTAATATTTTTTTTTAATCTGTATTGTTTCCCACTACGAAAATTCTCAGCTCTGCAATCTGTATTAGTAAAACATAAAAGTGTTTATAAATATAAGAGGTACAGAAATAATTTATCAGCCTTTACTTGTAAATCAACAAAGTAGACTTTTTATATAATCAAATGCGAAACATTGAAAAGTTAGCAAATATTTCACATTGTGTTGAATCAAAAATGTCAAAAGCTTTCTTACCTTATACTTAGTCATAGTATACGTAGACAAACATATTATATTACTGTTGGTCATGACTTAAAGTTACTATTAGATATTTTATTCAAATAAAAAGCACAAAGAAATGTCTAACCCTCTTCGTTGTAAGTAATCCTACCCACTAACAAACAGGAGCGTGCCTGATAATATCATTCTATCTTATCGAGACCCGTTTTGTCTCACAAAGCGAGAAACTACCACTATGGTGCTGTAAAAATCATCGTCTTAATCTATAAAACACGGTGGACATAAGACTTAAAAGTTGAAAATGTTATAATTATGTATGTCAGGTACTGTTCGTAACTTTAGCAATTTTCTAACGTGACTTAATAGCCCAGTAAGAGGCAATAGATTGATTTTTTTCTTATGTTAGTGGTGTTCAAATTATTTAAATTTGACGACCGTAGACTAGACAATCTAGTCGTTTAACACAATATACAAGTACCTTCCGTTTTCTATTGTTAAATAGTCTTTTTTAAGCTAATTTGACTACGGAATTAAATTAAAACTTTAAAAGGAAAAAGACAAAATATATTTAACTGCTCTATAGCTAAAAAATGTATTAATACCTTCTCCTGGATTGTAAAACTAGACCTAAATAGATGGATGCTTTTACCAAGTTATTGTACAAAGTTTCAAATTAAATTCTAAGTTTAATATCTTACCTAATATGAGTCTAAGTTTCGATGACAAGTGGGCGACTTCTGAATTACCTAAATGTCATATTATAAGCAAATTCATTGATTTCACGATCATAAGCGAGGGTTTTAGTTTTTCTATACATCTACCAAACTACAGGGCAGTTTATCAAAAACAACCTCTCGTGCATTTGTATTTATTATATTATGACTTATCTTTAAATTTAAATTTTGCTAACTGAGCTAAATTTTAAATCATTTGCTTAAAAACATACCCACTGACAAATGGGTGTACATCAAACCTACACCTGTGCCTAATGCTTCGGGGATAAAGGCCTGGTATGTTGAAAATAAGCTCACAAAGGTGTCCCAAAATAAATTTAATATTATATAAAAAAAATATTATAAGAAGATAATCGTAACGAAGCAGAACGTCTGCGTGACTTCCCGCCAAAGTCTTCGTGTCGTTTCTAGATCTGCAATTCCTCATGCACCATATCTAAACGAGCATCATAACGACATGCTAGTAATCTCACAATGTTATGGCAACCTCAAAATTCTACCCGAACGAATATAAACCTTAACTTTTTGAAGTTAGATTTCAATTTTAAATTGCAAACCATAGAAGCATGAAATGAGTAATACCCTTTGAATAATAACTGCATTTAAATGTTTAAAATCGTTTTTTCACGGCTTGAACTTTTGGAAATATATTAAAGCTGATGTACATTCATTTTTAAAGTGATTTTTCTGGTGCTTGGGATAGAGGCAACATATTTAAAGGGTAGCTCTCTCTACTGAGGAACTTTGTGATCACTTCTACCTACGTCATATTGAAGTTTGAAGTAATACAATAGGAAAACAGTTTTTTAGTAGTAGTGCCTCGTTGGCATGTCTACATGCCAGCATGAATGGGTAGGTCGGCATGAACGGGGAAGTAATACCTACCCTTCCACGGTATATCGACGTCAGGCATGCATACTGTTGCTTTTCGTACGGTGAGTTTGCTACCTCAGTCCACTCCCTTCCTTCTTTCTTCTTTTGACCTTTCCCTTTCCTTCTTTCTTCATTTTTCCTTTCCCCTTCCTTTTCCTTAAATAGGCTCGGCAACGCATCTGCAACCCCTTTGGTATTGCAGATGACCATAGGCGGCGACGACTGCTTACCATAAAGTAGCTCGCCTGCTCGTTTGCCGAGTTATCGCATAAAAAAAAACAATTGTTTCCACCCTCTGGAGGGTCAAGGTCTCCTTGAGATTAACTCACAATCTATTGCCTCTTTAACATTTTTTTCGTGTCGAGCTATTATCTAAGAAATTAAAAAATCTGCTAACAAACAGTCTATTCTTAAGATATTGTTCATTGTATCGTCATCAGTCTAGTGGTTCGATCGAGGTTTCGATTCATAGGTCGAGCGAAGTGTTATTGGGTTTTGCCGGTACAATTATCAGTAGCAGCTCGGCTCATTTCTAACTTCATTTATTTCATGGGATCTAACCTAATCATAATAATTATCTACCATAGACTAATTTGGTCTATGATATTTCGCACAGGCTTATTTATTCCATTTAATTGCAATATTTAGAGCTAATTTTATTCGCACTAAGAAAGGAAGATGACTACTTATTTACAGATAGATTCTTTATAATTTCCGATATAAATTATTCAGCTCTAACGGCTTGACCAACTTCTAAATACATTTATTTATTTGATATCGATAATGTCGAGCACTTGTATCTTCAGTTCAAATTAAAAATTGATAATTATCGAAGCGTGCTTTCAATCAGATCTGAGTTCACTTGAACCTCCACTTGCACCTAATTACATCGTTAAAGCATTAGTTAAGCACAATTTTTCAACCAAATGTTAGTTGTTATACGAGTAGCTGTAGTTGTATCCTTGTAATGTTACGCAACCTTTACAGTGTCGGTAAGACGGAGTGAATTATGCTCACTTAGTTACTGTTCTACGCTTAATTTCACATAATCCATCTGAGTGTCGCGTAACCCACATAATTGCGGTGTGGAATTTTGCTATGCGTCGGTCGGATTTGTGGGCGGGCGGGACGCGGACGAGCGCGCGGGAGCGAGCGGCGGGCGGCGGCACCGTAGGCACCGTGATCCCGCATCAAGTTGCGAATAATTGAGTGGCACCCTCACCCGGCACCACTCTAAGTGTAACACTTAATTAGACCACGTGAGAAGTGCTTAATGCCTCTCAGGGAAGCTTTGTACACATTGTTGCATTAAGCGTAAACAATCAACGTAATTACATTATGTTTATTAAACGTATTATGTCGCCTGTCGTCATGTGATACGCGTTATTATTCAACTTTTGTTTTAACTATCCACTCTATATATCCACTTATACACTCTTATACACTCCCGGGTTTGTGTCTATTGTTTTTCAAGGTACGGTAGCAAAGATTTGTAGTTTATTTCCACTTGAATCGGTTTTAACGGCGCTGTTAATTCAACATTGTTACGGCTATTAGCTGGAAGGGTGACCAATTACGTCCATTACATCGTTTTTGTGAATGTGACATCAACTTTTAACTCGGTAAAGTGTGAGTTGGGGAAGGCGGAAGTCCAAAAAACTCAGGCCGTAAATAGCCTGGCCTGTAATCTCTCAATTATCATTACTGAGGCCGGGTAAGTTTTTTGTTAGCTGTAAATTTGATCCAGTCGGCTACATCATGCATTTTTCAGGCAGTTTCATTCCAATTGGACTTACTTTCGATATATAATTTTATGTGCGAGAAATAAAAAAGTTAACTGTACTGTCTACTTTTTATATTACTATACGGTTTTATATTCTCTTCTATTTGTAGAAGCAGTATACTTAGTTTTGTGTTAACCATACCTTCACGCCTGTAATCCCCGAAGAGTAAGGCAGAGGAATACTAATTTATATCTACACGCCGCCGCCGCCGGTAACTTTAGGTCCCATGTGGCCAGGAGGCAAACCTATTGCCTAGAATTTCATAGAAAAACCTAATAACCTATCCTAATCAATCTATTTCATAGTAGCGTTATAGTCTCAACATATATTTTAAATAAAAAAAAAACTGGCTATCGGGCACTTGTTCCAGTGTATTTCGATACCTATGTAATTCTATCTGCAGGAAGACCCTCGGCGCCGGCGACGGCTTCGCTTTCAGGATTAAGGAATTTGTACCTTAATTTATGTACAGTCACACACCAGGTTATACTGAACTGTCAAAATTCTCCAAATGATTTTAAACCTTAAAATTTTGATGACTAAGTTCAAAATCGACTGAGGAAATTTGTAAATTTGTAGTAAACTGATGTGCTGACGACCGTACCTACAAACATACCGAGTCACGCCTCGAACAAACTCCAACGAGACAGTTTACATTGTACGACATTTTTATGACATATTATGGGAACAATAGCAGCGTATATCCTAGTATATTAGGAACTTTAGCAATTGTACGTGAACCCCTTATGTTTCGTTGAAGCTATTTCAACCCAAAGTTTCGACTTTTACGATAATGTCAACCATTGCCATTCAAACGCGCTAAAACTTTATCAATGTGTTTGAAAGGATAAGCGTTTGCGTCGTATCTTATACATACGTGTAACATAATACTCTACCAGATACGTTCCGAACAACTTAATGCGAGTAGACATTGATGATAGTATATATGTTACTGTAAAAGCCCGAACTTCGGTATATCCTAAGATTTACCAACTCCGAATGGTAAGAGTCTAAAAAATATAATACCTACTGACTCTGGTTTTTACTAACTGCCTCATTAGTCTAGTGGTCCTAAGCACGACTGCTCTAGAGGTTCTTCTATGAATATTTTATGTAGATACCCGGTGAATGGCAATGGGCTCGCCCCCTATGACATGGAACTTAAACTTGTTAGTGAACTGTGCGTGTACGTTAAGTAAACCTCTGCTTAAAACGTAAGATTTAACAACACAGATTTACAACAACAAGAAGGGTCTCGATGTATTGAAAATGGTCACCCACCCACAGATTGACCGTGGCAAACGAAGCTTAAACTTGTGTGTCTATTGATGAGCGCAGTTATAACTTACCCACAAGCCCCTTCTTTTACAGTTGTGTGTTTGTGTAGCTAGTTGGTTTCTGCATAGCCTTGTCCTAGTCTTAGTATTCAGTGGTTGCAATGCAAGTCGATAATGCTGCTGATTTCCCGTGAGAACAATAAGTTTTCTGGAAATGTTGCACAATAGTACCTAGGTACATGTTCGTTCCGTGTTGGAAATGTGCCGTCTATCTGTGAAGATTTCAAACTAAAATACCGGGAAATCAATAGACAAAACATGGTTCTAAAAGTCTCTTTCATTGTGGGAATAGGTATCTTGTATCTGTCTGAAAATTAACATATTTGGTTACATAATAAGCATAAGTATAATCGGCCTATTATGTCTCGGCCTATAACCGGTGGGAGGGAGTGGGCCGTAATCCACCACGCGGGCCCAGTGCGGGTTGGTAGATGTCACATGTCTTCGAATTTTTGGTTCCAGGACATGCCGGTTTCCCCACGATGTTTTCCTTCACCGTTTTGAGAGCAGTGGTGATGAAATAATTTACACAAAGTAAAGCCTCTATCTGGGTTTGAACCTACGAACTACAATTCGTAAGTCGCGGCCGTTACCACTGGGCCATCATTTGGTTATACCTATGTATATAATGTGTATATATTATGGAGAAATGTAGTGCTTTTGTAGAAAGCTTTTAATTTTTTTCCAGTATCGTGCACGTTTTAAACTTGAATTAGACAGGCCTGATATTTTTCCGTACGCACATCGAATTCACGACCTGTCGCGCTGCAGTTGATTGCTTGACCATGATGTATGTTGTGTATTAGTGTCAGTTCGGACAACAGTATACTGAAGTATAATCTGACCCTGTCACTCTATTAACCTTGGTATTTTCAGCGGAAAACTAACTTAACGGGTTACTTCTAGTGTCAGAGTCTCACCACACTTATGGACGCGGAATCGGCTTAGCCGTGGGCGGGCGCAAAAAGCTTTGCACGGCGCAAACGACATCTGTCGGCTTGACTTGACTTGGCTCGGACGATGTGACGCGACAACGCGTCGGTACATCGTCATTTACTACGAAGCCATTATGCCATAAACATAAGGCTATATCGAACGACCTAAGACGGTCCCGCGTCGACAAGTGTGGGGTAACCCTTACTAAACAACAGTTACAAATATACCTTGAATCTTAAGTTTCATGAACCACACAAAATGTACGCAAAGCCAACTCTACCCATGTTAAGTGTACCCTAATAATACTTATACCATTATTTCCCTAAAGTATTTCTTGTAGTACCTATGTCAGAGTGTTATTAACACATCGGTACGTTATCAAACCGTCCCAAGTCCCATGGTAGAACCCCAACAAGTTTGGTTTGGTGCTCAAACCGGACCGCTAAAGTAGTCCCGTTCACCAGTATCCGGGAAGTGGACTTTTATCATTTGTTTTAACTTCCATTTCCGATTTTTTATTGAAATTCTTGGTTTAGTGGATTAAGTATATTTTGTGAAATTGGTTTTTCTTTTGGTTCCAAAGGACTCTTTGAGACAAAAGCTGGCCTATCTCCTTCTCCAAGATTCAATGTATCTTGATGCCAAAATTAATTAAAATTGATGCAGCGGTTTAGGCGTGAACTTAACAAACAAACAGATAGAGAATCTGTCATATTTATAATATTCTATCATAATCATCATTACCAGCCGTTACTTACTTAATCTGCCACTGCGATACGTAGGCGTCCCCTAAGGGGCGCCATATGATATGTACAAATTGTTTTTTTTTCCGTACAGTCTGTAAAATAATAATATTGTAATACAAAACAAAAGTCCTCCATATAAATAAAATGTCTTTTTCT
Source organism: Subacronicta megacephala (assembly GCA_958496365.1). Lineage (NCBI taxonomy): Eukaryota > Metazoa > Arthropoda > Insecta > Lepidoptera > Noctuidae > Subacronicta > Subacronicta megacephala. Next base: position 4,680,784 of record OY292520.1, on the reverse strand, counting down.
TATTGTCTCTCTATTTGCCCAAATCTGTTTACGACGTCATTATTTATTTATTTGGTTATGTAGGACCATTGTTCCAAACATGGTCGGAACAGCCTCAATTGTGACGCTTAGGGCGTATAATCTGACTAGATTTATGGTTTTATAAGAGCTATAATTACGTACTAGGAATTAGTAATCAAATATAAATGTCCGCAAGGTATTTCATTGTTATTTTAATAAAAATGTAAACACTAAAACTCTAGGTACTCGTTTAAAGGTTGTTAGGTCAACCCTTTTAACGAGTTCCAAACTTACAGTTTTGTAGGTTTAGCATGCAACCTACTACATTCGAATAGGGAGACCTTAATTATTTTACATTTTTTTTTTCGGAACACCACAAAGGTCGGTTAGTTTCATCTCAGATTAATAAATTTGATTAGATGTAATTTTAAGTATTACATATATACGGGAACATTGATACTGGATTTATGGAAAAATGTTGCATAACCCAGTGCAAATCATTAAATTTTGACCAAAAGCAGAAGTTAATTGAAACTCCTTACTACTCCTCGTTACTCCTTCACAGTGCAATAAAACGATCCTGAATTTCACAGTATAATAAAACCTTTATTTAAGTAATGACTAGATAATCTGTAGCCATTTCTTTATACTTATTTAGCATCACCGTATCGTGTCACGAGCTTGAACGTTATCTATCTTTAAAAGAACGTATCGTGGGACATTTTAGGCTGGTCGTAAGTAAACAAATACCGTCGAGGGCTCCCCTGGGCGCTCCGTACGTTTAATTACACATAAAATGCACAACTGCTTGTTAACTACGCCGCGACATTTATCGAGCACTGAACGGGATCTTTATTGACACATTCACTTAGCTGCTAGGGTTGACAGAAGTAAATAAATTTAAAGAAAAGTTGCTCGAGACTTTTTTTAAATCAGGCATTGTAAGATACTCCTTAATCTAAAGTACGTAGAAAATATATAGGTTACGCATGTGGGCTAGATGGAAAGAAAACTTGAAAAAATTTAAGCACTGTACAGTCAAATATCCTCAACTGTCCTAGTTAAAATTGAGTGGTTATTAATTTATTAAAGTAATAAACATTCATATAATATGAAAAGTCAAAGATAGCGTCGAGCAACATTAATTGATTTTCAGATTAGAGATTTTCTATTTCAGAGGTAAACCTGCTAAATGTCGATATAGGTAGAGATATCGCCAATCTACATAAGTGCAGTATTCCACAGGGATATTATATTTTGCCCTGGTAAATCATGTTGACAGCTAATCAACGCTGTCAACATGATTTACCAGTTTGGCGATACTTATACTAATTTTGTAACTTAAACGAATATATAATCATCATAATTTACCCGTTACACTGTCCCACTGCTGGGCACGAGTCTCCTCTCAGAATGTGAAGGATTCAGCTATAGGTGAATCTATGGACTATAGTCCATCAGGCGGCTATTTTTTGCTACTCAAGGAAAACTAAGTATTAATACGAACAGGACTCTGAAAAGCCAGAAGTGCGTGCCTTGGATTTGAACTCAAGATCTTAATTTGGCAGTCCACTGGTCTATCACTGCATTTTATACAGCGTTTTAGAAAATAACATAACATACCATCACGCCTGTATTCCCCGAAGGGTTAGGCAGAGGTGTACTAATGTACACCCACGCTTCGCCGGTATGTTTAGGTCCCATGTAATAGGGGGCGAGCCTATTGCCATTAACCGGGCACAAATCCAGACTCCGAGAGCTGCTACTGGGAATTCCATAAAAAAACCTAATAACACTTTGCTCGACCTGGGAATCGAACCCAGGGCCTCTTGCGTAGCAGTCGCGCTTGGGACCACTAGACTAACGAGGCAGTCTTTTAAGAGACTACAACTACTTTTTACAGATTTTATCAAGGGAAACTGATATTTTTTAATCCACCAAATCCTCCTTTAAGTTAGTAGCTTTATTTCATTGAAATCAGTGGCTTTTACAGCTTGCAGCTTTGCACGAATCATTGGGAAACTCGATAATTACTAACAGAATAACAGCTAAAGTCAACTGACAGTCCGGCTGCGACTGTAGGCAACCCTTGCAGCAGTAACGTGATTTCACAACAGCTCTGGACTTGGAGTGTTTGCGTTGAACGTTAGAAAGTACATACGTATACTCGAATGTATAAACCACTAGTAATTACTCAGAGATCGTTGGTTCTGACGTCCGATTTACATTATTGTGTGAACCGTATCGGGTTGCCTAGCAACTAGCTTGAATCATTGTATACGTCATCCTAGCATAACGAACTTCGTCAGAACATATTATATTGTAGTCTTTGGTCAGAACTGTTGCTATGAATGTATTATGATGTTGGTAGTACAATAATTTATTTTAAAAGTTTGGGTACATGCATAGTAAATATAATTATGAATTCAGCCTTCGTCGGACCCTAACAATATTATAGGAGGATCTATACTGCAAATACGATAAGTCAATATCGCAAGGGAAAAAGTGAAATTGAAATGATATCAAAATTCAGCAGGTCCCTGCATTGATGTAGAACGATTGTAATGAACGCACTGTAAATGAAATAACAAAGATTGTGTCAATGAAAGCTCCGATCTAATGTAATCGTACACGAAAATTGGCAATGAAGTCATTAAGAATAATAATATGTCAATGTTTAGAATGCGGCAGTATTACCTACTACTAACTTTTGCTCTTGGTAGGTGGTAGCAGTTTGGAGTCTGGATTTATGTCTCGTTGATGACAATAGGCTCGCCCCCTATTACATAGGACCTAAATATACCGGCGTACTGTGGGTGTACCTACATTGGTACATCTCTGTCTAAGCCTTCGAAGAACACAAGCGTGATGATATGATATGTATAACCAATAAAGCTTTTTGGAATAGAGTACCTCTTATATACTCCTTATTCCAAAAAGAAAATATGTAAATGGCTCGCTTCAAATATAATTAGACCTTAAAATATAGCCTAAGAAAGGACTTTCTTTCTTATTATTTACAAGGCTTTTGATTAAAACATTCTATTTTCGTAGCGAGTAATACAAGCAGGCCACTATGAAACTACCAAGGGTAAATAACAAACGCTCTTGACGACAAGTATATCTTATAGTCCAAGTTATAGAAAGTTAGAAAATTTAAAACGACGCTTAAGAACCCTCCCCGATCGTATAGTACCCACTTAATGTTTTTCGTTCTAGGTAAGTGGTTTAATTAAAATGTTTAAACGTTCGCCAAACAGAACAAAACATTATGAAGGAACCAGTACAAAACGATTTTTAAAAAATCAGTAAAAGTTCTGCTAATTATTTCCTTTTTATTTTTTGTACATGATGCAAAACAGCGAGCCAAGTTAGCAATTAACTACTGAAGTTTGAAAACAAGCTTAATTTATTGTAACATGGAATTTGAACTTATACTTTAACATGCAATGGCGGTGCCTTTGAATGAGGAAAATTGAAATGTTCCGACCGTAGACTTTTTATTTTATTATGTTCAACCACAAGTATATACTTACTATAGAATTCGGAAGTCTATTGTTGTCCATCAGAAATTTCATTAATGACGTGCAGAAAAAACCTTTAGTTACCTAGCTTCGGAGTAATCATTCACTGGAAGGTAATCAGCCGATCCTCTTTTGGTACACAAAATACTGATGTTTAAAATAAATTTAAAAGGATACCTACCTAATCATGTACGGAGGTACCACAAAATGTCAAATTTGTTTAGTTGATTTTGAACTTAATTATCAACATTTTAAGATTTAAAATAATTTGGAGAAATTTTACAGTTTTGTATAACTTGATGTACTGGTGACTATATACAAAAACATCCCCTCGAACTCTGTAATGAGTGATACCGGTGGAAGCTTCATATAACTACTGATTAACCTTGATCAGTCGATCAGTGTCAAGATGTTGACAAATAGCAAGCCAAATCAATATTGATCTTCGCCTTCGAAAAATTGAGTGCATTAAGTTTTCTTTCGGATGAAATAGCTGTAGCATCGAGCTATAATGTTCCCACTGTTGGGACACAGGCCTCCTCTCGGTGAGAGGGAGTCGACCGTAATTCACGTGGGCCCAGTGCAGGTTGCTAGATGTCCCTATTTTCGAATTTTTGGTTCTAGGACATGTCGGCTTACTTACGATGTTTTTCTTCACCGTTTTTCGGAGCAGTAGTATAGAAATAATTTACACAAGGTAAAGCGCCTGTCTGGGTTCGAACCTACGACCTATACCTATATTACCTTCGTAAGTCGCGGCCGTTACCACTGGGCCACCACCGCTCCAACTAAACATAATATCTGTGCGAGACTGAAACACTGAAGAGAATAATTTATTTAAGCATTCGTTCATTTATTTATTTAGCTAGGTATTTATTAATCCTTTTAAATAGGTACCAAAGTGATTTAATGCAAAATATATCGAAATAAGTAATAGCTATAATCACGAATACAAAACATTAACGACCTCAAATATCTTAATACAGAGTTCTTAATCGTAAAATTGACTAGTATGTATTTTTCAGTCCATTTTCGTTTCGATACAACACCACTGAACATCGCAGCTCTACTAAATACAGTGTTGCTGAAAGCTTATTTATTTGGTGTATTTGTATGTTGCTGTTAATGTGTAAAAATTTTACACAGCAGCTTACACAGGTAATGCCCAGATTAACTAGAAATTTTCGTTATAATAATATTCTAGTTACATTAACTTATATTACCAAAATGACCTGTATCTATGATATAATTAATTTAATAGTAGTACTAACGAAACTAAGTGGTTATTTAAAGGAATTCCGCGTGCCCTATAGGTTTTCCCGTCGGCGAGTGAATGCTGCCAGTCCGCAGTAAGCGAGTGGTGGATTATAGCCTGACTCCTCTCACTCCGAAAGGCCAATGGCCATGGCCAACAGTTAATGATGATGATGATGAATGTGTACTGAATAATTTAACCTTATTTTCCGCATTAAAATCCAGGTCTCATTATTATAAATAAAAATCAATGGTTGTTCGCTTGTCTCGTTAATACTCAAAAACGGCTTGATCGATTGAGTTGCTTAGATTCACAATTGGTCCCGGCAGGTGGAGCTGCGATCCAGTTCGGGTAGGATAACGTCTGTCAGGTCCAATAATTACTATAATACACAAGACAGCCCTGTTGTAGAGTATATTTTGTAAATTAACCTGTAAATGTGCACAGTCACGGATTTCCTACTTTAACGGTAACATACCTTGGCTACTCGTAATCAATGGAAGTGGGTCGCGATTAAAAGGCACTCAATTCGATGCCCATGTGCGAAGTGTATCGACGCCAATGCCACCGCCACTTGTATCAGACATAAAACAGATGCCCCACACTCGCTGAATGCAACTTTTTGTACAATTTATTAAAAGATCTAACCGATGTTTTATTATTCTGTTCGATCTTTGCAAAGCTTTTTTCACACCGTTTAGATCATGATCTAAGTAATAATATTCATTCGTGAGTTCATTGCCTCTTACAGTCGCGTAAATCAGATAATATGCTAGCAAGTAACTGCTCAATGTGAGGTCCTAGGTTCGTTTCTTAGGTCAAACAGTTTTATTGTATCTTTCTATAAAATACTTAACAGTAGGTCAGAGCTAGTTAATGGCAATAGGCTCGCCCCAATTTAATTGTGACGTATACTAGTACACCTACAATTTGCAGCTACATGTAATAGCTTTGACTGGAGGTTTACTAGCACAAGTCTGCCAAACCTTCGGGGATACAAGCGTGATGGTAGGTATGCTATATTTATTTTGAGAACTTCCTTTATTGGCCGTCTATTAAGAAGTAAAGAAAGCCTACAGCCTAATTACAAGTTCAAGCTCTTTTCAAAACTTTCAATAATCGTTCTTTAGATTTATCTTCCAATTAATAATTATTTAAGTTTCGTCTGAGCCGACTTTCTTGGAAACTCAACAAATCCCAGAAACGGGATCAAAGCGTTCTTAAAGTGTTTTAAACTACAGATATAAATGTCAAGTATAGCCAGAATGATTGGCAGGCGATTAAAAATTCGCTTATCTAAGTTAAAAGCACTATAATAAATATACAAAAATGTTACAAAGGCTCCTTAAACTCATTATAAGCAGTATTTAATATTAAGGTCTATAGGTAGGTACAATAGGTACATATTCGTGTGACACAGTGATAGTCATATGACCAAAGACGGCCAAGTCTCATCGTCTAAATAATAATAAAAAAAACATCATAACTCGATGACAACGTGACGAAACATACATACCTGAGAGATTTTCACAATGGACGGCGCCTTAAGAGGATAGTATCCGCTTCGCGCCCCATACAAACGCAGTTTGGCCCTTGCTTGAATTTTAAACAATGAAAGTCATTGAAATTTTGCAGTAACAATCTTATCATTAATATACGTGTTTCTGTAATATAAAATTTCATTTCAATATACGGTTAAAAAGTTACACGAGCTCAAAGATTGGCAATTTTCGTTGAAAAACGGCCCAACTTTATGCTAGTATTTCTCGACAATGTATCAATACAGAAACATTCTGATTCGAAGGAAACCCAGATAATATAGTGAATATTTTTTTACAAGATTTTTTTTTTACATATTAGCAATATTATAGGAGTAATCTCCAAAATTCGGAACATACGAAATACGCGTGAAAATGTTGTTGTTTCTCCTCTCGGGCACGCGTTCGCATCGCGAGGGATAGAGACAGCGACAACTGTGCAACATTGTTGCGTTCGCGAGGGACACTCCTCTTAAGAAGTCTGCCAACACGCATTTAGTCAGCGTATTGTAGTCTAACCCGTTTTATTCTGAGAGGGGACCAGTCCCCATCAGACACACAGGTCTAAGATGATGATGAATACTCATACGCCAATATCAGTTTTTGAAACAATCGTCTCTTGATATAAAAAAATATCAATTTCGTTTTCATAGATTAAAAGAATAGTTATCTACGATTTTGTAAGTAACATTACAAATTATTAATAAAGTTCAGATATTATTTACCAGTCTAAATAGTTATTAACTATTATAATACTTTTAGAATTATATGAAATACCTATGCCAAAAGTTTGATTACGATTTGATTTGATTCCTTCCATTGTTACGCTGCCTATAACTCTAGACAGAGTGATACAAAAGCTTGTAGGATTATGAATTTGTTCGTCATGTCAAAGTCTACCTCTTGTAATATAAATGCCGTTGTTTATTACTAGCCAACAAAATACAGTAGCTCATATTTAAAATGTTTTTATTAATAAGCAATTCAAGTTAAAATGTTTTTACTTCAAATAAGCTTTTACAAGCGCTCATGAAACGTTAGGCCTCTAGTTGCGCGTTTCGAAAAAGTTGATCCTAAGGAGAAGAATCCGGCAAAACTCCATTGATACTTATAAAATAAAAGGTGTAACATTATTCACTGGTACATTATGACGATAACAGGATATGAGGACATTGGAGGTTCATGTCATAATTAGAGAAGATTCCCATCATCTGAGAACTCAATATCATCCTAAAAATAAAGAAACTATGTGGAAGAATACACATCATCAAAACAACTAAACTTTACTTAGACATAACTGGCTACAAAGTACTCACAATTAATAACTATACTTAAATTTGAAGTCTAAATTTTAATATAATACCAATATTTCCTCATTTGCGGTCCATAATATTTCTCGAAAGAAAATAATACCTTATAATGAACTTGAAAGATAACTTTACTATTTTCACGTTGCAGGACGTAGGTACCTTACAAGTTACAACATAAGTATTCTAGCTCGATTGTATTCGTAATTTTATTGACAGCTGTCAATTCATTACGGCAGGATTATCGCGTGACTCTGAAATAATACGTCATATTAGGAGCATGAAGGTTTCATACCAGTCCATTGTACGTCCACTTTCATAAATGTCAGATGGACCTGAGTTAAATAAAGTTAAATTATTATATTTTCTCGTAATAACTGTATTAACGTTGAATTTTAGCTCCTGTATACTGGTAACAATAAGGGTACTTCGTTTGGTTAGACCTTAACCGTTTTAATTTACTGTGTTGGTTATTAATTATGAGTTGGTAAGTAGTACCTAAAGCGAAATACTTAAATAAAGTTTATCACGGTTTGCCAAAATTAATTTTTGTGCCGTAAAAACCTACGGTTGGTTAAATGCCGGTTATAATATGGCGTCGTTGTCAAACCAATATCTGCTATGTGCAAAAAGTATAACTTTGAGGTAATTAATATAAACGTTCTCCTTTACAATTTCTGAAAACTTATTTAAATTAAATTTACAGTTCACCGTATTATGCTTGAAATCACATAGCAGCCTTTTTATACGAAACTTTTATTAATAAACTATTCATAATAGTCAAAATGTCGAAATCTCCAAAAAGTGCAATTTTTTTTTTATGGGATAACTCGGCAAACGAGCAGGCGAGCTACCTGATGGTAAGAAGTCATCGCCGCCAATGGACATCTGCAAAACCAAAGGAGTTGCAGATGCGTTGCCGAGCCTATTTAGGGAAAGGGAGGGGAAGGAGAAAAGGAGAAGGACCCTTCCTTCTTGATTGGGGGAGGAATTGGGCCTATAGCAGTTATTTGTTTAACAACGACGATGGTTACACTAACCGCGATACAGGAGTATCCATTAAAAAGCTTTCATAGTGAGGATACCGTAAAGCAAGCAAATCGTCACCGATTTTAATGTTAATAAAACTCGTGGTATCAATAATACCAAAAAATACCTAATAACAATTTTCGGGTATCTTTTTAAGTGTAATGAACACTTCAAAAATCGTTAAACGTGTATGAATTTTAATTCAAATTCATTAATACATTTAAGTATACCTATATCATAAATTTTAACAATGATTCCAGGTTCTACTCAGGTCTCTACAAAGCGAGTTCAGCTTATTTTGAATATGTATAATTTGACGTGTAGCTTCTATATGAGATACATACCATCATCACGCCTATATTCCCAAAAGGGTTAAGCAGAGGTGTACTAATGTACCTACACCCACGTTTCGCCGGTATGTTTAGGTCCCATGTATTAGGGGCGAGCCTATTGCCCTTAACCGGGCACAAATCCAGACTCCAAGCTGCTACAGAGAGTTTCATAGAAGAACTCAATAGGCAACACTTTGCTCGACCTGAGAATCGAACCTAGGACCCCTAGCGTAGCAGTCGCACTTGGGACCACTAGACTAACGAGGCTGTCAAATATGAGATAGATTTTGAAATTTCCCTTTACGCAGGATAACTAGTTCTAATTACAGTTTATTGATAGCAAGCTAAATAATGAAGACAGGGTATAAAAATGCTTCCGACCAAAAATAACTATTCCAGGCGGCTGTTTTCACAAAAATAAAAAAGTATCACCTCGACATGGAGCGTCGTAATAAAAGATGCAAACCGACGACGTTTGCGAGCAGTTTTTTTGATAACACATATTGAAACCATACATTACTTCGAGTGTTCGGTATTACCGCTACACCTGATACCAAGATTGCTTGTTAGTATTCAGGGTACCGTATTCTTTTTTTTACTATCGCGCGTTTTAGACATGATTAAAAACAAACGGTGGCTTACGCGGAGGTTGTATCCTATTTCCGCGCTCAAGTACTGCATAAATATACTTAAGCGTGTTCCGTAAAAATGCTGCAACTATGCAAATTATAATTACCTAACGAGTTGTGTTTGACGTCATCGTAAAAATTTACACTCGCTTTTAACAATTAATTAAGGTAAAATATTTTTTGCTTAATAGCAAACTTTTGTATTGGTTTCTGACACGCAAATATTAGAAAGTCTATTGAAATTAAATTAAATATTATCCACATAACGCGATAAAATCCGTAAAAAGAAGTTCTATATTAGCAAACTTTAGTACTTATCTTTTCAATTCAGTGAAATACATTCTGTAATATTGCTTTTAATAGGCATCCATGTTCAATTTAATATGCGACACGATAACTCATAAGATATTCACCACAATGAGCTATACTTTAACCGCGTTTATAGGAGCATTTTTATGACATTATAACTTTCTCGGAATAAAAATATTCCCAAAAAAGAGATGAAAGATGAATTTACGAAGCAGCGGCATCAAAAATGAAACTATTTGGACATTGAAATATACCAATTAATGTTGGTTGTATAGCGGCTTTATTATTGAAGTCTATTCAATTTATTTTTCAGTTGTGTCGTGAGGTTTAATTAAAATGTAATAAATGGGAAGTCTGATGTAGCGAAGAACTAAAGAGACGGTGTAGTAGGTAGTAATTGACCGACGAAACATGTAGCGAGGCTCTTGAAGTGCTTCAACGATGACGTAACTGTTAATTATTTAATTACGCACTCGACATGTGTTATTACAAAATATATTGAAGTGAGTGACACTATAACTTCGGGCTTTATTAATATATAGCCTTAATCTTCATCGCCTAAGGACTTTCAATTGAATTTATAGATTTTTAATATAAAACGGACTTCAAGCATTTGGTGGCGTATCTTCGAAACCGATAGTCAAACATCAACTAAACTTATATGACACCAAATATGAAGTATATTCTATTAGATAAACAATAAATTGAAACAAAACTGCTTTTTTTACGGATTTTATCGCGTTATATTAATATTCGCATGATAGAGACCAGTAAAAAATAAATATTAAAATCGATTTACAAAAAGCGAAGATAACATATACACGAAAAGAACCAGTCAAATTAAAAACCTCCTTTAATTTTGAAGTCAGACAAAATAGGTATCGTAACTTCGTTATCAATTCAATCTACGAATCAAACTAAAAAGTTGAACTCCAACAAACTATGTATTATTCACTAAATTGGCTTCCCTTTTATTTGTCTTACGTCCAGAATCTACAATAACGAACGCAATTATTCAAAAACCAGTTGAAGTATTCTACTGATACTTATTCAATTCGATATTTGCACACCAACTAGCCGAGGAATATCGTTAGATTTATTGAAGCGTACTATTGCCTACAATTGTTCTGGATAGCGGCTAGACTGGCCGGAGAGGGCCATGTCCTGTGCCTACTTCAAATAATGTACACTCAGCCCCACTGTTGCGGGGGCTTATCTGAAATGGAAATCTGTACTCATGTACGAGACGAATTTGCTCCTCAATGCATCGTTCGACTGTTTTAAACTAAAAGATGTCGATAAAAATTCAATGTACATTCTTTGTATACTAACGACCAGTGCGCAGCTTCACATGCGTAAGTGATCCGAATCAAATAAAAAATTAAAATCTCTGTAAAGACCTTGTCCGATTTCCAAAAATAAAACAGCCAAACAGGCCAGCTGCTCTCTAGTGAAGCTCTTTTGTATATGCAGCAATTGATTTTTGTTTTAGGTATTTGCTTTATTCACTGTCAATGTTTTTGAAACAAATTTCCGAACAACGTTGTATTGCTGTTCATAATTTATGATCTGACAAAATGTTCTATCCGATACATAAATACTATCGGAACCAGGATGCGTGGGTGGCTAAAATATAGACACCCACGTTAAGTGTTGGTACGCTTAGTACAGGTAAGTTGTGGTTCAATTCTGATCTAGAAAGAGCAAAACTCACTCGAATACACACGTATTTGAGGTACCACAACTTACCTGTACTGTACTTTATATTACGCTCAACTAGATACAAAGTACAGCACTGGTTCGTGCACTATCTCTGCCCGCCGGTGCCGCCCGCCGTCTGACACCTCACTTAGCATCGTTTCCGCCTTCACAAGAGAGCACTAACCTTCTGAATGCGTGCCTAAGATAACTTAAAATCACGCACAGATAACTCGTTCTTTTTATATATTCGTAATTATGATGATGTCACCATAACACATGGCTGTTTGCAAAAGTCGGTATTTCAAATTTAGTTGCCAGTCGAAAATGCCGTAGGGAATTTTGGACGTTAGCGCATATTATTGTCATTGAATACCACGTCAATAGCATAATAAATAAATAATAAATAAAAATAAAAATACATTTATTTTCCACCACAAAACTAAAAACACAAGAACAAAACTTTTATTACAAACTTAAACAAAAGAAAAATAATAATATATATAATAATGATTTGTTTCTCGTTTGGGGTGGACTGGAGCCTAAACTAGGGAAACCCTGTATTTCAGGACTCCAGGATTCACGCCCGCGTTGTGTGTGTGTGTGTGTGTGTGTGTGTGTGTGTGTGTGTGTGTGTGTGTGTGTGTGTGTGTGTGTGTGTGTGTGTGTGTGTGTGTATGCTAGTGTGTGTGTGTGTGTGCATGAATGCTAGTGTGTGTGCGCGCGTGCATGTGTGTGTGTGTATGTGTGTGTTAGTTGGAAAGTTACTGTGTATGAGGATGTGTGTGTTTTAGGTAAATGTATGTGTTCATTTTAAAACAGTAATGAGGGATTCAGTTTCCGAATAGGGGAGGCTTAGTAAATAATTTAGAATGATACATTTACAGCTGTAGGAGGTCTTAGGAAAGATGTTCAAGTGGGTATTTAATTTGTTGTAAAGGTAAGGTGCGAGGAAACAGGTTTGTCGTCTGAGGAAAGCGGTATTGCATTGGATGGGGTCGCATATTCTGTTTCTTCTGCGAGTGGGATACGTGATCCTTGGATCATAAGTGGTTTCCTTATGTTTACGCAGCGTAATGTGTAAGATGAACAATTGCCTGACAGTCAAAACATTGCAATCTTTATATAATGTGGTAGTTGGGTAACGGTAGGGCTTCCCAAGCATTACCTTGAGAAGTGACCGCTGAGCGCGTTCGACATTTATAATTTTGGTCTTACATGCTCCACCCCAAACTGGAATACAGTAGGATATGACTGACTGGCCAAGAGCATAGTAGACCATTTTCAACAAATCGGGTTTAAGTATGTTTCTCAGTTTTTTGAAGATCCATATCATTTTACGTAGCCTGGCAGATAAAAGGTCAAGTTGTGGATTCCACGATAGATGTTCATCAAGTTGTACTCCGAGATATCTTATATTGTTAGTTTTTTCAAGAGGTGCACAGGAGCATGTTAGGGAGTTTACATTGTGGCAGTTATGTAGTTTAATGGTGAAGTAATCCAGATTTGGCTGATTGAGGTTATTTATGGAAAAGGTAATGTATTTTGTTTTTTTAATATTTAGTGTTAGAAGATTTTTAGTCAGCCACAGTGAGGTCTGGTAGAGTCCTTCTTCTACACATGAACGTGCATCGGCCCAAGTCTCTCCCTGAAAAATGAGCGCTGTATCGTCAGCGTAAGAGAAAACCTTGCCCTTGTACGGTTTGTACTGGCAGAGTTCATTTATGTAAATTAGGAAGAGGCTTGGGCCCAAAACACTTCCCTGTGGCACCCCGCAGGTGATTGGTAAGGGGTCACTCACCAGATCACCTATTTTTATTGATTGAAATCTGTTGGATAAGAAATCTCCTAAAAGTTGTAGAGGCAAACCACGTATACCGACCAGTTCGAGCTTGTTTAGGAGTATGGTTGTAGAGACTGTGTCGAATGCTTTTGCCAGGTCTAGGAAAACACCAATACATTTACGCCCTTGGTCTAGATTACTTGTCACGTAGTTTGTTAGCTTTGTCACGGCATCCTCTGTAGATTTTTTACGTTGAAAGCCAAATTGAGATTCAGATATAATGTTTTCTTGTGAAAGATATTTCATAAGGCGTGTATTAATAAGTTTTTCGAGTAATTTAGACATAGCAGTTAAAACGGAAATTGGCCTATAGTTTTCGACACAGTCTCGACCGCCACTTTTGTATATTGGATGTATTAGGGAACGTTTAAAGCTGTCAGGGAAGATACCATAATTTATGCATAAGTTGAATATATGCGTTAATGTGGGAGTGATTAAAGTTTTTATGCGTTTAAGGAAAGCAACGGGTATACCATCCCACCCTGTGGCGGAATCATTTTTTAAGTTTTGTATTAATGATTCGACTTCGGCGTCATCTGTTTCGAGTAAAACAAATGATTTTTTGCGTGATGAGGTTTTTATATCGCATTCGATTTTAGAAATATCAGTAGTTTTACTAATATTGTCTGCCATTTTCGTGCCGATCGAAGCAAAGTAGCTATTTATGTTATTAATAGCCGACTTTGGACAAGAGGGGTAAGATTTTAGTAGTTCTATAGCAGGGTTTTTATTGTCAATAGTGTTAGTCGCTTTCTTTATTAATTTCCAGGTTTGTTTTGGGTTTTTGCATTTTTCAGCCTCTGATCTTTCATAATCATCTTTAATATTATTTAACAAATCGTTGCAGTAGTTACGATATCTACGTCAATAGCAAAATGTATTATGCAAATTAAAAATAGCTACATTCTCGTCATGTCTCGGCTAACACTGCAGGCTTCGTTCTTGGATTAATACAACATTTAATTAAATACCAAACTACGTATTACAATCCAATATATATTTCTACAGTGTTATGAACAGTATGAAATGAACCGCGTATCATTTCATTTCGACATTTTTATGCCGAAGCAGCTGACTGTGAGGAACTGCGGAAAGTAAATCATTTTAAGTGCGTAAGACATTGGGAAAACGATCGTTCGGAATTTTTATTAGCTGTCAGTTTTCCCGCCGCCGTCTTCAAGCTAAATTGTTGTGCTAATATTGGCATGTGCCCTTACTGTTTGCTCGTTGTCTTTATTCACCAATTTACTTACATTTGAGCTCGCCCCGCGGGTCGTAAAGTAATATTATCCACCGTTGGACGAGGGCAATAGTGCCTCTTTTACGGGCCGCGAGCGAGCGTCACATGGGAAATTATTTGACGTGGCGTTTAATGGATTTTTGCCTTCATAACACGCTACCTACAGCCAAATAAAAATACTTGTATCTACCTACTTATAGCCACGTGCATATGTATAGCAGCTTTTATTGAAAAAGGTTTTGTAAGCACTTTACTTGCGATTTGGGATCCTGAATAGTGTCGTTGGTGACTCTGTAGCGGTATTTTAACTTCAGACTCGTTCAATGTCCTGTCAAAACTATAATTGTTTGTTTTCTAATTTAATTACTTTGTATTTTTAATTTTGTCTGAATAAAATAAAACAATTATTCACCATCGGCCCCGTTTAGATAAATCGGTAACAGCGATACGCTACAGAACTGCGTTACGTATTTTAAGTAATTACAATTTCAGTGATTATGATGGTAATCATTGCGCTGTTTCTCCGTAGAGGACCTCCTTAAATTCAATATTCAATTTTACATACTATATTATGCCTGTATTCCCCGAAGGGTTAAGCAGCGGTTTACTAATGTAACTTCACCCACAATTAGCCGATATGTTTAGGACCCATGTAACACGGAGCGAGCCTCGTGCCATTAACCAGGCAAAAGTCTAAACTCCGAGTTACTACTGAGAATTTCATATAAAAACCTTATAACACTGCTTAATTTGGGAATCACACCTAGAACCTCTAGCTTAAGTAACAAAATAATTAATCACACTTATGATTACTACATTAATAAGATATTTGACATAGTTCTGATTCATGACAATTTCTCACAGAGTATGGAGTCACAAGCTTGGAACTATTGGAGCTGCGCGTGCCGGCGCACGTAGCGCTGGGCACGCGCGCGTCGCTGTCTTGCCGCTGGGTGCTGGGTCCCGCTGACGTGCTGTACTCCGTCAAGTGGTACAAGGACGGCAAGGAGTTCTTCCGGCACGTGCCGCGCGACCACGAGCCGCGCAGGAAGTTCCCGCTGCCCGGTGTAGATGTTGAGGTCAGTTGCACGAGCATTAGGGACACCGTCTCTCTCATCATGACCATGGCAAGAAGGGCAGCTACGTTGACCACAAGTACTGGGGCTTCCACCACAACAAGCATTGATACCACCATGTATAATTATTGTTATTATTTACCTACTGTTGCTAAGAATGAAAGTTGTTATTGAAGGCCGTTTTAGATGAGGTATATAGCTTGCACAAGTACTAATCATAAGTAATGCGCCAGTGTTCAAACGTAGGTGATTAAGAGGATAGTATCCGCTCCGCGCTCCATACAAACGTAGTTTGGTCTTATCTTGAATATTAACAAATGAAAGTCTTTGAAAATTTGCAGTAACAATCTTATCATTAAAATACGTGTTCCTGTAGTATACAATTTCATTTCAATATACGGTTAAAAAGTTACACGAGCTCAAAGATTGGCAATTTTCGTTGAAAAACGGCCCAACTTCATGCTAGTATTTCTCGACAATGTATCAATACAGAAACATTCTGATTCGAAAGAGACCCAGATAATATAGTGAATATATTTTTACAAGATTTTTTTTTACGTATTAACAATATTATAGGAGTAATCTCCAAAATTCGGAACATAAGAAATACGCGTGAAAATGATGCAAATGTATTGTTATTTCTCCTCTTGGGCACGCGTTCGCATCGCGAGGGATAGAGACAGCGACAACTGTGCAACATTGTTGCGTTCGCGAGGGACACTCCTCTTAAGTATTTGCACCGGGACGCACCAGTGCTAGTGGTACACCATGTACTAGTAGTACTTGCGCAAGCTACTGCAAATCGTCTGCAACGGCCTTAAACAACTCTAAATAGTAACTAGTCATCCTCCTAGCTTTTTCCCAAATATAATCAGGGTCGGCTTTCAGACTTACAAGCCATCAGACCTCCGCGCCCAATTTCTGGGTTATACCAATATTTGAAAAAAAACTGGCGATCAGGTTTCTTGTGCTTATGACCCAACGATTCGATAGGTGTTCGTAAGACAACCGACACCGACAGCTTTATCTGCTCTCTGAGGCACGGAAGGATTACGAAGAGTTAGGAATGGACACCCATCCACAGAGACAACGCGGCAAGCAACGAGCCTCTTCCACTAATAGTAGCTAGTAACTTCTGATATTGTTCCGCTGGTGATCAGCAGGACTTCACTAGCTAAAGCCATAATACGCGTTAGTACAACAAAAGCTTTGCCATTGCTATACGTTGCTTTACCTTAGTATATACAAGATTTGACGAAATTCGTGACAAATGCTTCGGATCCAGCTGTGCGCTCTAGATTCTAAAGCATTTCCGATGACTTAAAGCACCACATTGTCCTGTGTCGTCATATGACCGCAATCCTGTGGAAATATACCAATAGTGTAGAAATTATCTGTCAACTCAGTTGCGTTTCAGTCGAGTCTATTGCATTGAATAATCTTATGCTCTGCAGTTGATACTGATCCTTAAAAATCGCCTAATTAACAGGAATATTGAGTATCTGATAATAATAGATGTTTTCCTACTTAAATGAAATTAATATAGGAACAGTACTGCGGCAAGTGAGACGCCCGCCCGCATAAGAAGTTCCGCTTTGAATCGATATTCATGTCACACTTTTAATATCTTCCCGCGTTTCTTCTGTTACTATAGAGGGAGGTTCAAGAGTGCCATTATTTGGAGTTCTTACTATCAAAGGTTGCTCGTTTCCGAACAATTGTGTAAACGCCGCGGTCGAGCAGATAATGCGGATGAACTTTGAGAGTAGATACGTATAATTGGATTAATCCGGTCGTGAGTCGAGTTTGCTTAGGTCTCCCCGGGAGGAAACAATATAAAACTGGACCGGATATTACGAGGTGAAGAGGCGCAGGTGTAAACACACTCGCCTTCGTGTGGGACTCATTTATACTTTCCTTCATTTAGCTGCCGCCGCTTATCATCTACAAGCCATTTACAAATTTTTATTGCTTTTTTATATTTTATCGAGCAAACAAAACGTAATGAAAACAATATCTCCAAATAAATGTTGCATTCACGAGTTTTTATGTGCGTAGGTATCCGCCGCTACATTATACACTTGTTTTATGTGTTACGGAACTCGATAATTCATTCAGAGAGAGTACAAAAAGAAGTTAGAAAGAGTTATTTTCACACAGATATATGTCTGTTCGCAGAAATTCTTGTAAATTATTTTAGTAGGCGTAGGTACTCTTAATATATTTTTTGCATAAGACTGTGATGTTTACCCTACTGGTTTAGAAAAAACCTGATAGAAAATAACATCATGTCATGTTGCAAAGCATGGAAGAAAGTCTATAAAATTTATAAAAGGCTCTACGTATGGAGGTAAATAATTCAGATTGGAAAATAGCCTCAGGTAACTTTATACTTTGTTAAGGAAGTATAATAACATTGCTTGAACACTCTCCTAAAAAGCGAGCGCTGGATGGGGACCTAATGACTACACAATAATTAACCAAGTACCTATCCTTACCAAAATTGTTTAGTTGACTTGCTCACTATATGTATCCACGGGCTCCACAAAGTGGATTAATTATTATATATTTACCAACATTTTTGGCGATAAGATTTTTTTCTCTGTTTTTCGTAAATTTAATTAAGTTGTATTGAGTTATTCAATTAAGGAAGAAGTCAAACAAATTATTTCAGGTAGGGTTTTCTTTAATTAATTTATTACACATTTCTGAAAATTTGACAAGGTAATCGGGGAGAGCAGTATTCTTCAGCTTAGGTTAATTTCTTATACGTAGTCGACTTTCTCAGACTTTCTAACTACATTACTCAGACCTTGAAATCCCTTGGGAAATTAAACTATCGTTAAAGAGGTTGGAATAGTGAACAGGTGGACTATAAAATAAAGAGGCTACTTCACGATACCTATATTTTAAAAAATGTGAACAAAGTATGACAGTGTCTCAGAAAATATGAACACTGAGAACACCCGGCCGGGTGACACAAAAGCTGTTTGCAGCCCAAAGAATAATTGTGTAGCAATTTAGCGGGAAAATGCAACTAGTACTTGGCAACATTCCACAAACAATGAACACTGTGTTACCAACACTGTAAAATAATACACCGTGGACTTATTAGCTGCTGTTAGGGATATTCTACAAATACCGAAAACTGACTCATTAGTGTAGGATGGAGACGCTAGATTCCCAGAGCTTGGAAAAGTTTTATACGATATGAAAAATGTGTTGATATTATTATGTACCTACTATAAATCAATTATAGATATTTTTAACACATCTAATTCTGCAAAGAATAGTTTAAACTGATTTCTAGAATCAATTTCTGAATAATTTTAATGAACTGCTTAACGTTAGACATTCTGTAATTATATATATACATACCTAAAATGTTTTCATGCCAGCTCCAGGCGAAGCATGTAAACCTTCTTTAAGATTAAGAAAGACCATTTTTGTACCGTGTTTTAATGCGAATTTAATATTCATTCGTTCATTCTAGGAAAGAGACATACCTATTTACAATTATTATGTATTTCAGCTTTAATTTAGTTGAAGTAGTTTATTACAATGCTAGCCGATGCCCGTGGTATTAACATAACATACTATCACAAATACTTCCGAAATGAACAGCTAAGCAGACAGCAGCGAAATAATAGTTTTTTGCAAAAATACTGGTAATTTATAACATAACATACCTTCATGCCTATTTTCCCCGAAGGATTAGGCAGAGGTGTACTAATGTACGTCCACATTTCGCCCCATGTAATAGGGGGCGAGCCTATTGCCATTAACCCGGGCACAAATCCAGACTCCGAGCTACTGAGAATTTCATAGAAAAACCAATTAACACTTTCAGGACCTCTAGCGTAGCAGCCGCGCTTAGGACCACTAGACTAATGACGCACCCCGCGATATCATTCACGTCCCAAAAGAATTTAGACAAAATTCTAAAATTGTTGTTTAGGCTTCTGTTGCTCTAATAAAATAAAGACCCTTAATAGTTTTTTTTTTCAATATCTTAGTGTACCTATCGAAATCGGCGTGGTACAATTTTATTAGGTATATGTTTAAATTTAGATTGAATCTGCTCTCCCTCGTCGTCGTCTTACTTTTGTCTTTGAAATGGATTACATAAGACTGAATGTGGCCTAAATAGATGTTGTTCGGTGTCTGTATACCTAAGTAGTCTTTTTTTTTAAATAGCTTACTAGCAACGTGGGTCGCACATTACTAGTAATCTTGTTAACCCCTCGTACAAAGCTAAATGCTTGTGTTACGAGTGGGTTCACGTCGGTAGTGCAATGGGTGGGTTTCGGTTCGCAACCACATGATCGCAAGTCCGACGCCCTAGCCATTAGGCTACCGCCGCTTCATTTTGTCGAGTGTCCATCAGTACAGCCCTGCATTACTTCGTGACGTACCTAATTTATTATATGTTTATGAAAAGCCTAGCAGAATGACATTTTATCTTCAGGATAGCAGTATTGCCCAGGAATATTGGGTTGAAGTTTTGATGGCAGTCACTTCGTGAAAAATACTGATAAGCAAAGACGTATTATTATTTATACACGTTATTCACGAACATTACGGCTATCACAAACAGCACAACTATTAGATAGCGACTAATACGTGCGAAGAAAGATAAAGAAAATAAATGCCACCTCACGGTGTACTTGTTGTTAGAAAGAGACGAATATACATCTTTAGTTACGTTACGATTAAGTGCTGCATTCTGATTGGGCAAGCGTATCGCTGGTTGGTAACTAAACAACTCGCAACTAAACACGATCCGGGCAATTGCCTTGATTTCTTATTGCCAATTTAGAGAGCGGGTAACGTATCTATAGTTTATATATCGTTGATATTCAGGCGCATTTGGTTAGACTGCAAGCCATTTCCAACATAGGTTGGCTAGGAGGATAATGGTTTTCTGTTTCATTGAAAGATCTGAAAGAGTTTGTAAGAGAAGGAATGATACAAAAATATTTTTTTAACAGAAATCGAGTCCTAACGGTGCAAACGTGACACTATACCCGGCAGTGCTGGAGACAGGAGGTCGGTATCGCTGCGAGGTGTCCGGGGAACGACCCCTGTTCCCCACCGTGTCCGATCACGCTGACATGGTCATTGTTGGTAAGTATATACATTACGGTTAAAGCAGAGGTGTTTTTTTTTTAAAAAAAAATCTTACTAGCAATGTGTATATTAAATATAGGGGGTGAGCCACTATTGAAGATTTCTTAGAAAAGCATTGAGGATTAAGCCCAAATGGTCAATTTACACTACTATCTAATTATATTAACGATTCTTAAGCAAAAGTTTTAGTACTTACCTACTGTTGATGTCGCTATTTTAACTGCGTTGAATTTAAAATGTTTTAAAGACGTACAATTTGCGAAATATCAAAAAAAAAATTGATTGGATTTGACGATCCGCCTAACGTCAAGTAACAAATACAAACACAACACGAAATCTTTTGTTCTTGTACGAGTACACATTAAACTATACAAATCCAGTTTACGCTGGCCTTTTATTAAATGGGAAGCCTAAACAATGCGAGATCAGCTTAAACTGGCTCTGTACAGGTTGCCCTGTAGCCGTGAATACCCTGGAGCCCTTATGCGCTTAGCAAAACACTAACATTTGAAATATCACATAATTTAAAAAAATAAACGCGTCTACTATAGAACCTCTTCCTTTTTCGCCAGTTAAAAAGATATTCGCGCCAGATTCGAAATTCAAATGTAAAGAAAAATAAATAATGTATGTAGGATGTTCACGTGGAATATATCATGACGTTTACCCCAAATGTGAATTCCAATTTGGAGATGGAAGTAGCATTAGTTTATTGCTTTTGTACTTGATGGAATTGCAACACAATTAA
The DNA here is from genome assembly GCA_958496365.1 of Subacronicta megacephala. Taxonomy (NCBI): domain Eukaryota; kingdom Metazoa; phylum Arthropoda; class Insecta; order Lepidoptera; family Noctuidae; genus Subacronicta; species Subacronicta megacephala. Next base: position 4,659,126 of record OY292520.1, on the reverse strand, counting down.
GTAATCGCATCCACTACTCCATTTTTGTACTTTCGCCTAAGTAAGTTAGCTGTTACAGCCGTAATGTATTGAAAATAAATTGCTCTCGATAACATTGACCTACAAAGTACATAAGAACCGTGTTTGTGTAACAATAGAAATCTTTTTTTTGTGACTAAGATCTTTTTCAGTTCTGTAATGGTTGATTATACAAACTATTCGTACAAATAATATAAATCGACTCCTGTAATATGCTGCGAAGTAATTTTAAGAAAAACCCTTTACATATTGCTCGATCTGTGGATCGAACCACTAGACTAATGAGGCAGTCAGGTATTTTATAAATCATAGTCATAAATACTTACAACACACTGGTGTAGCAGTGCCTACTTATTATTCCTACGTCGTAGGTAAAGAGGACTCCATATTTCGTTACTAATTTTCCAACAATTTTCGCCAACTAAAATCAGTCATCGGTTTTGACAGTCTGACTCATTTTATTTCAGCAACTTTACGTCTACGTTTTTTTTTTTATGGTATAACTCGGCAAACGAGCAGGCGAGCTACCTGATTGTAAGTAGTCATCGCCGCCCATGGACATCTGCAAAACCAAAGGAGTTGCAGATGCGTTGCCGAGCGTATTTAGGGAAAGGGAGGGGAAGGAAAAAAGGAGAAGGAAGGGGATTGGGGGAGGAATTGGGCCTCCGGCCCTCTCGCTCACCGAACGAAGCGCAGTAACTAAACGCTACTACTCGGACGTCGGTCTTCTGCGAGAGTGTGGTACTTCCCCGGTCAAGCCGGCCCATTCATGCTGCGAACAGCGTGGCCCTACCACGACAAAAACCAAGTTACATAAAAATAAAACACTTTAACGTTTGTTTTATTACAAGTTGCCCATAACTTTTATCAATTATGTTGACCTAAAAGCATTATTTAGTTTATCCAACTATTTACGTAATAAAGTAGAGCATAACATCATACCATCACGCCTATATTCCTTCTAGGGTTAGACATAGGTGTAGATCCACCCACACTTCACCGGTATGTTTAAGCCCCATGTAATAGGAGGCAAGCCCATTGCCATTAACCGGGCACAAATCCAGACTCCGAGCTGGTACTGAGAATTTCATACAAAAACTCAATAAAACGTCCAAACAATAGACCTTCGAAAAACGATCTACGAATGGAATTTATAAGGCGAATGTTAGTGGCAGCGTCGGGAGAGGTCGCCCTAGAAGGACGTACACCGATCTTATCGGCGAGGTTCTCCAAAAATGTCAGGTGTGTACCTAGTACTCGCAACCGGCGCGTGTTTATGAAAATATGTATGAATGTGGAGGAAGCGAAAGAGATATGCAAGAGTTGTAGCAAGTGGCAGTCCATAGTTTCTGCCTACCCCTGTGGGAAAAAGGCGTGAGTGTATGTATGTATGTGTGTAAAGGTAATATTTTTTTTATTCTTTTTCTTAGCATTACCAGACCACGGGCCAACAATCACAGGGTCCCGTCTTCGGTACCAGATCGGAGACCGCGTCCAGGTCAACTGTACGTCAGGTCGGTCCCGGCCAGCCACGCGGCTCTCCTGGTACATCAACGGGGAGCCAGCATCCTCCATGGCACTCCTACCCCCCACTCATCAGAAATACGAGGACGGGCTGGAGACCACAAGCCTGGCGCTTGACTTCAAAGTGAAGCCGAAACATTTTAGGAAAGGAGACCTAAAACTTAAGGTGCGTATCATCATGATCAACCCATTATATTGACCCACTGTTGGGCACAGGTCTCTTCAGGACGAGAGGATTTAGGCTATAGTCCACCACGCTACACCGATTACGATACAGATTTCCACGATGTTTTCCTTCACCGTTTAAGCGCGTGACAATTACGTAAATGACTTCGAAAAGTCAGAAGTGACGTGCGTGCCTTGCATTCGAAGTTAAGACCGTTGACTGAACAGTCTATGATCATGACACTAGGCTATCATGTGTAATTAAAGTGCGTATATTTTAGTAAAAAAAAATCTAATCAAATATTTTTTTGCTATAATCACTGGATAGTTCTGGAGTAGACTATAAAAAAAAACTGTAATTTGGGTCTATACACTATCACGCCTATATTCCCCGAACCGTTGGTCAGGAGCATACTAATTGTAATTGGTCCCATGTAAAAGGGGGCGAGTCTATTGGCATTGCTACTGAGAACTTCATAGTAAGGCCCAATAAAACTTTGCTCGGACTGCAAAACGAAACCGGTACCTCTAGCAGCAGTATAGCAGTTGCCCTTAGGACTACTAGACTAGACTAATGCGACGGTCAGTCTAATAGGCATGATGACAATAATTGAAAAATGGACCTATAATGTCCAGAATACTATTTACAATAAATAAGACATTTCTGCAGAAATTAAAAGTTTAGTAGGAAAAAAATGCAATTTTAAAATAATAATTTAAATTTCCCCCTAACACGCTTGTTAGTGTCATGTCATGTCGCTTGTGACGTCAAGTTTGAGTAATCAAAACGTAAACGCGCTGCGCTCGTACAAGAATTTAGTTATTTCGTGTTATTAAATATGAATTCGAAAGTGTATAGGTGGTGTGGGGTCCCCCAGTGTGAGAATACATCCATAAAAACTCCTAATAAGCTATTTGTGTTCGTTCCTCAAAATAAAACAATACGAAACAAGACTAATTGGCTTAAACTTGCAAGGCGAGATTTAAAAGGAATATTGCCCAGTACTCACCTTTATTTTTGTGAAGATCACTTTGACGTAAGTTTTTACTTACTTTTGTAGATTCTAGTATATATTATTTGGTAATAATATTTTGTACGAGGTCTAAATGTAAAAATATAAACAATCTATTTCGAGGTTAGGTTTCATCTCTCATTGCTTTGATATGTATTACGTATTTTATTAATATTTCAGTTACCTAATGATATGGATAATTATATGGAATAATTATTTAATTATTATTAATATTCTATTCTAAATTCTGCTGAACAAAAGTCTTTATTTGATGACAAAAACTCTCCCAGTATTATTATGTCGATTCTAGGCAAATTAGCGCTGTTTGCCTTAGTAAATCCTTGATCCATGATTCGTGTTATTTTATATTCGAATTAATAATATTCACACTCAATTACGAGTAGTACTCGGTATTTAAACAAAAATAATAAAAACACAAGATGTTCGTGCGTGTTGCGTATGCGTTTACTCAAGCGTGACGTCATGCGCTCTGATTGGTGTTCAAGATATCATGGCGGATTGCCTTATTTTGTAGATTTATTTTATAAAAATAAATATTAATCACACTTATAATAAAAAAAACAATGCGTATTTTATATTCCAAGCTTCAAGTTTTATTCAATAAATATAGTATTTTAGTAGTTTTTAATTACTGTCATCATGCCTATTCAAACAAAATATAATTAAATTTTAACGGAAATGCTATTTTTGCATTTCTGTTTACATTTTTCAGTGGATAGCAGAAGTGAGATTCTTAATTCATACTTAATTATTTATAGCAGTAAGAATAACTTGATTCAAACTAGAAGCTCTGTTTCTCTATCCATTTATCTCGTCAGTAAATAAGCAGAATACAATATTGTCTTGTTAAGCAATTCTTAGAAGCTAATAAAGTGACTTCAATCAATTGTCAGTAAACTGGTGTCATTGGCACGGTCCTTTGTAAAGTAAGAAGCCGTCAGGAAAATAATAATTGTCTATTTTTAGTATATTGTTTGATGTAAAACCATACTTACAAGCAGAGTGGACCCAACAAGCAGAGGTGTGGATACCGCAGTATGTTTAGGACTCATGGATTAGGGGGAATATTTTCTACTAAATCTTGATTTTAAAGACTAAAATCATAATGAGATCGGAATATAATATAAAGGAGTTGATGATGACACAACATTCCATAGAATTTTAACATCTTTATTTATTGTTTCTTTGGCAATTTTTTATGAGTACCGTAACGTGATGATAATTGTACCTAATACTGAAGATAGAACATTGTTGCAGTGTCTAGCAACCATAGCGACGGTTTACTGGCGGAGCAACGAGGAGAGCGTTCAAGGAGAGAGATTGAAGGGATACTCGAGGTCCCGGGAGCTGACCGAGGGCGGGTCCAGGGCTGATCGCGTCCAAGCCGCTGGCAAGCCTGGTAGCGCCGCGACAACCCTGGCAGGAACACCGTACTTGCTCATATCCTGCTTCATACTACACTTATCAAAAAACAAACTTCATTCGTAAACGAACGATCAAAAGAGAGTTTTTGAAAAGAACCTAGTGAAAAGTTTTGTAGATAAAAAAAGTGATGGTTTGTGCTAAAACTTTCGAAATAAAACGCTTGGTTTATTACGACTACGAGAACTTAGGCTTATACAAATGTATCCAATTTTTGCATGTCTGAATAACGTAAGTGATAAACTTAGATAACATAATATAAAATTCCGTTTTGTGATGAAATGTGTGCCATTGATCGTTGTAAATGATTTTCTACAGAACAACCAGTATTTTAGTTCACACCTCATGTTATTTCCAAAGATTAGTTTCGGTAGCCAAAGTTAAAGCAATCTGTTTCAAAAGTTTACCATTATTTTATGTAATAAATATATTTAGGAATTACAAAAAAGAAAACAGACTTCATGTATTGTCATTCCAATGTAAGGTGATAAACCCTTTTATTTGATTGTACATATAGGTAGGTATGTCCTTATTATATTAACATATCACATTATTTGACTAAATATATTTTTTATAGTTAATTAATGTTGTATAGACTTGCATTTATTTTGTGTACGCTTAGTAATACAAGAGTGTTTGTAAAAATAGTTGATTTCCGAGCTCAACATAATACAACAATAAAATTATTTAAAAAAAAATATCCATCCGGAAAATATACATCTTAGGGCCACAGCCGATATGTTTTATGTAAAATCAGCCCAGACTTATTCCGTATTTCTTTTAAATTCGTTATAATAACAAAGAAAAGACTCGTACCACAACTTAATTTTCCAGAAATATATCACATGCATAAAATACCAGCCTATAATTATGTAAAAAATAATATTTTGGCCAAGTTGTGAACCTCTGGAACAAATCCTTCAGTAAATAATTATGATAATTAAATGAACTAATAAAAAAGAGACATTAGAGACCCAAAGTTAATTTCCAATTGTAAAGATGCTTCCAATTAAATTTAATCAGGTACGTTATTACAAGTTACCAGTTATAGTTGTAAATTGATCCAACTTTTTATGTAAATTGCAGCAATCATCAAATGCCATGCACGTGCATTTTATGGCATTTAAAAACATATCCATCGTGTATTGGACGCAGTGCGTTAAATGCATGCTACCTTTTTATTTCGACACTGCAGCTTGCGTTTTGGCGGCATAAAGATATTTATAACATCAAACGCATGAGATCGTCTGATGTGCTCTATAAGCTAACATATCTTATTCAGTGTTAATATTGATCATTCATTGACAAGCGAGATGAATCTAAGCGGTATTGTGCAATGTGTGATATATTAAAAATATCCACGCTTCTTCACGCTATCACGCTTAAGTGCAGTGATAGCCTAGTGGTACGACCATTGTACTGCCAAGTCCAAAGTTCCGAGTTCGAATCCGAGGCACGCACCTCTGACTTTTCGAATTCATGTGCGTATTAATAATTAATTATCACGCGCTTAAACGGTGAAGGAAAACATAGTGAGGAAACCTGCATGCCTGAGAAATTTTCTTGACGGTGTGTGAAGTCTGCCAACCCGCAGTAGGCTAGCGTGGTGGACTATAGCCTAATCCCTCTTGTTCTGAGAGGAGACCCGTGCCCAGCAGTGGGACAATGTAATGGGTTGATGATCCACGCTTCTCATCCTCCTAGCCTATTCCCAATTTTGTCGGGGTTAACTATCAGTCTAACGAAATACGGCTGAACATTAGTACCTATTTTACACGAAGCGCCTAGTAAGACATCCGCTACCCAATTTCTGGGCAACATCGATATTTGGATAAACTGGTTGTCAGGCAACTTTTTGGGTTTCTCACTACCACTAACGATTGACATAGCTGTTTGTTTGGTTAGCGGGACCGACGGCTATACGTGGTCTGGACAAAGGAGTCTCGTGTTATCCATCCATCCACAGACTAAATTCGGCATAAGTAGCTGAACCACGAGGCTGTTTTAATAGGGACTCTGGTAGAAGCTCACAATTTTACACATACCATCACGCCTGTATTCCCCGAAGGGTTAGGCAGAGGTGCACGTAATGTACAGTTCGCCGGGATGTTTGGGTCCCATGTAATAGGGGGCGAGCCTATTGCCATTCACCGGGCACAAATCCAGACTCCGAGCTGCTACTGAGAATTTCATAGAAAAACTCAATAACACTTTGCTCGACCTGGGGATCGAACCCAAGACCTCTAGCGTAGCTGTCGCGATTGGGACCACTAGACCAACGAGGCAGTCCAAAAATTACCATCAAATGTTACTGTTTTTATTCATGCATAATTTCACGTGTTAAAGTTTTAATGGGTAACGGGACGTTGTAATTTTTTTTGTCAGATTATTGATCGCGAGAAATTTATCGAAGTCATTCGTACAATATATGTGCAAAGCTTGTGGCCGCTGAAGTTTTCAACTTGCAATATCGGGCACTTCGGGCAGTGCAGTAGATACAAGAAAAGTTAGCCCTGCCTAAGAACACTGCGATAGACAAACTCACCCACAACACTTCAGCTAAAAGAAGCTATCTAGTGTGGTTTTATAGTTTTTAGCTGGGATCTAGTCCATCAGTTTGTTTTATACCATCAAAATAAATACCAAAACTTTTTAGTATAATGTTTTATACTAAAAAGTTCTAAACAACCTTGTGTGCGTAACTAATTCTAAATGCTTTTTGGATTTAAGTGCCCTATTTTATTTAAAATCACCGTTCAAACCGTAGATATTCAGAATCCATTAATTTGGTTGCATGAAGTGGAATATATTATGTAAAATTGTATTACATAAAAAACTAATATTTTTAATATATTACTGATAAATTTTTTAATATATTACTGATAAAAGGCTTCATAAAAGTCGCTTATAAACGTCATCAATTAATTTGCTTGGCATTTTTTTATATTTTACAGATACCCAAAATAAAATTAGATTCCTTTGCTTTCTTCCTTATTATTCCTTACTATGCTTATTTTGTATCAACGTTAGAGAATAAGAAAAATTATCAAGACAATGTATATATTTTGTATAAATTAAAATACTTGTAATATAATTAGGTTAAAACTGATTTTATAACTTGATGTGACAATCTATAGTTTCAAGAGTTTGTTTGTAGTTATTGTGAACTACACTACGATAAGTTCAAGGCCACAATTATTGCAACAGTTGTCGATAATTTATTTGCATATACCAGACACTAGTAACTAGCATTACACCATACGTTATAGGCAAGTCGATACACACTAGCGTTAATCAAACGAGAAGAACTTACTAATAGTAGAGCTACTAACGTGTAAACGTTAATATAACCAGACTAAATAAATATATATTTTTTTGTAAAACATGGTATTAGTTTACTCTATAATTATCACAAAAATATGTTTGATCGCATCAATTTCTAGAATTCAGTCATATTATATTTTACCTAGTCACTAAACAAAACTACTAGGTTTTGCTTAAATGGCAGTGTTGTTTATGCCATTGATAACTGTACGGATATCTTTAAGGCAATAGTGTCTATATACGACTTATAAATACAACAATTATTAAGGAAATTGTCTCACTGCTATGTTGAGCTAGGAATACATAACATCATTATGTATTCTAATATAAATCTATCAATGATATGTACAGGGAAATGTATAAAAATGAATGAGATAAATATAACGACAGTTTTAGGAAAGTATATATAAAAAATAATACAATTTAATTATAAATAATTTATTACGTAGCCACGATTTGTCACGGCTTGGTGTGACTCTCCTGTTAAGTAAATAAAAAAGTAATATTTTTGTTGTGAAAGAAAAAAAATAGCTCTTATTTATTTATTGTAATCAAATCTTTTGTATTTTCCTTGACAGGGAAATTAATTAAGTACCTAAATGTACTTCAAGTAAATTCAACGCATATCAATTAATGTTAATAATGAAGATGCCGAAACAAAATGGCCGACTTCAAAACACAGCCTGCGAAACCACATTTTTAGAGCATTTTGCTCGTTCTTACCTGCTTAAAAGCAGACTTTTGAAAGCTTTCATTCGTTCCTATTCATTTAAGGTGGTTTTGCAAAAGTATCTCGGCCTAAAGTAAACAGCACTTTATTAAGGATAATGTTTTTACTTTGAAATCTTCCATGACTTTAAAGTAAATACATTAAAAAGTATTCAAGTCATTGTTAAATTAAAAGTTGGCAACACTATAGGTTTTCCCATGCATGAAACTGTAAGACCACGTTATCGTAAAGTTGAATGTTAACATCGAAAATTGCCATTACACATTAATTACAAAATTAAATGTGGCATACAATGTATATTGTCAATTTATGGCTTGTGTACCGGCTTGGGGTTACCAAATAACAAATAATGTGCGGAATTTCCGATATTCACGTTACTCGTGGTCAAAATCAGAGCACGGAGGTTTTACTACAGCCTGAAATCTAAGTATAATTGATAAGTATTTATGTAATATAATTACTAATATGTGTATAATTTCGTGGTAATCTATGCATTACGCAGTTATTGTTGCTTATTGTTATTAAATATTTATAGCGTATTAATACGAATTTGTACATAATGAATATATCGTGTAGCTCAAAATAATTGAATATAAATAAATCATGTGACCTAAATGTTGTGCAGTTATTTTTGTTTTCTTCATGCAGACAGATGATGTAGGCGGTGACACAATTAAAAACGAGATGTGGATATTTTATAACAATTAGGAACTGCCTCCGATCGTTTGTCTTCTTTTTAGGGTTTAGATTTGTTTTGCTATGTTCTCGAACTTATAAATTTTGACAATATTTCTTCTTTTAATTTGTTTCACATTACTCTTGCGAGTTTTCTTGATTTCAACTACCTAATTTGAAACTTCATTTGAGGCCCGTATCTAAAATAAATAAATCAATATACCAGTCTGATGCGATCTGAACAATTTACCTACCTATTTATATCGTTAAGCTTTTTAATGAAACATTTATGTTCATTAATTTATACAACAATTATAAAGGTATAGGTATACAACGTGTAACACAATAAGTTTTGACCTGAAAGTAGTTAGTTCAGAATCGACTACTGAATCGATTACAGTGGTTTTTAAGTGTTATTTTTTCCCATAGGAATAATTAATAATACCTAAAATTATGGCCCCCCGATCCTACTTGCGCGATTTATGGAAAATTTAATCTTATGTCAAAGGAATAACTGATCCATCAGTTGTTTGATTTATGGAAAACTGAACCTTATCTAAAGGAGTAAGACTTAGGTAATATTTGCCGTCCGCAGACCCATAAAATAACAATCATTATAACTCGACCAACTGATGGATCAAGGAGTCATCATTTCAGGTATTTTTTCTTTCTTTCTTTGTATCTACCTATTACAATTATTGCTAATTGTTGAATAATACAACATTAACATTATGGCACACGTTGTATATATGATTTTTTATAAAGTGTATATTTTTATTCTCCATAGTTTTTCTCTGCGGCCGCGGTATCGTGCAACTCTACAAATTTATTGTCCCGCAGGTACCATGTATAATATAAAATGTAATACAAGTACATAAATAATATGCAGTACAAGTGAGCTCTATTTATACTTTCTTGATAGTTTCGTGGTTACAAGTGCAGTTCGCATGTTCGATTCCCAAGTGGAACAATGCATAATATGTGTTTAAAATAAAATTATATAGAAAAAATCAAACCAAGGACCTCTAGCGTAACAGTCACGCTTAAGTACCACCAATAGACCAATGCAGCCAGGCAGCTTTTATTAATAATTAATTCTAAATGTAAATTAATAAAATTGTCGGACAAAACTAAGTCTAACTAAGAGCGATTCGTGCCGGGACCCCAACACGAGGGATTAAGCCAGTTCCCACTTTCCACTTTTACCCCTCCTACAAAAGTTGTTAATAACGCAAAATAACAAAATATTTGTTAGGCGCTCATGTAAATTAAGTTTACAATATTAAACAAACTTTTTTGCGACTGGGACTACAAAAAAGTTTTATACCATAGATATTTTAGACCATAGATATGTTTATTTCAATAGAAACGACGACTTTAAACTGATTTTATTTAGTTATTATTTTAGTGAACGAAAAATACGACCGCGGGCAGGATTCGAACCTGCGTCTTGTGGTTAAGTACACCAGACGCTATGACCGCTAAGCCACCGCGACCCGCCATGTCGAAATTTGCCTTCACCTTTTTAATTTACGTCTTTGAGGCGTCTTTTTTCCTTCACTAAAATAATAACTTAATAATCTTTGCATGGAAAATTGCCTAAAAACATACTGATTTTATTTGTTTATTAAGGCTAGTCATTCAGCTTTAGGCGCCAAATTCAATTTAGTTTCCCGAAGATTTTGGTGTGAATTGTTAATTTTGTCCGAATCCTCTATTTTTTACACCAAAATCTTCTACGATAACGATTTTGAAGTGAAAGTTTTAATACTCAATTGTGTTGTTGCAATTTCTACTACCATGTACCGGTGGCCAACACATCAAGTTACCACAAAATGTCAAATTTTCTCAGTTGATTTTGAACTTTGTCTTCAACAATTTAAGGTTTAAAAATCATTTGGAGAAATTTGACAGTTTTGTATACCTTGACCTGCTGGCGACTGTACCTAGAATGTCTTTTAACCGAACAATTTGCGAATAAAAAAAATAATTTAGCGTCCTAGGCTGAGAGTTGAGCCTTTAGATAAGAAATGTTATTATTAATTCACCTTTATCGGGATATTCCACTGGCTACACAAACATTTTGTATAAAACATTCGTTGTGGTATAATAGTTAGTGACATCAAACGGTCGATAGTTAAACTAGAGCAAATCAATCTAGAACTAAACTGCGATTAGCCAACCAAATGGCTGACACTCTACGACTAGTAACATCTTAATTAAAAGTTCAATAGCTCGTTAAAAGTTAAAGGAACCTAACTGTGTACCTAAGCTGGCTACATAGATAATAATAGCTATGTCATTTGGAATATATTTATATTTTCACGAGAATCACAATAATTCTCGGGTCCAAACGAAAATATAACTAAGTAGTTAAGTACTAATTTTAATCATATTTCCCGATTTTATATCAACTTCATTATTTTCCTACTGCTTTGAACTTGAAATAATTTACCTGGAGTGGGGCGTTTTTTTTTAAATGAAATATGTATATTAATTTGTTAGAATTGTAGATATACAGATATTTTATTTTTAGAAAACACAGACAATCCGCTGAACATACATAGCCTTCAAATTTTGTGAAATGAAGTATTCATTAAATGGATTTTTGTATACGCACGGCTGCACATCAAGCTATACAAATCCAGTTTATGCTGGCCTCTTACTGCGTGGAAAGCCTATACAATACGAGATCGGCTTAAACTGGATTTGTATAGGTTGACCTGTAGCCGTATGTACCTACATCTCTATCAGCCGTCATATCGTGTTTCTTCCTTTGTAAACATATTTAAAATGTGTGTCTATAGCTATACATCGAAGATGTTAAAAAAAACGTAAGGAGTTAGGAGTTGGCGTAAAACCTTCCTACTAGGTACATATATAGAAGAAGCATATGCTCCAAACAGTACTTACATCTTATTTAAATTATTTGAATATCTTGAGAGATATCCCTCTGTTGTATTAAGACAGCAGAAAGAAGAGATCATCGCTGTTGGTTTATGATTAAATTCTTTTTATTTAAAAGTAATTATCTCATTTTATTCAGTTGAGTAAATTCTTTATGGTATATGCATTCCGATATGAAGAAAGGATAATTTTTGTTTCTCTATTCTTAACAAACATACTTATTATTCTTCGGGAGGGAAACCGGAGGCAAAAGCTAGTTTTATAATAATGTTTACAGATAAACTTTACGAACTCAGGTTCAAGATTTCACCTGCATTAGCACCCCTAGACTAATGAGGCAGTATTTTTAATTACGTTCGATATATTTTGTGTTCTCTGTTCTCTTTGTGGTATCAGTGAAATAAACTTTATCCTTTTGAATAAATTGGGGTATTCTGTGTGTCAATTTAATGTCGAAAACGGGCTTAAGAATCTGATAGGGTGACCCAAAACTAGGGTCTTCACTATCGAGAAAACAGACGTCCATTTTTTTCTATACGTAAACAGTTGTTCTATTGACACCGGTTTTTAATACAAATCCTAAGGTAATATCTTCTAAATAGAATGGAGTAGGTACAAACAATTCATTCAAATATTTGGGTCGCAAAAAGAAATTCGAAGTTGGGTATATATGTTGTTTTTCTTGTAATTTACCAAATTTATTTCAGCAAAAGGCCGAGGTAATTTGTATTCTACAATTGTGATTTCCGGACCAATACATCAGCATCGGTCTTTGTATCACGACCCTTCGCTTTGCCCCTCGAGTACTCTAGCCTTTGTCATCATAATGGCGTACCTACACGTGAATTACTACTTCCTAAAGCTGTTCATACATAAGTACCTATGTGAACATAAAATAGGATGTCCATTAATTTTCCCCACCGCGGCAAGTTTTGACATAAAAATTGAGTTATTTATTTTGTACACAACACAAGAATATCAAATTACCTCTGAATTCGTCACGAAAAAAGGTTCCTCCTTGTATACAAACCGGCATTTCGTCTTTACGGGTAAAACTGACAAATGAATTATTCATCAAAATCTGCGTAAACTGGTTCAAATTAACTAGTTTACTTGCTGACCTGAATTAAATAATTTATGGATTGTTGAAATAGGTATATTAAAGTAGTTTGTACATCCATGCCCGTTATCATCCAAGTCAAACTTTGTGAAGCCTAAGATACCTTACGACTTATTTATTATGTATAACTCTATACTAGAATTTTCTTCAAACTGTTTATAAAATGAATTATTTATCCGGAACAAGTCCTACAAAATAAGCTTGACCTTTATCAAGGAACAATTAAAACTGAGAAATATTTACAGTCGAACTTAAGTTACGTATGTTAAAATGATATTATAAAATATTCATTTAGCCGATAGATTATGGGGAAAGTTTAATTTCTTTTGATTGATACGCTTGCTTTGTTCGTCCAAAATGAACGAGCTGCTGCCCTATTATGCTCATTAACAAGGTTTGCAGCGACAAAAAAATATGTGAATGAGTGTGCATCGCGTGTCATGCAGCCGTTATTGCGCACTGCATAATGCGCTGCGCGAATGCAGAAACGCACCCGCATCGCGCCGCGCCGCGTCGATGTCGCACGCCGCCATATTGGCTCGCACGCCACCCAATCACATTATCCCAAATAGGGCAAACATATTCATTATTCTTAATTGTTTATCATGTAGTTTACAAAACAGTATAAACACTGGGTATTAATATTTTATGATGAATCACGACAATGAGCCCGTGCCATCAGACATTTAATTATCTATCGTTTGTTAGTGTGCCTTATTAAATGTGGAACAATAAATAATCAATGTTCGCAGTTGCAAATGAAAATTAATAGGTCAGGTGGCACGTAGCGGCCCCGGTTACCTTTGCAGGCGACCTTGGGTGAAAAGTTCGCGCCCAAATAACCCCCGTTGTAAGTAGTACACCCTGTCTGTCTGATATGCCAAAGTATATTGTATTCACATATATGTGTGAATATAGTTTACCTTCCGTTGATTAGATTGAATATTTGCTTACTTTGTTCTTTCTTAGAAAATAGCCCATTTGGTACAAATATGTTTATATATATATTATAAGTTTAGATTTCTCTATTCTATGGTCTACTTGTATCTTATAACAGTTTATCAAATTATACGACAGGAAATGTTTTCATCAACACTTTCTTGTGGCAAAGGGGAAGTCATAAATTCGAAGCAATACTTAATTGAAAGATAATTGTCAACAATCACCAATCTAGACAAAGATATGAATGTAAGGTGTGCTAAACACTTAAACGGATCGGTACATTCGATTGGGCAGTACCTATGTCTTCAACAAAAAAGCCGACAACATTTATCTCATAATGATTCTTGTTGATAGGCTAAATCTGTGATCAGAGCCTGGTATATGTTCAGATTCAATATGTAGGTACGTACATACAATATGCGCGTAAGCTAAGCAGCCTTTTCCCGAACATAAATATCTACCATATAGGTACCTACTTGATTTTCAGTCTGGCTGTCCCGAATAATGCCGTAATACAAGTGTATGGCATACCTTACATTCCTACCTTCGTCTAATTTGGTGATTATGAAGATTCTGTGTCGTCATAAAATTAATGGCTCCTATTAATTTCTAGCGTTACGACACCATATTTAAACAAGATCGTTTATCCTTACTGGTGCGAATATCAAATCAATTTATTTATCGGAGGAGGAGGACTCTCGCGGGACGTCGGATCCCGCATCCAGAAATACGCCAGCATTTATAGCTGGCTTATTAGAGCTGGATAGAATAGAAATGAACAGACTTGTTGAATATTCTGGTAAGCTAATCATTTGTTGAAACTGCAAATATAATTAGATAAGGCAATATTAAATGGGACAAGTTTTAGTTTTTTTTAAGTAAATAGGATACAAGTTGTCCTCATGGATTGTCTGCTACCTGGGAAGGAGGCACTGCGAGTCTCACTTACCCTAAGTTAGACTCGCAGTGACAAAAACCGCAAACTTGCCTTCCCCTGGCTTAAAAATTAGTACGTCTGTTCTCAATGAAACTGTAATTACTTGACTACTGATTTCCGGACTTTTATTGCTTATCCATATCGAATAAACGGTGTTCAAGTCAATAACTAACGTACTACCTACCTATCTGCATAAATTATAGGGACTAACATATTTTTTTTAATCTTACTTGCAATCTGGGTCGTATATTACTAGTATTCTTGTTAACCCCTCCTGCTAAGCTAAATGCTTGTATTACGAGCGGGCTCACGTCGGTTGTGCAATGGGTGGGTTTCGAACCGGCAACCATGTGATCGCAAGTCCGACGCCCTAGCAATTAGGCTACAACGCTTTTACTAAAAAACATAGTTATTGAAATATATGAGTAGGTAAATAGAAATAAATAGTCAAATTCAAAGTATAAGTAGGTACCTTCTGCAATTTATTCGAGTAGGATGTCTTTTATTTATCACGAAAGTGCACGCGGTTATCACAATTGTATTGCTGGGTATAATTTTGGAAAGGCGTTTTCATAAAGAAATTGGATGTAGCGGATTGAAGCCAATTATTCTTCTTTCATTTTGTTAATGTTAAATCAAACAAACTGATAATGTTTTATATATTGACTTCCATTAAACTTGATAGAGTACAATTGCATACAATCCCGAAATTAATATCGGAAATATTTTGTTACACATGCATCGCAATAATATTAAATTGCGGAATCCATTCCGATCGGTCATTTATTTCCAGTATAGGTAATCACAGCGATTACTACAGTGTACTTTCAGAATAATAATAATATAGTAAATTCAGATGAAAGTATCATAGGAAAATAAGATTTAGGTAATAAGCAGTATTAAATACCATTTTTTGCTTATTTTTTTAGCATTAAATATTTCGAAATGTTCACAAAGAAATGAATTTTCTAATGGAAGAAAATTTATAGTGAAAGATTTTTTTTTTTAATTGGTGAAGTCGTGAACCGATCCATTTAAGGTACTCTGAATTTTCGTAAATAAATACTGGCTATATGCAGAAATTGTGTGTCCGAATCTTTCTTATTAAAATCGAATGCTACTACATAATTTTATCGACGAATCATCCCTACACTTAATATCGGTTACAGCCATCTAACATATAACTGTAGAAGACCACAAATATATTGAGCCGATAATACACGTCTCGATGTTTTTAACCGCCTTATATGTGAAAAAGATGTACCATCTACACCTTCCGGTTCATCTGTCAGTCCTTGTTAGTGTTTTATTAGGTAGATAGTAAATATTGAATTCTATTTATATGAAAGAGGCAAATGTGACAATATTTTTACCCGTTACATATTGACTTAATCAGCAGGACATTCTTAATATAATACATCCTTGAGTCGACGCCAAAAAGCTTGTTTACTTCTAGCGGTAATATCATGTTGTCATTGCTAATAATGCCATCCAAAATCACAATATTCATCAACGTCACCGACACTGTTAATCTAATAACGACGATTTGTACAGAAAATGCGGTAACAGACAAACTTACCTTGGAATCTCGAAGAAATATTACAATATTACTTATAACACTACGACATTTCGGCGACGCTTGTCCATATAAGGGGAAAATCAGGTGAGTGCCTATTTCGATATTGTAAGCATTCTAGTGGTAGGACATAATAATACCTTTAATGTGCATGAATCATTTGAATTTAAACCTTCTGTCAGTATTTTAAGACGTCACACGACGCGCACTCTTAAAATGAAACATCTATTAAATGTATGGGAAAATATTGTTTATATTTCCTTTTTACTCATGTTTTATTAATTTTACTCTAGATTAACTTAGTTAGGAGATAAAAGAACACCTTTACAGTGTGCTTAATGCAGATAACAAGCACGACGGTTTATATTACCGTAACGAAGCAGAGATGCAATTTATGATACCCTTGTGAATTCTACGTAACTTGTATACTTTTTATCAGTTGTTCGTATCAATAGCATTTAAATGCGTTTTAACTTTACTGAAATATTTAATCTACGTTCGGATTCTCGTAAGCCCATTTAATTTTAGCATAAAAAAGTATTATTTTGTTAGCTCCTGAGTAGTGGTCGTCGTTGTTGGCGTGTGAGTCATCGAACAATCCCCTCTTGTAATGCACCCGCCGCGTGTCTCTTCCACGTCGACGCTACCCTCCTGTCGATAAGGAAACCGAGGGAACAAATTCAAATGGGAAATGCCTGGAAATGGCTCACGCTATTGTTGTACGATACCCTAAGGGGAGATATCGGCCTCAATATCTATCCAACTATTAGCATTGATATTTATTTTGTGTGAGAATTCAAAACAAACCGGCACGCCCTCGTACAAAGCCGTTTGAGATTAGGCCAGCTGATTGATTAGAATAAACATAGTATCAGTCTTGCACCCGGTTGATTTTATCACGACACGCATGCACAAGGATTTAACGGTCGTGTCCCTCTTATTTCCTACGTTAAATTAGGTACAAGATATCAGCACAATATTGTATTTATTGTAACGACAACAAAGAACGTCAGGCAAGATTAGGGATGGGTTTATGCCCGGACATTTATTTTTTATGCCCAAACATCTCGGCATAAACCAATCTCTAGGCACTTATCTCCCATTAAAAAAAATATAATAATAACTTACTAGCAATGTGTCACACATTACTAGTAATCTTGTTAACCCCTCGTGCTAAGCTAAATGCTTGTGTCACGAGTGGGTTCACATCGGTAGTGCAATGGGTGGGTTTCGAACACATGATCGTTAGACGACGCCCTGGCCATTAAGCTACCGCCTATTTTTTTCTGCAACATACCACATTAATTTAAAAAAACATATATATTATAATTAACACTGAAATATTGTTCTCTTAGTTTAGTGTGAGAAGTTAGCGTTGTCGTTAGTCTGGCGCGCCGGCGCTGTCAACTCCCCCGGCGCGAACTGAAAATGCACACTTCTTTTATTTAAACACGACAAGAAGTACAAAGTTAAGAAACTTACTTTAAACCGTGACGTGATAATGTTTCACGGCAGTATTACCCGCAGTTATTTAATTTGAACGAGTATTGAACACCGGAAGTTAAGGAGCATTGTCTACGATTGGCGAGCTGCCGAAAACGCAACTTTTGCAGTGGGATTGTTCCTAGTCTCAACGAAGTTAGGACACAAGTTTACAAGCAAAGTTGACCAGGTTCTGTAACGAGATTAATGAATATCTATGACTCTTGTTCGTGCTACTTGGCAAACTTCAATATTGCTCGTCCGACTTTAGAATTTGAAGTTCTGCAAAACACAGCGCTTTGTGACTTTAAGCACAGTTTTGAATGCGGTAAATGAACTGTGTTTAGGTATTTTTAAATAAGTTCAAAAGAATTTTGTTCATGATGTGAAGCAGTTTAGATATATTTTATGGATTTTATTTCTATTGCCTCATTAGTCGAGTGGTCCTAAACGCGACTGCTACTATAGAGGACTTTGGTTCGAGTCCCAGGTCGAGCAAAATGTAATTGGTGTTTGTATGAAATTCTCAGTAGCAGCTCGGAGTATGGATAGGTTCCTGATGAATGACAAAAGGCTCACTCCCCATTACCTACATAGGGCCTAAACATACCGGCGATCTGTGGGTGTACAATAACCAGGTCCTGTCTGCTTTACATAGAGGGGTAGATCATAAAATGAATGAATGAACGAGAATGTAAATCTATCAATGAATTAAAATAATTAGTCCGTTTGCACCAGACTTGAATTGCATTGTCTTTGGACGCAATGGCTGATCAATCGACCGCTGAGCTAGAGATCCGCGTTCCTGTCTCAGTGGAGGCGAATATCGCGAATCCATCACTATAGGGCGAGGAAAGCTGATGATGCCGCCTCCCCTGTGACAGACGACCCATGAGGATTTTTCTCACAAAGGATCTACTTACAGTATAGCAGCCATGTTTAAACCCCATGCTATCTCTTAGTATAGTACTACTAGGTCGCATATAATTATACTTATGCTCACAGCTTGAGATCAAATTCTAAATCTCATCAGCCAGTCCTTGCCTCTGGTCCTTCATATTACACCTCTAAATTCAAATCATCAATCATTTTACTGTTGCTATTTTTGAACTGCCTCATGAAATATTACGACGATACATTTGCTGAATACTTCTTGCTGATATGGATGATACCTCTTATCATTCTTATATTAAATGTTGACTGCCTCATTAGTCTAGTGGTCCTAAGCGCGGCTGCTACGCTACAGGTTTTCGGTTCGAGTCCCAGGTCGGGCAAAATGTAATTGGGTTTTCTATGAGATTCTGAATAGCAATAGGCTCGCCCCCTATTACATGGGACGTAAACATAAGTACCGGGGAGCTGTGCGTGTAGGTACATTAAGTACACCTCTGCCTAACCCTTCAGAGAACACAGGCGTGATATTATGTTATGCTATCCCTGTAAACTGATAACTAATTAGTGTAAATAATTAACATCTGTCAACTACACGTTATCACTAATATGATTAAGACGATTGTAACTGATGTCAGACAATATTCCTTTATGAACGCTCAAGATCTCAATCTACAAATATGAAGGCCGTATTCGCTAGAGAACATCAACCGACAACATCAGCTATATCCATCAACATAACATCTTTATATATGTTACCGGCCAAACCCGATTTCAGGACAAACTAGTTTTGCCTAGGCTAAACTAGTTCTTCCTATACGCGATAGGATTAACTAGTATAGCCTAGTCCAAACTAATTTGTCCTTAGCCCGATAGGATAGACCAGTTTAGGCTAGGCCAAACTAGTTGATCCTGATATAAATACGCACACTCTAGGATACACTGGTATGGCCTAGCCTAAACTGGTCTATCCTATCAGGCTTAGGACAAATTAGTTTGGCCCAGCCTAAACTGGTTTATCCTATCGAGCTTAGGACAAACTAGTTTGGACTAGGCTATACTAGTTAATCCTGTCACGTAAAGGAAGAACTACTTTGGCCTAGGCAAAACAAGTTTGTCCTGAAATCGGGTTTGGCCCGTAACATATATAAAAACTTCAGCTAGCGTATGTTTTTTGCTCGTAAAACTCGAAAAGTATTCGGTCGATTGATTTGAAATTTTGATACAATGTTACATCCGAATACGAACTAAACCTACGTCGTACGTGTTTTTAAGTAACTTATTCGTATATTTTTATAGAATTTATCATGGTTCTTATTGGATTTGGACCGTACCCGCCTCGCTGGTCCAGAGGTCCCTTTGCCAGAGCCTCGTCTATTCAAATATATCGGTCACCAGTGTGGTATCTAGGCACGCACCTCCGTCTTTTCAGAATCATGAGTGGTCACGACCTTAAACGGGTAGGTTTCCTTAAAGCATATGAAGTCTACCAACCCTCATTACTAGAAGACGTGCGTAAATTAGCTGATGGAAAACTGATTGGTGATCCGTCAACCTCAGATCAAATAAAAAGTTAAGATGGAACTTTGCGAACAAAGAAGTGAGGCCGGCTAAAACTACGCCTTGCCGTATACATACACAATTACACGCACACACGTATACCTTATCTACCGAAACTACGCCTTATCTTGTCAGTCGAGCTTTCGATAGCTCGACTGACAAGATCCCGTAGTTTCGCAAAGTTCCATCTTAACTTTTTATTTGATCTGATCTGAGCCGTCCACAAGAATACTACTTACTTGCCTAATAAGGCACAAAACTACCTCTAGTATTGCGGTTTTTCCTGCGTATGTATCTTATCATATACCTAAAGGTAGGTACCTATTTCATTAACTAAATGTACCTCCCACGAGAGTCACTACCATAAATGAATATGCAATTTTTCTCCTCACACTCGCATCCAAAAATCTTCGCCGCAATGGATGGTCGGTATTTAATATCGCGTAGGCATGTAGCAATAAACAATATTACCTTCATATAAAGAGGATAATGGCCTGCAATTCTGATATATTACATGTTGGCGATGTTGGTAGTGCTGCTATACCTTGCAAACGTTATATGTGCTGTTAATTTGTGTAATGGTTGTAAGGTTGGTACTACCCTACCCTACGGGCCAATTAAATGTATAATTTTCTTCACATTTACATAAAATGTTATCTTTGCTAAATTGTTTGGTGAGTGAGTCATGTAATTAGGATGGTTAACGGCCGAAGTCAATTGTACATGAGTTTTATAATTTATATTAAATTCAGTTGTTAACTGAAGCAAAAGTAATATCATGAAAATATTTTCCCCTCTCTTAGACAACGACATTTCCAAAAAAATATTATAATCTATTTCTCTTCACGCTGTAAATGTTTGATTTAGGTTCTTTTCCATCTTCTTAACTTAAAAATAAAGTTAATAAATGGACCGGTTCAGTATCATTACTTATAGGTAGGTAGGTAACCAGGATTTGAATCAGTAACCAAAAACACATAAGGCTTGTACCATTTCGCCAGTTGGGTGCTGGGCATTCGAGTATAAATAGGTACATACTTACGTAGTGTGTTTAACACAGTCTAAGTAGGTACATCCTATGTTTTAGATATAAATATTTAAACGGCATATAATATCTTACGTATAAAATATCGGGAAACCAATTAACAAAATTACACAAAGGTTCGACATTTACACACAACGCCATTGAATGAAAAACAAAAAAAAAATGATACCCACACAACACAGCCAGTGTCGCAAATGATTTCATCAAACCATAATATGACTTTGGGAAACAGGATATTTTCGGTCCACTTTATATAAAGGATATTTGATCGTCGGACTTCAAAAGAATTAATCTCACAAAAATGGAAGAAAGAGATAGCAGCTGAATGAAGCCCAACAGTTGCGTAATGATAAGGCAATTCAATTAATTTGTTCACAAACTCCAGACTACACGTAGTTTCCTAGATTAAGTGGCCAATTAACCTATGTAAATTGAATAATTTTAAAATATTCCCGGTTCAGCCCATGCCAAGGGATAGTGAGGTGAAAATTCTAACTAGTTTGACCCGGCAACCACCTCCCGCTGTTCTGATTAACCGAACTTTGCGGCCGCCGCCCAGTCGACAGTTTCATAAATGTCCTGCATTTAAAGTTTTCAACTTAATAATATACTAGTAACTTCCAGAATTCACCTCGGTGACGTTTGCGCGTGGTCTCTAAGTTAACAGTAAGTTCAACAACTTTATTACTAGCAGCGGCACCAGAACTAGTCGAACCGAGACTCCGGTATTTACTCAACTACGATACTTTACTTAAAAATAAATATAAATAACACTTGAGTCGACCTCTACGCTAGAGGGCATAGATTCGATCCCCAGGTCGAGCAAAGTGTTATTGGGGTTTTCTGTGAAATTTCCAGTAGCAGCTCGTAGTCTGGTTTTGTGCCAGGTTAATGGCAATAGGCTCGCCCTCTATTACATGGGACCTTAATATACCGGCGAAATATGGGTGTACATTAGTACACCTCTGTCTACCCCTTCGGGGAATACAGGCGTGATAGTATGTTATGTTAACACTTGAATCGAAACTATCTATTTTATAAGTAAACGTTTTTGACAGTGAAATTCAATTTTAGTGGCCATCATCCAGGAAATGGCTTTTCCCCTAGCCTATCAGCGGTTTAATGTTCAAAGGAATGTTACTTCGACTTGGAAGAACATTTAGGAGGTACCTATTGATCGCTACAAAGCCATAATTTTAGGCCGTATCTCTATAATTGCAGAATTATGCAAACATTTATATTTATGAAACTCTTCACGAATAAAAAAGCGATTGACGGCTAAAACACTGATTACTTAATAGTTATTGGGTAATTTGCATGTGGTTTTATTCCGCATGTGGACTATACATGCGGAATAAAACCACATGCAAATTACCCAATAACTATTAAGTAATCAGTGTTTTAGCCGTAATATCAAGTGTACCCTTATACTGAATATAAATTCCTAAAGTATTATTAGGTTTCATAGAATCATTCATTTTAATTATAAGCCATTCATTCTAAGAGTACAACGATATAGGACGCTTAATTGCCGAGATTACTTGTGCGTACACGCCCATTGGTCTTAGTTAATTTTAATGGCGCCTAAATGAAATACAGCGCGTATAAAGTTGTGCGAACAACGCACAAGTAACTCAGCCATTACTCGTCCGTCTCGTTTGTATCAAGCTGAATCTTTTATAAAGAAGAGGCGTGTCCCACGGCCGCCGCGGCTCCTCTAATGATGATTTACTCGCGCGAGTTCCCACGGGCGGTGTAATTTTCCCTTAGTAAAGCTAGACTACACACACACCATCGTGTTGTCCGAACTAAAGTGAAAACAAATGAAGAAACGCCTCCGTTTAATCATTCATTCGTGTGCGCCACGTGAGGTGGCTTCATTGAGATTTATTTTATCTTTTATCGGTCAAGCGATGGAAGTGGTTACTTATTAGATAGATACATCTGTACCGTACCTAATCTATACATTTTTTCTGGATGTTTTACAAGTATATCAATAAATATTTAATTAACAATTTGCAAAATGAAAGCTTTGCATTGCAAGTTACTGTAGGCAAGAGAAATATTATTTTTTCATTTCCTCTCCTCTTTTTTTTGTTATTCGAACACCTCGTTGTTATCGTTACTGGTAACTAAGTTAATTTTTATTTTTTTATTTATATATTTATTTCAATCAACTTTGGATCATACAATCATTCATTTCGGATATCTGTGTTACCCAACATTGGGATGCAGAGGTATAATGGCTGTTGCTTTATGTCAAGTAGGTACTATATTCTGCATCTGGTTAATCTGGAAACCGATGCGAACATAATTATAATTAAAAAAAGAATGTATTTAATTCAAATAATGCCCTTCTATAATTTGGTTTTAGTGACATTTATTTTTCGAATACAAACATGTTTTTTTTTAATTTTTAAAAAAATAAATGAAATGTATAGTGTAGATTCTACGACAGTATGTTGGTAGCGTGTGTTTTGTTTCTTTTATCGAGTCGAGGGTGAATCGAGGGTGCGGGCGTTGGGAATCGGGCATGCGGACCCGACCAACCCGGCTTAATTAACACCGGCCCGAAGCGAATATTAAATGTTCGCAAATAGACTTATTTGTCCATACGTCGGCCGTGGACCGTGCCTTACGTGAACCACAACTACACATTAATTGACATATACAGCGTTCTGTTGTTCACAGAATTGTACAAATTCAAGGTTAGTTAGCTGGGTAACCACTTTAAACTAAATGTTTACCTACTGCTGGTGATGTGGTTATGATTCGTATGTACGCCACCAGGAACTCAATTATGTTCAAAGCGGACGATTTAAATATCAAATTAGTATTTAACTAAATAATTAAGAACTGAAATAAATTAATTGGAATATTGTGCAATATTTTGCAAAACTTTATGTGTAAATTCCATCATACCATCACGCCTGTATTCCCCGAACGAAGGGTTAGGCAGAGGTGTACCAATGTACACCCACATTTCGCCGGTATGTTTAGGTCCCATGTAATAGGAGGCGAGCCTATTGCCATTAACCGGGCACAAATCCAGACTCCGAACTGCTACTGGGAATTCCATAGAAAAACCCAATAACACTTTGCTCGACCCGGGGATCGAACCCAGGACCTCTAGCGTAGCAGTCGCGCTTAGGACGACTAGACTAATGAGGCAATCAGTCAGTCAGCAGTTATGTGTAAATTGGAACTAGAAAAAGGAGTTCGGTTTTTAAAAGTGTATCTAGAATGTATATAACCCTCAGAGTATAAAAGAGGTCCCTCTTTGGAGTTCGGATGTCGGACTCATACCGACTTAAAACCACAATTGTCTTTACCTATAGACACGGTTATGGGACTCTCGACATCCGCTGTCTTTTCTAAAATATTTCGGACGGCTCCCACTAGGATGTATGAAGGGATACACAGAGCAAGTAGGTCTACTTTACCATTATTCTCCTCCGAAATTATTACTGATCTGATTGACCAATCCCGGGAACAACTCTGGAATAAACGTTCGACAACTGACAACTGATTGACCTACCTGTGGAGGTTTGTTGTTAGCAAATTGTTTATCTAGTTTTTTTTTGTATTTCTGTATTAGTCTGTAAGCCTTCTTAAAAATAAATAAATAAATAAAGTCTACTTAATAAATTTTGGTGATTAAGACTTTTTATAAGCCCTAACAATGTATCATCATCATCATCAACGTTGACTCGTCCACTGCTGGACGTCAGAGAGCCCGATCTTCAACCCTTTTCATCCAGTTACTGCCAGCCAGAAATCGTCACTCCATCTGGCTAGCGGGCGTCCTACACCAAGTCCATTAATGTACCTATATCATACATCTAATGCTCCAATCTTGGTTCTTACCTAGTGAGTCAAGTACAAAACACTATTCACAAACCTACTTGCTCCATCACCCTAAAGATCTCAACATAAAATGAAAAAATTAAATTGACACAATATGAAAACGTACAGATCTTTTATAAGGCTACAGAATAATATTCCCTGTGGAACGACTCCTACAGTTGAATGCGCTTTCTCGGGGGAATAGGATTGGGCTCAGTGCAATAGTTTAGGAGAGGGGATGAACCATCCAATCTCGCGTTGGTGGGATATTTCCACTTCATATAAACACGTCATTGAAGTAAAGTTTCTAGTAGCATAGGTTTCGGTTAATGAACAAATATGGCGTTGCAAAAGTACTTTTGTTTAGGTACGGTGGCCAGCACATCAAGTTACCACAAAATGTCAAATTTTCTCAGTTGATTTTGAACTGTATCTTCAACAATTTAAGGTTTAAAATAATTCGGAGAAATTTGACAGTTTTGTATACCTTGACCTGCTGGCGACTGTACCATGGAAAGGGTCGAGCCTATTGCCATTGACCGCGCACAGATCCGAACTTCGAATTTCATATAAACACCAAATAACAGTATTTTTTTAAAATAACGCTTACTAGCAATGTGCGTCGCACATTACTAGTAATCTTGTTAACCCCTCGTACTAAGATAAATGCTTGTATTACGAGTGGGTTGCATAAATAAAGAGTCACAAATTGTTATCAAGTAACAAATCAAGAATTTCTAATTAAAACTAATTTTCAAACATTTCCGCTACATACCATAAAACTTTCTTTTGCTCACTTCAAAATCAACACAGCCAATCTTGAAAGTTTTCATAATGCGCCGCTCGACTCTGTGACAATGCGCGACATCTAGTGAATAATCATAGAACTAGGACAGTCGCGCACGACTCAACAGCGGAAATAACTTGAGCTCCTTACGCCAGGATGTGTGTGGAGAGCATTGTGCTAACTTTGTGCAAAGTGGAATTAGGCGGTGACGTCATGTTATAAGTGGCGCTTAACAAACTTATTTTAGCTTTTGATTGTAAAATTGTTAAACTCACTACCTCTCCACATGACTTTCTCCTTTAACGTATTCTTCTTCAAAATCCGGCGATTTCATAGTTGCTTGCATCAAATAAAATCAAATGTTTTTATTTCAAATAAGCTTTTACAAGCGTTGTTGAAACGTTATTGAGTCTAGTTGCACGGTTCCAAAAAGTTGATCCTATGGAGAAGAATCCGGCAAGAAACTTAATGGAAACTCTCTGAACTCAAAATCTATTTACGAATAGAAAAAAATTACTTCCGTCGATTTTAATGAGTGATCTCTTTTAAACATTGTAAAATAGTTACACAACTAGCCAACTTAACAATTAATTTCAGAGTATTATCCATATCCTATAAAAAGACCCTAAAGAATCAATTAATAGAGACAAATACGACAACAAAGACACACAACAACAACAACAACTTTACAACTTTGAAAATAATTTAACCAAATTTATAATATCTAGAACCTAACTCTACACATAAGTACAGTTAAGCAAGCCAGAGAGAGTGCCAAATCTAAAGCTTTATCTCAGACAATGTTTTCTTAAGATAATTCATAATGAAAACATTAAAAATATCGCTTACTGATAACTTGCCTCGACCCAGACCTCTGCGAAGTACAACCACAGAGATAATATAATTCATTCAATTTAAATCTGTTTTAGCAAATTATGATTTATTCAAGCACACACACAAGTATTTAAGCACAAGTATTCATTACTGTCATTCAAATTTATGAAATCTCTTATTGATAAACAGCCCTACGTGGTTGAAGGGCCACTTGAAGTTTTAGTTTTTTATATTTTCAGATATTCCGTAAAGTTTTTTTATTCTACGTAACAAAGGGGTTATCCTTTGATCCCGCAAACAATAAAAGTCTCAACAATACCCACCAACTCCATCCAAATATTGCATTATAAATAAAACGCTCGCACAGGACATAATTAGTTAATCAAACAATTTCTATGTAAAGTCGTTTATCATATTCAATACTACTCTATACAAACTATAATTTACGTTATTAATTAATTTACATATTTGGTCTGAGTCACATGTGTGCAACCGTAATTATTTGTTGAACTCACGCCACCAACCCTCACCCTGCGTGTACGCGTGGAAAAAAGTGCACGCTTTATTTAATAAAATTGCAAATTATTAAACATCGACACGCAATCTTTTTTATATTGGCAGTACTTCATTAGCACGGCGCATGCGCTAGACAGTTCAGTGGCGACCAGTTTTAAATTTAGAACCGTGTCGCCGGAATTTTGCTGGCCTATTTCTACACCGCAAACGGCAGATTTTGACTGAATTCAAAGATACAATTGTTATTGATGATCAGCTAAATTGTTCCAGTCAGTGATTTATCCGCAATGCATAGCTGTGATGTGAAGTGAAATGAGAGCTGTCAGTATAACGTAAAGTGCTCGCGTGGTTCTGTGAACGGCTTGCTGAAAATACTGTACGAAAATGTTTGGCAGAACGATTTTAGTGTTATTGTTGTTGTTGTGGACTCAAGGTATTGTAGTCAGTGCACATAACATAAATATACTTTAAGTAATAATGCCCGGCGAGTACACCTAGTCACGATGAGTGTACACACCAATGACATTTAGGCACGTTCGACTGTATAGTTTGATTGTAGTGTTCTACTTCTATAACCGTGAATGAGTCACGGTCGATTTTGTTCTAACCAATTTTTAACAAACTGCCCTCTTCTTCATTCGTACACCTCTGCTTACTCTCGTACCTCCTTACATGATTTCTTCGATATCGAAGAAAACTTCTACTAATTAGGTAGTTATTCGTGGAATGGTACAGAAAACATGACTCCATGAAAACATATTTCAGCAAGATTATTGGTATACTTTTAGTCTGTATTTAAAAAAAACCTTCATTTAATATAAACATGATGTTAAATTGTAGCTTCTTCCTTCAGCAATACCGAAGCAACCAATAATCAATTTGTAATCCGACAATTATTAGCTTTTGCCCGCGGCTTCGCTCCCATGGACGGATATAAGCAATTAAATAAGAAACCAACGGAGATAATCTCTTCTTTCTATGGTTCTGCATATAACAGTGAGGTCAAGCTCTAGGTATCTCTGGATCTGTTCAACTAATTTAGATAAGATGTACCGCAGTGTTTAAGTTTGAACATAATTATGCTTTTTAATAATACAAACGAAATAAAATCGGTTCAAGAGTTTTTGCGGCGACTCCTAACAAAAAGACAACGCATTTTTTCAAAAATATTTTCAATGTAGAGAAACGGGTTTTTTACAATTTCAAAATAGTATTAATGATAATAAAATGTTCTAGTTTTCATTTGTTGCGAATATATGTGAAAAGTTGATGTTACATTATTATTATAAGTACATTTCGAGCTGCTACATTTTGAGATTCAGCCTGAAAAACAGGAATATGTATAAGAATTAAAGTTTATATTTCGAAGGTGGAAAGGTATATAGTTACTTAATACAAATATGGTTTTAAAATTGAGTAGGTATACAATTCAAGAAACACCATTTATAGCCCAGGCTCTTGATTATCTCTGGTCATACTGTCCCCACAGTATGGCCAGAGATAATCAAGAGCCTGGGCTATATAAATAATAATTACGTGAATTTGTCAAGGTTGCCTGGAAGAAATCGCAGTCTGCGATAAGGCCGCCCATTGTATGTTTTTATGTACAATTGTGTCCTGTTTATTTTGTGTTTTATCTGTGTACAATAAAGTATACATAAATAAATAAATTTGTCTTCATTACACTTTCGTATATTTTAGATTCAGTGAGGAGCATACGTCTGGTTGAACTCCGAGTGCCGATCCACGAGCCTGAAGGCGGTATGGCCTTGCTTGGCTGTCAGTACGACCTGGAAGGGGACACCCTGTACTCGGTCAAGTGGTACAAGGACAGTCGAGAGTTCTACCGCTTCGTGCCCAAGAATGAACCGCCTGTATACTATTTCCATACACCTGGAGTTAACGTTGATGTAAGTTAAATAAAAAAGTATTTTCCGTAATGGACTTACTATATTATATAGTTCTATTTAGTAAACATATATAACTAGTCGTATTGGAAGTCTATAGGGAGGCCTTTGTTCAGCAGTGAACCTCATTTGGCAATCACAATATTATAGCAATAGCCTCCTAGACCATTTTTTTTTGTAATCACTGTATCCTTCTAATCAGCAAGGTTGCTACCCCAGAAACTGTGCATATTAAAAATACACCCAATATGGGACGTCTGCCTTCTGAGAAGGCGGCAGGGTATATCGGACTCGTATCGACTATTTGTATGTTATAACTACAGTTTTTTTTTAAACTAGCCTCTTCTTCATTCGTACACCTCTGCTTACGTTCGTATCTCCTTACATGTTTTCTTCAATATCGAAGAAACCTTCTACTAATAAGTTGTTCGTGAAATGGTACAGAAAACATGACTCCATGAAAACATATTTCAGCAAGATTATTTGTATACTAACCTGTATTAAAAAAAACGTTCATAACATGATGTTAAATCACAGCCTTTTCCTTCAGCAATACCGAAGCAACCAACAACCAATTTGTAATCTGACAATTATTATTATCATGGTTGTATTATCATGGGTCATGTAGGGAGAATGGATGAACGGAGATTGACGAAACAAGTATATATGGTGAGTATGGATGGACGAGTTGGAAGGGGAAGACCTCGGCGAACGTTCCGCAACCAAATTGCGGATGTTCTTAAAAAAGGCCAGGTTCCGAGCACCCTAAACCGACGGTCATGCATGAAGAGATTAATGAATGTAGATGAAGCGAAAGTAGTGTGCCAGGATCGTAGCAAGTGGAAATCTATTGTCTCTGCCTACCCCCATGGGAGACAGGCGTGACAATATGTATGTATGTATGTATGTATGTATTATTATTATTAATAGTATCGACTAAAAACCGAACTTGTCTTCCCTTACCTATAATAATGGCCATGGGTTTCGAGACTTTCGCCACGACATTGGAAACGCATCCTAACTATCGAAAGCATTGGCTTTGGCCCGTGAAATACTTTAAATATGTGCAGTTTCGGTAAAAAAACCTTGTGTAAATAAAACCATTTTTCATTTCCTGATTGATAGAACGGATAAGTAAATACCGCGATGATTGCGCAGTGTTTATTACTAATTACTTCAGCCTGTAGGCAAACCAATAATACTGTTATTGATGCAAGCAAAAACATCTGTCGATCTAACGTCACAAAAGCAGAAAGGATTTCAAACTCACTTCGCTTCACTATTTTATTATAAAATAATATGCTACGACTAAATTACTTATTCATAGGTAATATGTAACAGCTATTTATCGTTCTGAAACGTATTCCATACTTTCGACTAGGAACCGTTAAAGCATAGCCACATCTATTAAGAACCGTCTTTTTATTTAAACGCTGAAAATACGATATCGCGGGTGCATTTACAAATGTCTGTAAGCTATACCGTGCAGAAATCGAATCGAGACGCTCAGCCACTGTGCCCACATCCTAATTCTTTATAATTATTACACATCATAATTATTCTAATTTGTTTTAAAAAAATAACAGAATTTAGAATCTTATTCACTAGTCTCAAATTTCGGTTTTTTTGTTTCACTCAGTTTAAATGGGCCATCCCAACAAACAAACTATTTAAAGTTTAATTACTTCTCTCCGTCTGTCACATTTTGTTTGTGTGAATCCTGTTGTTGAGAAATATAATTGATATAAATATTCCCAATGTCAGAGATTACGTAGAAATGGTCTTTTTATAGCAACAGTAACATATGGAAACGCTTCACAACAATGATATGAAAATGACCAGATTTTTAATTAGGTACTTTTATTGAAATATAACAGCGGTGATGGCCCAGTGGCAACGATTTGTGAATTGTAGGTTCGAACTCACACAGGCGCTTTCATCATCAACCCATTACATTGTCCAGAACTGCTGGGACTCCTCTCAGAACGAGAGGGATTAGACTATAGTCCACCACGCTAGCCTACTGCGGGTTGGCAGACTTCACATGCCGTCAAGAAAATCTCTCAGGCATGCAGGTTTCCTCACGATGTTTTCCTTCACCGTTTAAGCCCGTGATAATTAATTATTAATACGCACATGACTTCGAAAAGATAGAGGTGCGCGCCCTGGATTCGAACTCGAGACCTTTGACTTGGCAGTCTAATGGTCATATCACAAGGCTATCACTGCATTTTTTCTGCACTAGACAGGCGCTTCATTTTGTGTAAATTCTTTCGTCACCACTGCTCCGAAAACGGTGAAGGAAAACTTCGTGAGGGAACCGGCATGTCCTAAAACCAAAAATTCGAAGACATGTGTATTACGGCCCTCTCCCCCTCACCGAGAGGAGGTCCTGAACGGTGTCCCAGCAGTGGAAATATTAAAGGCTGTTTATTTATCTATGTAATTATTTATTCGTAGATGTATATAGACGGTAGATGATTAAAATCTAGTCGTTCCAATATTATATCTATAGATAGGTATAACACAAATACTAACTCTTGAAGGGTTAACATCAAAATGGGTTACGTACTGAAGGAGTATAAAGCAATAAGTTTGTATTGCTAATAACTGGCTGAGTAGTACCTACGTATCGAACAAAGGAACAAGTAGTTTGAATTTTAATCATAGAGATATCTAGAGCCAAATGTTGCTAATTGGCTGTTAGACAATAAATTGTCTTCCTTAAAAGTGCATTTTTAATAAAACCGAGTCGCTCAAAGCCTCTAAAACCTACCTACCTTGTACCTGCTTACCTAACTTTCCTTTGATTTTTAGGGTTCCGTAGCCAAATGGCAAAAAACGGAACCCTTATAGATTCGTCATGTCTGTCTGTCTATCCGTCCGTATGTCACAGAAATTTTACTCTGGAACTATAAGAGCTATGCTGTTGAAACTTGGTAAGTAGATGTATTCTGTGAACCGCATTAAGATTTTTACACAAAAATAGAAAAAAAAAAAAACAAAAAAAATTGGGGGTTCCCCATAGAACTGAAACTCAAAATTTTTTTTTTCATAAAACCCATACGTGTGTGGTATCTATGGATAGGTCTTCAAAAATGATAGTGAGGTTTCTAATACCATTTTTTTCTAAACTGAATAGTGTGCGCGAGGGACACTTCCAAAGTGGTAAAATGTGTGTCCCCCCCCCCCCCTGTAACTTCTAAAATAAGAGAATGATAAAACTAAAAAAAATATATGATGTACATTACCATGTAAACTTTCAACGAAAATTGGTTTGAAAGAGATCTAGTAAGTAGTTTTTTTTTAATACGTCATAAATCATAATGGTACGGAACCCTCCGTGCGCGAGTCCGACTCGCACTTGGCCAGTTTTTGTATTTCATCCAAACGCTACAAACTTCGGAACCGTCGTCATGGAAAGTCTATGTAACTTTCAAACAACTATTCAGCATATCAGCAATACTCGAAAGAACTTCCAACTCACTAAGTAGTTGCTCTTTACGAAGAACGTGTAAATATGTAGTTTAATACTTCATAATATAACTTTTTAGATAGAAAATCATAATATTAAGTATGTCCTTCAAAATTATGTTGTTTTTATTGTATATCTTCTTTTTTTTATGGGACCTAAACATACCGTAGAAATGCGGTTTTATATTAGGTAGTACATCTCTGCCAAACCCTTCAGGGAATGCAGGAATGATGTTATGATAATGTTCACCACTGTTCATTTCAATCGCGCGTGATTGAATGAAGCACAAGTGCAACCGATGCCCCTGTACTCTGAGAAATAACACGTATTCATCATCATCATCAACCAATTACATTGTCCCACTACTGGGCCGGGGTCTCCTCCCAGTACGAGAGAGCTAGGATTAGGTTACGTATAGTCCGCCACGTTAACCTACTGCGGGTTGGCAGACTTCACACGCCGTCAAGAAACTCTCTCAGGCATGCAGGTTTCCACACGATGTTTTCCTTCATCGTTTAAGCGCCGTTAAAGTCTGATAATTAATTATTAATACGCGCATGCTTGACTTCGAGACTTTGGATTTAGCACACTTGAATAACACGTACTATGATGCTATTATTACAGATCGCTCGCTCGTCCAACACAGTGGTGGCATTGGTGAACCTGACGCAGGAGTCGGCAGGACACTACCGCTGCGAAGTATCCGGGGAAGCGCCGCATTTTGCCACAGTGTATAGACAAAAGTACATCAATATTCATTGTAAGTAAATATTATTTGGTGGTGGTGTCGCTGTATTCTTCGGAGGTGTCCCGAAGAATACAGCTTGGCTGGGCTGCGTTTGGCAAATTAGAAGACATCCTTAAAGCAGTCAATATTCCACAGTGTCTAAAGACCCGCTTATACAACCAATGTGTTCTGCCCACCATGAGTTATGGTGCAGAGACATGGACGCTTACTAAGGAGGCTGTGTACAAAATGAGAGTTGCACAGAGAGCCATGGAGCGGGCCATGCTCGGCATCAAACTAAGTGACCGTGTTCCAAACATCGAGATCCGGAAACGAACTAAGGTTCAGGACGTTGGAAGAAGGATCATGGAACTAAAGTGGAGGTGGGCAGGACACTTGGCGAGACGGAGTGACGACAGGTGGAGTAAGGCAACGACAGAATGGTGGCCGAGGGTGGGCAGGCGTCCAGCAGCAAGATGGGTTGACGACATATCTTACGTCGTTGGGCGTACTTGGATGAGAGTGGCATGGGACCGTGGTGGATGGCACAAACTTAGGGAGGCCTATACCCAGCAGTGGGTGAAATCAGGCTGTGGATGATGATGATGAAATATTATTTTATAAGATTCTGTACTATGGTTTAACATAACACCCGTTTAAGAGGTGATTCTACCCGTCATCGTAACCGATTTTCATTATAACCCATTACTGATAATATGTAAAATAAAAAGGACTTTTCATACATTATGAAATGTGGTCTGTTTACTTCTGTATAGGAAAAAGTATTTATTTTTCACGAATAATGTGTGGGTTTCATAAGAAAAGTTGTTGAGTACGACGGGTAGAATCACCCCTTTAACGGTTGCAGGTAACTAAGTCGACAGACTGTATAAATAAATAATAAGGAATGATTATTCCATTCTAAGTATGTTCTTGTTGTGTTGCGGTCTAAAATTATCATTTAATAAGAATAATTTTACAATCGACTAAAGTGGATAGAAAGTCTTTTCTTTCATTTACGAATATTCAAAACGTTCAAGTGGTCTGTAAAATTATTGGTGTTTTCGTATTTGAAAACTCAGTGCAAACTACAAACCAACTTTTCCTTTAATTAAACAAATAATACGTAAAGCCAAACGATCTTATTTTTAAACAAAATTCAAAATGATTATTGAATATTTTCCAGTACTTCCAAAAAGCGGACCTCGGGTAACGGGTCTTAAAGAGAAGTACAATTTCGACGACTTAGTGGTGGCAAACTGCTCTCTACCACCGTCCCGCCCGAAGGCCCACCTTCAGTGGCTGGTGAATGACCGGCCAGCTCCCTCCAGCTATATCCTGGGACCCTGGTACCGGGTGTCGGCCGAACGGCCTGATGCTGCTGAAACAATCCTGCAGCTAAGCTTCTATGCCACCACTTCTGATTTTGTTAATGGAGCTATCAAAATTAAAGTGAGTAATAGGTATCTTTAAATATCAAAATATATTTAAATATCTTTATATCACTAAAATATTAAATTAGCTTTAAATATCAAAATATCTTTTAATATAAAGATATAGATTATCTATTAATATTTTTAAGTGATTTTAATTAGCGATAAGACCGCTACCCTTAGTTTTAACAATTATTTTATTATGCTTCTTGTTATGGTGTACAATATAAAGAAAATTCTATCTGAATACTAATCAAGCGGAGGCTACTTATAACTGCTAACAGAGTTTTAAAAAAATACAGCAGATTTAATATTGGCAGCAGTTAAAAAGGATGAATATTCAAGTATAATATTTACTCCTTGGAAAAGATCTGATAAATTGTATAATAATAATAAACAATTATGTTTTATCAAACCACAACTTATTTTTCTCCTTTTATTTTATGACTCCGTTCTATTTTATACAAATCTACTTACCGTTATGATTTTAAGTAACAAATTATTCTCCTCATTTTGTCTACTATTGGATATTAATAAATATAATGAGTTTATACCTTATTTATGTGCATTTTAGTGCCAAGCTACGATAGCGCCGCTCTACCAAAGAGAAACGGAGTCCACCCATTACATAAAGCTCCCTTTAACCGTGGCTACCGACCTACCCGAGTCACATGAAATGAAAGGTAATATATCATTTAGGTCAACAATTTATTGCGTAGCTAAATTCTTAAAACAAAACAATAAGAATGTTTCGTCATACATTTGCATATTCTACAATGATTACCTCTTCATCTTTCTTCGTCTTTACATCAGTCCCTATGGAGTGCAACACTAATGTTTATTATATACGTAAGTAGGTACCTACTTCGGAACAGCAGTTCTAGTCAAACAGTCATAATAAGTACGTCAAAACCTTTTTAATTCCCTTATTAATGATGTTAAACTTCATTTTCATTTTCCAGGTTACTCCGCATCAATGGAAGATTCGTTAGTAGCTTTAGTTGTACCAATTATTTTCTTATTATTAATATAACAACGTGATATTGCATTTAAACATAGGTGGCCAAAAACTTGTAAAACAAAAAATTGAAACATTTATTAAACAAATTCGTCACGGTTCATATTTCAAGTGTTTTGTGGCGAACGTGGCGGATACACTGTAGAACGTTTTAGATACGGTTAAACAATTCTTTGGAAGTTCACAAAACTTGAACACAAGGAAATAAATGTAGCTAGTTGTACATATATAATATGTGCACCTACTATGTAGCTACTAACAACTAACTAGGGAAGTTGGTCCTGCACGAAGTAAAGCGTTCGCAATCTTGAATAGGATGTCATTTGGCAACGTAACAATTATACTACCTTCCCGTTAAATGCTATAGAGAATTTCTCAACATACGCTTTCTGAACATCCATACTAGGCCTGTTGGAAATGACAATACGAGGAAATTACTGCGTTTAAAATTGGGATTGAGGTAATGCTAAGAAACTGAATAGGACCGAATAGTCTTACCAAGACGGTAAGACTATAATTTATAAAAATATAAAAGGATCTTTGAGTTTATTTAGTTTCAAAAAAATAATATGATAACGGTCAGTTAAGGCAATTTTGGCAAAGTACCAAGACCTAAAGTCGAATAAAATAATAGACTAACAAAACTTATAAAACAAATGACCAAAATAAACATTTGATTTTACTAATATGAACCTTATGAATGCCAGACTATTCCGAGAGTTACAAATAGCAACATAAAGCCTTTTTTCTCAGCTGACACATGAAGTGCGGTTGTAAAAAGATGAATTGCGGAATAGGTTTTTTACATATGCTTACCAATACGAAAATTTTCCTCGACTGAAATATATTTTTCTGATTGGTTGACAATTGCATTTTTGGCAGTACTTGTTATTGCTTAAGTTTAATGCATTTAAACCGTAGATTTAAACTATGTAGGTATCTATTGCTCTTCGATTACGCCCGTTTCTGTTATACAGGTTTTTGGTTTCCTCTCAAAATGTGTATAGAATAAAGACGTAAGTTATTTTTTGATGTAGATTTTAATACTTAATGTACTTTTTATGAATTATCTTATAGGTTACTTTTCATTAAGTTGGAGTTCGTTTCCGTAAGGCTATTTGGATATAGTGAAATGTTGCTAAATATCATAAATATTAACTTGTAATCATGCGAAAT
Organism: Subacronicta megacephala; assembly: GCA_958496365.1. Lineage (NCBI taxonomy): Eukaryota > Metazoa > Arthropoda > Insecta > Lepidoptera > Noctuidae > Subacronicta > Subacronicta megacephala. The sequence goes on along the minus strand of OY292520.1, from coordinate 4,622,055 downwards.
CAAGTGGAGCTTAACGTTAATTAGGTGATTAATCGTGTGTTGAAAAAATATTATTAAAATTTAGAAATAAGCCACAGGGTGAGATGTCAATCGAATGAACAGTACCTAGGAACAGTCGCCAGCAGTTCAAGGTATACAAAACTGTCAAATTTCTCCAAATGATTTTAAACCTTAAATTGTTGAAGATAAAGTTTAAAATCAACTGAGAAAATTTGACATTTTGTGGTCAACTTGATGTGGCCACCGTAAATACGCTGATATACCTGCTTAAAAAAACCTTTTTACCGGTTATGTAACCTGCTTTTAAATGAAGAACAAGACATTTTGAATTTGTAAAAAAAACTTATTCATAACTTAAACGAATTTGATGTACCTAAATGAAGGCGTTTAATTTGTGTCTGAGTTTACGTAATGAGCCGAATGAATTGAATTAACCTTCAGTCCTGAAGCTTATACATAAATTCATTGCACATTAACAATTAAACTGTTTTTCGCCTGCTTGACATGATTTTAAACACCACTGGATTTTTTCTTGAATATTTGAAATCTTACTCACTGTTTTTTAGGGTTCCGTAGCCAAATGGCAAAAACGGAACCTTTATAGATTCGTCATGTCTGTCTGTCTGTCTGTCCGATCGTGTCACAGCCTTTTTTTTCGAAACTATAAGAACTATGCTGTTGAAACTTGGTAAGTAGATGTTTTCTATGAACCGCATTAAGATTTTCACACAAAAATAGAAAAAAATCAATAAATTTTGGGGGTTCCCCATACTTGGAACTGAATCTCAAAAATGATTTTTTCATCAGACCCATACGTGTGGGGTATCTATTGATAGGTCTTCAAAAATAATATCGAGGTTTCTAATATCATTTTTCTTTTAACTGAACAGTTTGCGCAAGAAACACTTCCAAAGTGGTAAAACGTGTCCCCCCCCCCTGTAACTTCTAAAATAAGAGAACGATAAAACTAAAAAAAATATATGATGTACATTACCATGTAAACTTACACCGAAAATTGGTTTGAACGAGATCTAGTAAATAGTTTTTTTTTAATACGTCATAAACTGAATATTTTGCGCGAGAGACTTCCAAAGTGGTAAAATGTCTGTAGAAGTTACAGGGGGGGGGGGCTGTAACTTCTAAAATAAGAGGACGATAAAACTAAAAAAAATATATGATGTAGATTACCATGTAAACTTCCACCGAAAATTGGTTTGGACGAGATCTAGTAAATAGTTTTTTTTTAATACGTCATAAATCGTAATGGTACGGAACCCTCCGTGCGCGAGTCCGACTCGCACTTGGCCGGTTTTTTACTAATTAGGTATATATACACAATTGATAAACTCTACTTCAATTCATTCGGAATAACCTACGAATAAATAATACTCAGGAAATGTAACTGCGTTAAGAAAATGACCCAACAAAAGTTGTGTCCAAGTAGGCGGGGCTTCAAAATTGTGTCCAGCGCGCCATCAGTCGGACATTTTCCTTGCAAGCGAGCATATGTCAAAGGTTTTAGCTTAATATCATTGTGAATCATGATGACATCATGTGTTGTGAAGTGGTGCAGGAGACATACAAGATTAAAATGTCCAGAGATCACTTTTCACTTGTAAGTAGTAGCTTAATTATAATTATATTCAAAGTTGTTCAAATACGTTATCAAAACGAGATTGTCAATATTATGCAAAATGAAGTCAGTAAATTTTTTACCTAATTTAGAAAGTATTTTTTCTAGATGAAATATTGAAAAGTAAATCGATAAAATTTAGATATTTTTATAAGACTAATGTATTTTGTTTTTTTTTTTCAGTTTCCCTGCCGATCCCATTCGGCAAAATAACTGGATAGCTGCAGTTCAATTAGAAAGACGAGAGTATGACTGGATGCCTGTGAAAACTAGCAGAGTATGCTCCATGCATTTTAATGAAAAAAATTTTTACAAATCATTAAAGGGATATACCATGTTACACAAAACTGCAGTACCAGTTTGTACAAATATCCACATACAACTGAAGTACCAGGTCAACAGAAACCTTAAAGGAACCTGGTGACCTATTGCCAAGGTTATGATCAGAGCAAACAAACGACCCAATTGAATACACTAACACTATTTCAACGCTGCAACAATAATAGATGAAGTCGCAATTCTTGTTGGCAAACCATCGGTTTTTTTCGTTTTTACAACAAAACGAACAAGTACCCAATCTAAGCCTTTTTAGTAACCGACGAAAAATATCTACGCGGGGGGTCCAGAATCATGTTCTGAATTCATGGTGAGCGGTTGTGCGTCGATGTCCCTTCCACCCTGTATTAATATAGTAATAATTAAAAAAAATCACAATAGTATAAAATATTTAATATAATTATAATATTGTTTTATTATTGACTTGGTCCGGTCTACTTATTGCATAATATCATCCACGCTATTTTGACTCAGATGTCATAACAGACATTACAGCACGCGCGTGAACCAATCCCTGTTTTCTCTCTTAATTTAAACCAATTACCAAGCATGTCTATTTGAAACATCGCAAGTGATTCGAATTTTGAATCGTCGTCATTTGGTTTGAAGTAGGCCCACTTTTTGAGCGGAATTTGTTCCGAGTTACGCTTCCTGAGTATTATTTATTCGTAGGGAATAACTGAAATCTATTTAGATTTTTTGAGCTTCTTTGTTAAGTTTCTGCTAATGACGTAGGGTTCTTTGACATTTTCTTTTATAAATTATAGGAATGATGTTATGAACGAGTTCTTTTTATATCAGTGTATGTACTGTATGAATTTAAGATGCCCTATATGTCTTCATTATGTATGTATGGATCTCATCCATTTCCTGCGCGGTAAAGTACCCATTTAATTTTCATTTGTGTTATTTTCGTGATATTAAGATACATTCGAATTTATTGTTTTCTATACATTTACACAATTTATTATTTTCTTGAATTGTTTTTGTTAATATTTTTGTTAAGGCTATACCATACTAGTTAGAAGGGTTGTGATAGTAATATGGCTGCTTTGCATGGACACCAATTGTATTTATAAATAAAGGAATTAATATAGTGAGTTATAAAAAACGTTTTGTTTTTGTATAATTTATTTACAATGCTATAAAATTCATTTAAGTTTGTAAGTATAATTACTTACAGAAGCGTTATGTTTCTATGATTATGAAGCCGTTGTCGTTGTTTTGTTATTAGTACCCAGATCCGCGTGGGCCACTGGGTCCGCCGGTAGGGTAACCTTCTTCTCCATTGCTTCCACCGTTCTGGGAGCCTGGTCGTCCCCTGGCTCCATTCTGGCCACCTGAACCACCTCTGCCTCCTTGGGGTCCACTTGGGTAGCCACCATTTCCTCCATTGCCACTAGGATAACCCCCATTTCCCCCTGAGCCAGGGAAACCGCCGTTACCTTGGGAACCTCCACTTGGATACCCATTTGCTTGGCCACCGTTCAAATCTTCTACTCCAGAACCTGAAGGAAATTGGGATCCTGGCTGACCAGGGCCGCGGGATCCTTTACCATTTCTTCCATTGCCACCAGGCCTTCCACTCGGGTAGCCCATGAAGCCTTGACTTCCCGAATCCCCTTGTCCGAATCCACCGGCCTCTTGGTAGCGTCCTGACGGGTCCTGTCCAGGGAATCCACCATCATCGCCTGCGAAGCTACCACCAGGACCACCTTGTGGGTATCCTTGACTTCCACCTTGTGCTCCTCCGCTGCCTGGAATATAAAGATTTTTATGTTTCTTTCATTATTCACCGAACACCTCATCAATTTCAAACAAGCTTAGAATAATAAGGTTAATTAAATTATTTGTTTTATTTGTTAAGGAGGACTGTTTCGCTTGGGGCGCTAAATTAAAAATGTTGGTTTTTCGCAGAGTGTACGTACTTACTTAAAACTTTGGCTTAAATTGGTACCATAGCAGATACTAGTAGTGTTATAAACGTCAAATTTGCGTAAAACCGAATTAAACCGTAAAAAATATTATGGCGCCCAACGCGAAACGATCCGCTTTTAAAAAAGATTGCACTTAGTTCCTAAACTCCAAGAAATAAAGGGACAAAAAACTAAAGAGATAATATTAAATACCAATAAAAAAATCATTACCGCGGCCAAAACCGTTACTGGATCCCCCGTTGCCGCCACCTAATCAAAAAAAAATACACTAATTAACTATGAATAAACAGTACACAAATTAACTATGAATTTAAAACCAGCAAGTAAATTCTAATTACAAACAGCATTGTTTAGTTAATGTGAGGATTAGTTCAAAGTAATTCTACAATGAAAATAGTTAATTTGTTTCAAACATTTGCTGGTAGAGTTCACAATAATTTATAGCATTCTAGTAATACTGTACATTATAAAATTATGAGAACTATTATTTTTTCTTGTAATATTTATAAACAAATCATTAAAATACCAACACGCCTATATTCCCCGACAGGTGAGGCAGAGGTGCACTAATGTGCACCCATAATTCCTTTATTTCTTTAAATCCAAACTCCGAGCTGCTACTTTTTTTTAATAAATACTGAAAATCTTCATAGATCCTGCGCCTGGGGAATCAGCAAGGTATGTCGGAGTTGTGTCGAACTCGCTCGACCTAAGAATGTAGCGTAGCAGTCACACCACTAAACTAATGAGGCAGTTGTATCAAAACATAACATCAATATCTAAATAATGTAGGTTTGTTTCATAAAACTTGTAATAGATAGGAGAAATAAGCGGGCTGGTACTGAAATTGTACATAAAAATCAAATCATAAACTCGAAACCAGGACCTCACTAGAACCTCAATAGAACATAAGACCACTAAAGTAGTTCAAATTCATGTCCGTGTGATTTTTGCATCACCAATTTGACGTATTGAAAGCTGTGACAGGTGTCATGCCAACCAAGTGAAAGAACCAACCCTCGTATCGTATCTGGGGCATGTATCCCTGCAGGCCGGCCTCGTACTCGACTACCTGTCGCCTGCCATCGGGCAGCACTACGTTATACTCCCCAGTGGCCAGGTCGCCATCACGCTGCTCAGAATGACCAAATTTAGTACCTGTCTGAGCGTCGTCCACGTCATAGCTAAACTCGTATTTAGCCGGCTCCTGAAACATATTAATTTTGCTTTATCTTTTCGTATTATCAGTGTCAAAATCTTCAAAAGTTAAAAGAGAACATGCAGTACCTTTTTTTAAAGAAAATTATTGAAAAGAGAGAATTTTCAAAGTGATAATTCTCCTTTTATATTTTATTCTTTGTTAATAAACTTGTTAATTCAGAAGAAAATTTCCGATACATAACTTTAGTCTAGGTAAATAAATATTGCTATTGTAGAGCAGTGCTAAGAAAACTGGGTACTTACATTAGACTCTCCATCATCGTAGTTCGATCCACGACCACTGCCTCTTCCGGAGCCACCGCCAGCACCGCCACCAAAGCCAGGTGCCCCATACGAGGACGATGGCTGGCCACCAGGCCTGCTGTCAAATCCTGCTTGAGACTGAGCGGAACCTTGAGATCCGGCATTAGGAGACAAATAACTAGAGTCAGGGGTTTGAGATCCTAGACGCTGGCTGCCTGATTGACCACTGCGTGGAGACTGAAAACCTCCCGTAGGTGGTGGGCCATAAGAACTATCGGGTCTTTGTCCAAATCCAAGCCCCGCTCCATTAGAACCGCCTTGTTGGTTTGGTGGACCGTAGGAAGATTGTGGTCTACCTCTACCACCGGTTGATTGACTACCTGGACCGGTGGACCCCCGTCCATTAGGTCCTTGGCCATTACCTTGCCCCGGCGCACCGTACCGAGAACTGGGCACACTTCCACGGCCTTGATTGGTATTGCCTTGCTGTGGGCTGAATCCTTGCGAACCTTGTCCGTTTCCTCTTGCTGACGGAGGACCGTATTGTGTATCGATGGATGGACCTGTTTGTCCATTAGAGTATGAATCTTGAGGCCCGCTTGAGCTTATGCCACCGGCTGGTTGAGGTCCTCCTATCGGTCCACCGCCACTTCCAGGTGGACCATATTGCGAAGATGGTCTACCACCGGAGCCGGTGGGAGGGAGGTAGCTGTTGACTGGTGGTTCACATTTGCTTGATGGCCACGCAAGTGCGCTGAGCAAAATAATGTACTGAAAAATATTACATTAACATCGTTAACACGGGGACTTGAACCGTTTACTTGAACTGTGCAGAACTAGGAAGTACCATATTTATAAAATCAATAAAATATTCTAATTTGAAGAAAGGAGAGAAGAGAGGAGATATTTAGATTACCGTCTTAATACAAATTTTGTTTCAGTTTAAAAAAATTGAATGTTTATTTGTGTGTATTACACCCAAAAAGTGTATTTCTTCTAAAAATGACCAAAAATGCGTGCAGCGGATCGTTTACTAAATATCTTATTTCGGAAACGTATATTTGAATTAACAATTTAACAAAACATGCTATGTAAACACTTTTTGTAACATACGCACAAAAAAAAAACAAATACTTAGAAAAATAATGATGATGCACTGTCATCATGACTCCATAATTATTATAACAAAACACTTACTAAAATCATCACTTCAGAGCTTTTATGAAACCTTGAAATTAACTAAGCTTCCAAGATGTGTTACTTTACAAAGTTTTAGCTTTTGAATACATTAAATTTGAATAGTCGGTGTTTATATAGGAAAGTTGGTACCGGTGAGCGTGATACCGATACGATGCAAGAGCTCACGCGTGAGCTAGCTTCGAGTTTCGTGCATCTGCCGAGCAGCGCCCGCGACGCGTCACCCGTAGGACTCCCTGCGCGGCGCGAGCGCAAGCAACGATAAATAATTGCTTCGTTCGGTGACGAACACATACAATTAATACCCGCAAAATACCTTCAATTATTTTAAATCTTTGTCTGTCAGTAATTCTGTCGTTGCAGATTTATAGTTCAAGTTATAATATAGATTAACAAAATTAATATATTTATCCTATGCGATTATTACTTTATACAAAAAATATCGTGATGAATCTGCAGTTAATTTTTGAAGATGTGTGATATCTGCCAAATCCGCACCGGTCTGCGTGGTGGTGTGCTTATCCTTCCTAAAGCAGCACGGGCTTTGGACTCTGGTAGAATAATTCCCAAATTCTAATAAGATTTTCAGCTTAGCTTACTTGAAGGGTTAAATAATTTAACCGTTTAAGTACTATATTACTATAATGCTATATCTCGTATTTTTCTGGTCTCCAGGGATCTGCTCTGTGCCGCTGAATTAATGTACAATTACAAAAACTGATTAGTAGTTTTTTTATTATAAATATTCATGTACATAATAGAACAAGATCAAAATAAATTGCGTTTCATGAGTATAGAATGTAGGTACACAAAGTCGATGTTTCTGGAAAATACAAACTTATCGAAAATATAGTACATTGTCCGTATAGGTAAATACTTCTGCACACAATTTGTTCTTTATTTGCCTGAACTGTCAGTCAAATTCACGAATATCTACCTAACGAGCTTCAAGTTTAAATCCCAGAACCGTAAATGGTTCGCCTATTTTAAATTTATCTATTTCAAATGGAATGAACAAAATCGGGACTGAATCTAATGCCATCACGCGTCTAGAGAGGACAAACATTATTACCTTACGAAGGCTACTCTGGTGACACATCGCATTGAGCTACTGTCACAATTATTTAGACTGTGTATGTACATACAACTCCTGTGAAATCCGTCTATATTAACAGTTTTATGGTAAGGTAATTTCGTTATTTGTTTCGTTTGCGTTTCAAATCTGAAAGTTTCACCGATCAGCGACACGTATACTAAATTACATAGGTATGTGATTAGGTACTTGTATATTCAACTTTTCGATAACATAACATACCATCACTCCTGTATTCCCCGAAGGGTAAGGCAGAGGTGTAGGTATTAATGTACACGCACACCTCGCCGGTATGTTTAGGTCCCATGTAATAGGGGACGAGCCTACCGTTAACCGGGCACAAATCCAGACTTCAAGCTGCTGCTGAGAATCTCGTAGAAATAAAACAATCTATTTGCTCTGCATCAGTTTGCTCAACCTGGAAATGGAACCCAAGACCCAATCTTAGCAGTCGCGCTAGGGCAACTTGTCTAATGAGGCAGTAATTTCCTATTAGAATACTTTTCCATACTATGCCTAATAAGACCAACAATATAAAAACAATATGTCCTTAACTTTAAAATAATAATGAGCAATAGCGGTAAAAAGAAATTTTGGAAATTTTTGGAAAAACATCGATTGATAGAGCTGTTAAAATGACCACAATGTATATTGAACGTAAAAAAACATCGGGGTTTTTTATTGAATTTGAATTTCTTAATTAATACTATTTTTATCTGTTATCCTAACAGGATTTGTGCCCGGTGAATGGCAATAGGCTCGCCCCCTATTACATGGGACCTAAACATACCGGCGAACTGTGGGTGTACATTAGTACATCTCTGCCTAACCCTTCGGGGTATACAGGCGTGATGGTATGTATCCTAACAGTAAAATAAGTGAGCTCCGGTTCCTTTACAGGCAATGTCGGGTGCTCTGATATTACAAATAAATGCGGTTGTTTATAAATGGAACATAGTATCCGTGATGTCGGGCCGTGCAGTGATCTGTGTCATCCTCGCTAGTTAGCGAGTCGTGAGTGTGAGCGTTGCAACAGAGGCAAGCCGCCCCATACCTGCGCCCGCGCCGCGACACGTTGATATCTTACTGCGAAACTTCACACTCATAATGAGGCTTATGAGTTCACGATTTTCGGCGTCGTTATTATTGTCTCATATCTCATAACACTATATTTGCGTTCATTACATATTCCTTGCATTTATTCGTGTTAGAATATAAAGCCGTATACATAAATATTCATTTTGAATGTTGAGATGTTGCCGTAAGAGTGACTTAGGTTTTTATTGCGATATTTAATACTCCTGTTATTTTTTACATTTTCAAATTGATAATGGCTAAGTATATTTTGAACTTCTAGTATTTTTCTTAGATCTCAACATCTTAGTTCATGGTTATGCCCCGTTTTGAGCCAGATCCTGTGATGTAAATATAACGTCTAGAAGTAATTACGATTCTGACACTTACTTATAGTACTTAATTACTAACAGTAACTACCTCATTCCATAATTTTATTGGCATGATCGATGAGCATGCACTAAGGATTCTATATGTATATTATGGACTATTTTGTAGCGTGAGTCATCAGTGTTTTACTTGCAATCGAAATTTATATGTACAGTCGCCAGCAGGTCAAGGTATACAAAACTGTCAAATTTCTCCAAATGATTTTAAACCTTAAATTGTTGAAGATAAAGTTCAAAATCAACTGAGAAAATTTGACATTTTGTGGTAACTTGATGTGCTGGCCACCGTACCACCGGTTTAACCCGGTTTTATATGAACACCATTGCGTTGCATGTAGCTGATAGAATTATTTGTTTAATAATCCAATGATTATTTTCACATTATTTTTCAACTGAAGCAACGCCTTACCATTGATATTGAAGACATATTTATTGATCTCAAGAATATTAATGTCATCGCCATTGGAGCAAGATTAAACGACCTTGTAGTCCATATACGAGCATTATTATTTCTTACGAATAAGTCTCTTGGTGAACTCATACCATTACCAATACATGAATAACGGGCAAATGTATTATAATCCGAGTCTAATGAATGCTAGAACAATAGTGTATATTTTGAGGCATTTTGAGATTCAAGTATTATTGTTTATATGGGTATAAGTAAATAACTACTAGTTCTATGAAATCACAAAGCTGTCTTGGTTCATGTAGGTATTGCCCAATACACAGCCTAATACGATTCGTGCGTTGCTCGTGGACTTACCGAGAATCGATGATCCTCATTGTTCATCATTATCAGCTATTCCTAATGCATAAATCCTACGTCGTTATAGCCGAGTCTGGTACAATTGTGTTGCACTCTGTGTCAATACTCGAAAGTGGGTCAGCGAGACAGATTGATGACGTATGCTGGCACATCGCTCCATCCCAACGACCCTTTGTCAATTGTATGTACGTCCCCGCAGTATGTACACTTTAATAGATTGAATAGTCGTGGACTCGTGGGTTATAGCCTTCGGAATATCTACCAGTAGTTTATTTGAGACAATGATTTAGAGAACTTAATCTGTGGGATTTCCGATGTTGCTTTTTCTGGTTAGGCCACCATTACCAATTTTCCCATCAGCTTCGCGCTTCGTAAATTTATCCACACTTCATAATTAGAACGAGAATAGAATAAAGAGTACTCTTCTTAAGTATCGTTAGTATCTTTTAAGCGGCGGTAGCCTAATGGCTAGGGCGTCGGACTTGCGATCATGTGGTTGCCGGTTCGAACCCCACCCATTGCACTACCGACGTGAACCCACTCGTCACACAAGCATTTAGCTTAGCACGAGGGGTTAACAAGAATACTAGTAATTTGTGAACCACATTGCTAATAAGCTTTTTTTTAAAAAAAAAAAAAAAAAAAAAATACCAGTCACCCTGTATATAGCTAGGGTATGTTTGGGCAGATCGAAAACATCGGATTAAGTAAACTGAAAAGTGTTGGTGTCATTTGAACTCGATCACGGACTGTGACTGACACTTTTTCTCAAAGATAGATTTGGGTAGGAAGCATCAATCTAAAACCAAAAAGTAGATAATGAAAAGCTAGGTTATTTTTTGTTGTATTTTTTTAATATTCCTGTTTTCATAAGTCATACACAGATTTTATTAAAAAATATGAAATCACATTAATATAGGTATTAAAACATCCATAGATGACTTCACTGTAATATACACAATCACATAATATAATAATATATATATACTACACCAATTAATATTAAGACATGACTATTCGCAGATTTGAAAAAAACACGTGGAAAAGTAAAATGTATGTTTTTCATGTGGTTTAAAAAGTAATTGAGAAAGTCCATAGGATTTCATAGCAATTTTTTCTCATGTGAATCATATTCTCATTTATGATCAACGACCTTTTTAGCCCCTTTTGTCACAAAACCTAGACTTATCGTAGGCTATGTGGCTATAACAATGAACTAAATAATATAGTATGATTATACAATGTATATAATTATGTTCCCGAGTATTTTTGAATGTTGTAGACATCGGAATACAAATAAATTGTTAAATAACATATCATATGCCCGACGAAACTTTTATTACTATTTTCTTAATATATATAGGTGTATATCTCTATATTACGCTACTTATAAAATTAACCTCACCTATCACAGATATAAAGGCACTATCTACATATTCTACATCTACAAATTACTAAATAATACTATTTACATAATATTTATGGTCTTAAATATATACATCTACCTACATTAACATATTTTGTCCCTATGTCTGGAAGAAAAAGTTCTGAATGATGTATTTGTTTTGTTATTAGCTTTCAGAACTAAAGAGGTTTGTATTCATCGAATTTGTTTCATCAACAAGAGAGGTAGGAAATATTACATAAATAAAAGTGGTTCTTAATTATACTTTTAGAATAAACCTTGATTAGACTGTACGGAATTATTATGAGTTTTCTAAACAGGGTTATTCTAAAAAGCTACCGTAAGGTAGGGTAGGATTTGGATATGTGTCTCTTTAAAGGAAATAATGGCTCAACTCTATTATATGGCACTTAAAAGCATACCGGTGAACTCTGCATACAGTAGGTACATCAGTGCACCTCTACTTACCCCTTCGGAGGTACAAGCGTAAGGGTAGGGTGAAGATATCTTATTATTAGAAGCAATTACATTATATTATATAGTTATCTAATTAACTATTTCTACAATTATTGTTTTTAGTATATTACTAAATATTATATTAATATTTTAAATAACAATCTCTTAGGTAAGCCTCATGCGTCACGTACGCCAAAAACAGCGTAGACGAAGCATCATAAGATAGCCGATTTATTCAATTCAATGTTTTTTTTTCTATAGGGTAAGCAAAATATTTTTTTAAACATATGCCATGTTCTGTACATAAATACTATAATTTATCAACAATCATGGTCATTACACTAAACTGACGGATCATTCTGTCATTATATCCTATTTTCTTCGTTCGCTCGAAACCATCTAGATAATCAAAGAATTTATGTGTCTCCGCATGCAATTTATTATTTTATACTAAGCTTGGCACCTTAGCAGATTTATACTATTTCAAATGTGTATTTATTTCATTGTTGGGTAGGCTTCTTCGACAGAAATATTCTAGAACTAAATGTTAGCAATATCTACGCACAGCTAATTGCTAATCTTTTCTCACAGGCACGCATGAGGGTTCAGCTGCTATTTTTAGAATTAGATGGTACTTATGTATAAGGAAAACTAAAGTTTTAAAATTATACTAAAGCTGTCTCAAGTGATCTAATCACTGACTCGTGACTTTAATCAGCAATTTTAATTTTCACACATTATCGCTTGAACTATAGTGCTCTTATTTTATGATTTGAGGAGATAAAATTGTCTCCCTTCCAGCTTCTTTCTTTCCACATTATTTACGAGTTTTATTTGTTGTAAACCAAAGCAAACCATGTAACGCGTACTGATGCTAAAAATCAGTGACCCTCGAACCAACTTATCTCAAATCTTGTAGATAAGCGAAATAACTACAAATTATATCCCTTATAAATATTTTTTGTCAAATGTTTCTTCTATCTAAATATTTTGACGTATTTTAGGAACGCAAAATATTTTATTACAAATTGTTTTCAGTTTTCTGTGATTTACAATTGCTCTAGTTAAGGCTAGGTATATAGTGTTGTTTGTCTACAACTCGTGTTTGTTCGTTTACTTGGCTATATGCAATCACATTTTAGGTTATAAAATATAACTACGCCTTATTACTACAATACTGTTTGCATGTTGATAGTTTCTGGTTTTTCCTTGGATTTCTCCCCACGGAAGAATTGCTCTATCTCCGCGAGCGACTTACCTTTAGTCTCGGGCACCATGAACAGGACAAAGAAGAATGCGATCGCACAGAAACACGAGTACATCCAGAATGTTCCCGCTGACGTCAGCACGGCCTGCAGAAAAGAGTATTTATATTCTGGAGTCATATTAGTAAGAATTAACTATAACTTATTCACTACATAGCAGATAGTACCTAGTGTAAAACAAAGGGTTCTGATAAAAATGACAATTTACACACTATATGCCACAAGAAATATTTCTAAGCAAAAATTATAATATAAAAGCCCTATAAAATTCTCAGCAGCAGCTCGGAGTCTCGATTTGTGCCCGGGCTCGCCACCTATTACATGGGAGCTAAATATACTGGCGAAGGAGGGGTGTACATTAGTACACCTCTACCTAACTATTCGGAGGCGTTATGGTATGTATGTTAATAATTTTCTTCTGAAATGAATTTAATGAAAAAAAAGAAAATAAATTAAGGTTCACGTCATATTCTCACCACTAGGCAATGCTTGCATCGTGGGGAACCTTATGATGCCGTAAGAAGATAAAATGTTCCAAAACAAATTTATTTATTTAACATCACACTATCTACAATTACAGGTCGAAAACTTAATGCGATAGAATGGCTATCAGCTATTAATTATTTACAGTAGATTTTGTAGTCCACTCTGTTTACATTTTGCGATTTGACGGTATGCTAGCTACTCGTGTTCTTTTGAGATTTATTGGACTTATTTTTTGGCAAACGACTTCAACAAATGTACAAGGGCAGGTAGCAGGCACCTCCTTCGCTAAATCCTGGATCTGGTTATTCTGTGTCTGAGGCAATTTAGAACAGATGTTTCTTCTGTAATCGTTATTATTTTAACCAGATTGTCGAGATCATTTAGACTGTTCACTTACGTCTAAAGCGTGGTAGGACTTGATGACAGAGAACATGGAGAGCAAGTTGACGGCACTGGCCATGGCCGACAGCTGCGAACGGTAGTGCGCCGGGAACAGCTCCCCGAGCAGCAGGAACGGAAGACCACCGAACCCGAGCGAGAAGCCCAGCATGAACACTACCAGACTTGCGATAGGAAGATACCTATAGAGTACAAATAGCGTAAGATACAATGTACTGTTGAAGTTATCTCTTTTTTGGAGTTTGCAAATCTCAAAATAGATGCAGCAACTATAACATACTGTTTTATAGTACAGAAAATCCATCAAGCGGGGCACTATCACTACTAAACTATCATACGAAAACTATAACAATTGTAAATCAAGAATCATTTAGGATATCGAAATTGCTCAGCTATTGGGATCGCGGAAGTCAAATGACAAGTCACTGCAGATTAGATTGAGAGCTGGCTATATTAAACGAGAATAGTCTGTCAGCGATTTAAAATAGGTATCATTTTACCCAAGCCAAGGCGACTCCTTGAGATGGAAGTAGAACGCTGCTCCCATGGACGCCATGGACGCGCACATGATGGCCGCTGATATCAGCAGCAGTGGCCTTCTACCGGCGCGGTCCACCAGCAGTGTGCTAACTCCATTGCTGATTAACTGGACCACACCTACTACTATGGTCGCTGTCATCGCGTCTAATGTGCTTCCTAAAAGGAGTAGAATTTTAATTTGTAATTTGACTGCAAGTTTGGTGTTGCGGTGTTTAATTTCCACCCGCGACAATTATTTAGTACCTAGGTATACACAGATATTTGTTTTCACACAAACTTGTTTTGGCAAAGGGCTCTTTACCGAGTTCCGTTCTGTGGCAATGTAACATGCAAGCGAGATATTTATTCAGCTGCCTTTATCTCCAGAGCTATAGCAGAAGTTAATTACTATTTATTTTCGAAGTGGGTACTACCAAAACTCTCCGAAGCAGAAAGGCGTCAAATAAAAAAAAAAATTGATTATCTTACCTGCTTTCCTAAAGATTTCAACAGTGAAGAATATAACGGCATCAATGCCACTGTACTGCTGGAACAACAGCAAAGCGAACCCGATGATCATCGGCTTCAGCACCACGGGAGAGAACATCACCTTGCGGGTGAACAGGCTCGGAGGCTCCTCCACTTTTCTAAAACAAAATAAAAGACATTTTGAAACATAAAGACGTCAACTTATCGTCATTAATCAGATGCTGTTAAATATGATATAAGAATAAATCCCAATTTCCCTTGGTCGCGCCATAACTTGCGAACGACTACCGATTTCACTATCTAATATTATATTATTTAAATTTTTCTAATACTTTATAGAAGGTTCTTTTGGAAAAATTTAGAAAATTGCGCAGAAAATGGGTATAATAGGACAACGTCTATCGATTCAGCTAGTGGAATAATAAATGTTACTTAATGTCTGAATGCTTTTCACACAACATACCTGCATATTTTGTAAAGACCTCTTTCATTAATTAAAATAAATTGTGTTTTATTATTTATTTGGAGACTGTTTCAACATTTAAGCCCATTGAAATAATAATAAATACAGCTTTGTCATCATAGCCAAAATCCGTCAGGATTTCATTACGAACCAATCGTAATTTAATTAAACTGCTGGTTTTAAGTAGCAGTAGGTATGGTAAATACGACTGTGGTAAAGAGTGGGAAAAACCGGCCAAGTGCGAGTCGGACTCGCGCACGGAGGGTTCCGTACGATTACGATTTATGACGTATTAAAAAAGATCTCTTTCAAACCAAATTTCGTTGAAAGTTTTCATGGTAATGTACATCATATTTTTTTTTAGATTTATCATTCTCTTATTTTAGAAGTTACAGGGGGGGGACACATTTTACCACTTTGGAAGTGTCCCTCGCGCACACTATTCAGTTTAGAAAAAAATGATATTATAAACCTCAATATCATTTTTGAAGACCTATCCATAGCCTCACACGTATGGGTTTGATGAAAAAAAAAATTTTTGAGTTTCAGTTCTAAGTATGGGGAACCCCCAATTTTTTTAGTTTTTTTCTATTTTTGTGTAAAAATCTTACTGCGGTTCACACATCTACTTACCAAGTTTCAACAGCATAGCTCTTATAGTTCCATAGTAAAAATTCTGTGACATACGGACGGACGGACAGACAGACAGACAGACAGACATGACGAATCTATAAGGGTTCCGTTTTTTGCCATTTGGCTACGGATCCCTAAAAAATGAGCTTTAGTTATAATTAACGTCGTAAAAAATAATAAGTCGCCTAGGTGTGTTAAGTCGCCTATATAGAGTGTGTTTTAAAACTACAACCGACCAAAATAATTGGAATATGGCGGTCTATGTGAACGATAAGCCTTAAAAAAGTTTCCATTAATCGACATCAGTTTTCACGATTGTTGATTGTATAAGGAACCAGACACATATTCTGTGTTAGAATGCAAGTATATAGGCCACAGAAGAAAACCAATACCTAGTAATTCTTTCAGAAATATATTCATTTACCTACTGAAACCTTTGAATATGTAACGCAATAGCGGTTACTGGATGTTGCTGATTAGTTGCTCAGTTAACCTCAAGCAAGGTAACTGTTACGGAAACAGATGCGTCTTTTATGGCGTGTAGATCTAGTGGCTTCATTTATATTTTAACTAGCAACCCGCCCCGGCTTTGCGTGGGTATGTTAATAAATTATAGCCTCGCCTTCCCAGACAATTCCTCGTTCTATTGGTGAAAACATTATGAAAATCCGTACAGAAGAATCTGATATTATCAGTTTTATACACAAACTTAGTGCCCCGGCACTAAGTTTTCCGGTACTAATATTTTTAATTTTTAATAAATCACACACCAGTTCATAGAAATGCGACTACTTTGCTAACCCATAAATGGTAGCCTTTTAAAAATGGCACAGAATAATTCAACAGTCCTATAAAGTTTTTTTTTTAAAGAGCGTCAGTCTTTTTCAACTATATCTAAGTTCTATACCTACACATCCCAGTGTCTTTTAAAAATATAATAATACAAGTCATTTGAGAAATTATCATTATGAGAATTTGACATTCTAAGAAGTTGACATTGTGAGAAGTGGACATTTTGCGTCCGGTTGACATTTTTAGAAGTTGAAATTATGACCTGATACGATTATTTGATCAACTACAAAATATTAAATTATAAAATATTAAATTTCTAAAATTGCTGTGCCCTACAGGGTCCATAATGATTCTTGTCTAATTACACCACCTTATTGTACATTATGGTACGCAATAAAGAATATGAATATGAATATGAATATTACCTATAAAGCCTTTTACAATGAGGTTCAAAAGACGCTAAAAACGACGGTAAAAATATATATATAAAAGCGGAATATATAAAAATATCAATATAACGCGAAAAAATCCGTAAAAAGTAGTTACATTTAAATATTTAGTTTTTTGTTATTATAATATCTGTTAATCTAATGCGAGACAGTGTGTATTGTCACGGCATCCGGCTGGCAAGCATACCGAGCGTGGAAACAACTACACAATGTTCAAATTTAAATAACAAAGTTTATGAGTCTGCTCGTGTGATTTATTGAATTATTATATATTTTTAAATAATTTGGCAACCTAACAGATACTTACACAAGTTACAATATGTATGAAATATTTATAAGAACAAAAACAAGAAAAGAAAATTATCAAGATATCTTGCATCAAGTCCCGACAAGAGTTACCTACATTTTATGTTAAAGAACCCTTCCCGGACTAGGTAACAATCTTTGTGTTATGGGAGACTCTACAAACTTGCCATGGGAATGAATCGAACCCGCGACACGCAAAGCAACGATAATGGCACTAAACTCACAGGCGAAATGATTGATATTTAGCAATTATGTTGAACACCCGCTCTTCGGACTCGGACTCGGACCGCTAAAACGATTAGACGTGTTCGCTACGTTAGTGCAAATATAGACCAGTGCGGAAATATCTGTGTGCGAGAAAGTGACAAAAATATTTTTCCGCTCATTCGTCAAACCGGTCGCCTATTGTGTAAGTGTCCAGTTTAGTTAGACGCTAATTAACGTTCTAGCGTCCAGCGTGCGGAGACCAACCATACTGGCCGTTGAATAACCACATAAACTGCGGACCCTTAATTAAATGCTTCGAAGATGTTACGTAGGACACCACCACCTCAAGGAAATAATGTTCATCTCGTTTCATCTGAAAATGACATTACCAAACTTGACCCAGAAAATCCACTGAACTACGTGGGTAGAAGACAAAAAAGACTTCGGAGTGATGATAAAGAAAATAATGAAGACATGATTCTGAAGGATGAGTTACTTGCTATGCTTCATACATGGAAGAAGGATCAAGATTGTGTCCTTAACAAATTGTCCTTAGATATTGCGGAGTTGAAAGACCTGAACTCTAATATTCAGGCCGTCAGTAATGAAATGCAGAAGTCCATGGAATTCATGTCTAAACAGTACGAAGAGATGAAGGATAAATTGCTTAACATGGAACGTGAACGGAAAGAAAATATTAACTATATAGTCACCCTGGAAAATAAAATTGACGACATGCAAAAAAGGCTCAAGTCCACAGTCATAGAGTTTCGTAATTTGCCTAATGAGGTACAACAAATAAAGCAGGAGACACAACAAGACCTGTGTCAGACCGTTCAAAAGACTTGTAAATCGCTCAAAATTAATATTCAACCGACAGAGATAAAGGATATTTACAGAGTTAAACACAAAAGTGGTGCCTCGACTGTTGTGACTGAATTAACGTCAGTCTTGTGCAAGAACAGGATCCTCAATGGCGTGAGGGAGTTTAATAAGGCAAATCCTAAAAATAAACTCTCCACCACCTCCATGGGTCTTCAAGGTCCCTCAATACCGATATACATAAGTGAGAGTTTGACTAATAAAGACCGTAAACTATTCGCAATGGCTCGTGACACAGCTAAGACCTTAAACTACATGTATTGCTGGATTAATAAGAGTAGAATCTACATGAGGAAGAACGAAGGGAGCCCGCGAGTGGAGATTAAAAAAGAAGAAGATTTATCTGCACTAAACAACGTATGACTAGGTACATTAGAGTTTGCATGTCTCACTCAACTGTCAATCTATTGTCTTATAAATATTATTGTCACTTCCTACTATTTACCAGTTACTTCCACTCAGTGTATCCCTTACTTAATTTTTAATCCCCACATACCTTACCGTGTTAAACAACCCACCGTATACAATTTTTGTACTACCCGACATAACAAACATAGATTTCAAACACTATTTACATATATACACTACAATTACAAACACATTCAGCGTTCGTATGTTAATACAGATAATCATATTATAATCAAGTTACATCAACTTATTGTTTACCTCAGTGCGAAACATGTAGTTATTTCTACCCACCTTAAACAAAAAATAATAACGATGTTTATTTTAATTCTGTATAAAACTATGCACAGTCAGATAAAAGCATTTAGTTCCTTCTACCAGTTAAATACACCAGCTTGGATAGTAGGTGGTTTACGATGGGTTCTCGTAAGATTCCAAGTTTACAACATGATTTTTAAACACATTTAAATTCACGGCAAGTAGTGATTTATTACATGATTTGGTTAGTGCTTGCTTTTTTTGTGATGCGATTGCATGGGCCCCTGATAAATCTGCAAACCGGTTGCCTCCTATTCAAACTTGTTTAACTATTTTATGCTCTCAAAATATGCATAGCATCAGTGCACATTTTTATTATTTTTTCGCTCCTGCCTTCTATAAGAGGGCTAATGTAAACGGTTTTTTTTGCGCTCTATGATAGTTTCGGTATGGATAGTACACACATTAAGAGGATTGGTTTAAAAATTGGTCTACTTAATGTTAGATCACTGAACACTGGCAGGGATGAGTTGGAGGCTACTATAGTTACATACAAGCCGGATATACTGGCCTTGAATGAAACATGGATTCAGGAGGGGCAAGAAATGATTGCACCCACCTTCCCTGGATACGTTTTTAAGCACAGGGCTCGAAAATCTAACAAAAGAGGAGGCGGCGTTGGATTTTATCTTAAGAGAAGTTTGCGCGCACGAGTTCGTGCCCATCCAGACTCACAACTGGAACAGATGTGGCTGGAGTTGGCGCTTCCTGGTGCGCGCATGGCTATAGGTACAGCTTACAGACCGGAAAATGTCACACTGACGATGGCTTTAGACGCTTTAAATGAATCACTCAGTGTATGCGCGAACTGTGAATACGTTTGCTTATTAACCGATTTTAATGTAGACCTGCTATCGCTTGACAATCCTAAATCTAAGGAATTATTGACCTTCTGTTCACAATTAGGCTTAGATCAAATTGTCAAAGAGCCTACCAGAAAAACGGTCGATTCAGAAAGTTTGATAGATTTGATTTTGACTAATGTACCCCAAAGATGTAAAAAAATAACTATCGTACACAATGCATGTCTTAGTGATCACGCGTTAGTGCTGAGTGAATTTAATATAAGGAAGCCTAAACCGGTGTCTCGGTTTATTGAGACTCGTGCAATTGGCAATATCAATGAGAAATTATTTGACATTGATTTGAAATCCATTCCATGGAATAATATCATGCAGATGCCTGAACCTAATGTAATGATCGCAAAGTTTAATGAATATTTAACTAATCTTTTTGATAGACATGCGCCTGTAAGACGCAAACGAGTCAAGGAATCCCCCAAACCATGGATAACTGACACGATTAGGTATATGATGTCACTCCGGGATAAAGCACTTGTAAGAGCCTGTAATAGGAAGACTACTTCATCTAAAGCGTATTATAAAAGCCTTAAAAATTTGGTGATAGGTGCAACAGAAAGAGAAAAGAAGGCTTTCTTTACCAATTTCGTTAACGACAATCTACATCAGCCTAAAAAAATGTGGAAATACATAAAAAGTATAAATATAATAAATAAACAATCAACATTGATCCCAGATAGTTTGAACGATCCAAATTTGATAAATAAACATTTTCTAAATATCCCTGGAGACGGCACTATAGATGCCCACACACTGCAGTTTTTTAAATCGCATAAAGCCAGTAATCATGTGTTTTCATTGGAGCCCGTGTCCGAGGAAGTTATTGGTAAAATTATTCTGGGTATTCATTCAAATGCAATGGGCCACGACCGCATAAACGCTGATATGGTCAAACTTACTCTCTCTGAGACATTGTTTATTATAACGGCTATTATAAATCGCTCAATTGAATTAAATATCTTCCCGCAGTCATGGAAGCGAGCACTTGTTAGACCAATACCTAAGTCCCAATCTATAGAACAACTTAAGGATTTGAGACCAATAAGCATTCTCCCAGTATTGTCAAAGGTGCTGGAGAGAGTGGTATTTATTCAATTGGAAAAATATGTGTATACAACAAATATTATCCCCTCTTTCCAGTCGGGTTTCAGAAAAGCACATAGTACAGAAACTGCACTTCTGCAAGTGACTGACGATTTAATAACAGCTTCCGATATTGGTCTCGGTAGTGCTGTAATCCTGCTTGATTTCTCCCGTGCGTTCGACTGCCTGAACCCCGATATGCTCATAGCAAAGCTTTCGTACTACGGTTTCTCTAATGACACTTGCAAATGGTTCCAAACATATTTATCAGACAGGGAACAGTATGTAGAGACTGAATCTCCTAATGGTACGAAAATCATATCCAATGTAGGGAAGTTAAGGAGAGGCGTTCCACAAGGATCAATATTGAGTCCAATTTTGTTTTCAATCTATACAGCCGATTTGCCAATCCATATAGAATATTGTAAATACCATTTATATGCAGATGATACTCAAGTTTATCATTCCTTTAAAGCTAATGACACGCAGAAAGCAATGAGTATCATAAGCAGCGATTTAAATAAGATCGTTGAATGGGCTTCTAAAAACTCACTAATAATAAATCCTTCTAAATCGAAGATGTTAATTTTAGGCACTAAAAATCAAATCGCAAATGTTCTCTCTCATAGCCCGCAATTATCCGTCAACGGAGTAGCTATACCTATAGTGTCAGAAGCGAGAAATTTGGGTCTGATTCTTGATGGTGAAATGCGATTTATTAAACATGTCAATGACAAAATTAAAACAGCTTTTTACAAGTTAAAGGTTCTTTACAGTGTAAGAAAGCATGTTTCGGAGGGTGTAAGGATCTTGTTATGTGACCTATTAGTGCTATCACCTTTTAACTACTGTTGCGCAGTGTACGGACCGAGATTGTACGCTAAAATGGAAAATGCCATTCAAAGAGTGCAGAATGCATGTGCTAGATTCTGTTTTAACATACCAAGAAGAGAACATGTTACTCCTTACTTAGTTGCAAGAAATATTTTGAATATGAAAACTAGAAGAGAACTTCATATAGCTTGCACAGCCCATAAAATCTTATGGAGTAAAAAGCCAGAGTATTTATTTGAGAAGTTGACATGGATGAAGGATGCCCACTCGCTTAATACTCGGTCAAAATCTCAAAATGTTTTGTCTATACCTAGACATAAGACCGCTGGATTCAAAGGTTGCTTCAAATATAGTGCTTCCAAGATTTGGAACAATATTCCACCACCTATGCGAAAAAAAACTAGTTTTAACCTATTTAAGATTAGTTATAAAAATTTACTACTACAACGATCCAGAAAAGATTTTGAAGCAACCTTTAAAATAAATAAAAAAAAAAATAATTAAAGTATAACAACAATTATACCCAGTCATTACGCGCGCACACACACACACACACACACACACACACACACACACACACACACCACACACACACACACCCATACACACACACACACACACACACACACACACACACACACAAACACACACACACGCACACACACACGCACACGCGCACGCACATGCACACGCACACACACACACACACACACACACACACACACACACACAAATAGTCCATCCTAATAGAAAAGGAGTTTTTTTTTTTTCTGGTTTTTGTTACAATTGTTTCATGTATTTATTTTTACTTAAGTTCTGTGGCAACTCGTCTAACACTGTTGTTGTTTTTTTTTTTTGTACCAACCGCCAGAGTTCGAGCGATGGGGTATGCTGAAAATCAGCCCTGTGGAGATTTGTCTCCACAGTGTTAGCGCTGAGCCTACCCCAATTGTCAAAATAACACAATTGTTTTTGTTTTTTTTTGTAACTTTTAGTAACGTTAAGTGT
The DNA here is from genome assembly GCA_958496365.1 of Subacronicta megacephala. Taxonomy (NCBI): domain Eukaryota; kingdom Metazoa; phylum Arthropoda; class Insecta; order Lepidoptera; family Noctuidae; genus Subacronicta; species Subacronicta megacephala. Next base: position 4,598,904 of record OY292520.1, on the reverse strand, counting down.
ATTTCTTTGTGTAAACTTTGGCAATAAATTCATTACTTACTTACTTACTTACTCTTAAAAGCCGTTCTTGATTGACACTGGCGGGTGTAACATGAAACTAAGTGATTTTCAGTTTTGACCATCATAAGCAAGAACTACTTACTCTTGGTTGTCTTCCTTGACGATTGCAGCTGCACGAGCAGACAGATGCAACCATTTAATTGATTCAGATGCATCCAGGCCTTTCGTCTGCAGCCAAACAGGAGACTCAGGTAGGGGTAGTAGTACCACAAATAATGCCACTGGAATTAAACGTTTAAGTTAATTTACTTGTTCATCTCTGCAACTTACTGACTGTAAACCGTAAACTAATTGGCACTGTGTGTAATTGAGTGACTAAGCTGACTAAGCGAGACAGTGAACGTTTATGCATTAACCATGCTCTATACGAAAAAGAGAATAAATCATCTCTATTTAATGAAGTAAATATTCCAAACACGAAGTAGCCACCATAAAGCGTTGAAGAGTTTCGTCAACTCTATGAACTTTAGGTCTCCATTACGTTGTAGTGTCATCAGAAGTGTAGTGTTATAATTTGTGAACGAAGACCCAACCCATAGTTTTCCACGACCAGTTACATGCCGTCACATCCAACGACTCCCAGCGACCTTCAGGAGGTCGTCTGTTTATCTAGTTGGAGACTGGACGACCCACATTGAGTTTTTCGTTGCGTGGTGTCCACTCGAGAACCAACTTGCTGGTTCATAATATTTTGACTTGACTTGTACCACCAGTATTGAATTCAGTCAGCGAAATATTAATATTAAAAAAATATATATTTCTTAGTTTTTCATTTAACGTTTTTCCTTGTATATTTTCCTTATACAACGTAAAAACTCTATACTAGGTAGACATCCGTCAAAAGTAAGATTATTTCATTAGATATCTAAAGGATAACTACTAAGGTAAAATGATTCATAAAAGGCATTGCAAAATAATTTGTGTTATACCTACATACATAAACACTGTTTAAGTTACATCAGTATACAATATTTGTTGACATTTCTCTCACATTAATTTGTTTTGTTAATATACCGTACAATATTCAAACGCAAGAATTAAAGCAGTGTTTACTCCATACAGCTTCACACACCTTTCTTTGATAAGGGCAAAAGTATCTCCCATTTACATTCTACAATACTGTAATGTATTAAACTTGCATTATTAAATTATTTTTAAATTCTTATCAGGACGACTTAAGTCATCTCAAAGTCATTCAGAACTTAGCCAAGGTCCTTTTGCTCTTTTTCTTGCAGCCTTAATTACTAATTTAGCAAAAAAATAATACAAATGAATTATGTGTGTTATATTTACCACAAAACACAGCGGAGAGGAAGGCGAGGTATCGCCAGTACAGCCAGTTGCCTGCGACGTATGATATAAGGATCCCGAGGGACATGGATAGGGTCGGCAGCGAGCCCAGACGCCCGCGGATTTCTGGATCGCAGCACTCACTCACCTTAAATTAAAAATAATATGATTTAGTCCCAGTACGAGGTACGGGTATCCCTTAGATTGAAAAGGGTTAAAGCTATAGTCCATCAAGCTGGCTTAGTACGAAATAGCGGATTACACATACAGTCAAGAATTCTATTAATATGTACCTATCCTCAGGTTTCCTTACGATGTTTTTCAGCATTAAAGCAAGTAGTCAATTTTTAAACAGTGTTCTTTAAGACGAATTTGCCGTAACTTGGACCACCACCGGTTGTTTTGTTTCTATACTATGTAGGTATAATAATTTTATATATTGGAAACTAACTCTGTCCAGTCTGTCTATGTGTTACCTTTTCACGCTTAAACCGCAGATTTTGATAAAATTGGCAAGCAGACAAATTGGACTCCGAAAAAGGATCTTTGTCAGGATGTCTATCTTTTTTCTCAAAAATACTTTGGGATGCTAGTGAATCCGCAGCCAACAGCTAGTAGTAGATAATGTTCTTAAGTTTGAATGTCATCAATCGTCAATGTCATGGTATTTTTAATGTTAATCATCAACTCATGTATTTACCATACATGAGTTGATGATTAACATTAAAAATACCAATTATTTCATTCAAAATTTAAATAATAAAATAGTAAGATGCAAGATGACCTCAAGGTGTATAATGTAGAGGCATAGGCAAACAAAGAAATAACTGTCACAGTGTTAATAAACTAATCGAGTCATAGTCAATAATGATCCGAACATTAATGAAGGTCAGAAAGGCCACATAACTGGAGATTATTATTATTACTCATTGATAATATGAGTTGTTGCTGCATTCACTGCAGCAGATTGCCCGCAACTCACGTCTGGAAATATTACTTATCTGAGCTACTTGTACCTATAAGTACAGTTTGTTCGAAATAAGTATGCCGATCGGAAGTTGTCTGCAAGTGGTTTAGAAGTGGTAAATTTTAATAGAAAGAGTCGGTGTAAAGCTAATGAGAGTCGTTTACGTTTCACATTTCAAATGATTATGTATAAAAACACTTAATAAAACGATTTTATCACCGCGGTAGTTCGGAACGGCTAACTTCCGATCGGCTTACTTATTTCGAACAAACTGTACTTCTGATGATAAAAAAATCCCGACTGAAGGAATGCAAATAGATATTAACCAAAATATAAAATTTTTGGTAAGTCTTGTTTTTGCGGTCATTTCTAGTGAGTCAAAAAAGCTGACCATTAGTGATCAATAATTTGAAAAACTAAAAGACCAAGTAAGTAGTAAGTTATAGTAAAACATTTAGTTTACTGACATAGGAACATTTCGTGTAACGTGGCTCCTCTAGTACGAAAGCATCTTATGGCTCAATGCTCAAATAGTGTTCATTATAATGAACCTATGTGTAACGATTATTACAATAAATGAGTTCAATGTGTTATATCTAGAAACATTTCCGCCCATTTCACGGATAAGGGGATTCACGTCACGATTAATTAATTAATTGATCCCACATTGGTACTATGTGTACTGCGCCATGCAAACATCGGAAATAAGAACCAGTTAGCCCGCACAACTATTTCGCTTTTATTTATCTAGCTTGAGACAGAAATGCGTTTTACGTAATTGTTTACATTATTTTTCCTTGAACTGCGGCTTATATAGGTACTTTGCATACAGGTGAGCTCAAAAATGTTAATTTACATTTTGACATTGATAAATCGACGTATTTGTTTTTGTTTTAATTAGCATTTAATTTTGTTGACTTTTGATACCTACTGATGTTGTTTTATTTACTCCCATGCATGCAGGTCTCCAAGTGATTTTTTCCTTCACTGTTTAAGTAAATCATAATAAAAGCAATATTACTTAAACTAAATTTCCAAACCTACAAACTTACGTATACTTGCGCTGTAGCCAACACGAAGCCGACTCCGACGCCGGTGATCATTCGTCCAACCAACAGCAGCGGGTAATACTTGGCGAAGCCGAGGATAAGCCAGGAAGCCACCCAGATGGGTGACGTCAGCTGTAGCGTGCGCTTGCGACCCAATCGCTGCATTAAAGTGCCGGAAATCATACTGCCCAGGAACGCACCTAGTGGAGGGATGGCCCCTAGGGAAATAAAAAGTTATAATTAATTACAGGCCTGGTTTAACTCTTATTTGCAGTATTTACATGAGCATATTAGTTTCTCAATCCAATTTAGGCACAATCGTAGGCGGTTTGTAAAATATCGGGTAGGTAATGTTATTTTTTTTTGTGGTTTTGTATAAAGTTTTCATTCAAAAGAAACTGTTTAATCGTTCAATGATTGACGTAAATTGGTTTGAATCGAATGCTGCAAGAAACCTTAAGCTGCATAATCTAACTGTGTCTTCTTTTTCTCAATAGCCGCCTATCTAAGAAAGAACTAAAGCTTACCGGTTAATAAAGATTTGTGAGCGCTTACGCTTAATATTCTGGTTAATAAGAACCTTACTGAAATATAATATTTATTATCATGAACGAATTGCAAAACCAGTTAGAACATTTTACCGGTTTTAAAGCCTTGATAAGGAGTTAGTAGGACTACAAAAGGTTACTAGTACTTAAACTGAACTTTATAATCAGTACGCGTAAAAGATAAACGTATGCCAGCGAATTTATTCGTTCGGAATTTTATGAGCTTTTTTATTATTTTGTAATTGTGATTTCGTAGTATGCATATATTGTTATGTTACAATCTAAATCAGAATGTTTAGTTCTAAGTTGTTTATATTGAGATTGTAATGTGTTTTGTGCATCAAATAAATAAAATAAAATAAAATAGAATGCCGAATGAAAGAAAAGTAAAGTTTAATATCTAAATTGCTACATATGTAGCGCAACCAAGGCAAATTAACTAAATAAATATTCGCGAAACCATCCAAAAATGAGGATAATTGAGAAGGTTGTTTTGAAGGTCATTTTAATATTTATTTTAAGGATAAGCTCCATTTTTGTTCATGGACCTTGGACATACAAGGGAATATAGAACTAGTACGACCATGGCATTGTCAACTAAAGTGCTAATTTGCGATTAGCGCCTTTCGTTTGTTGAACACTAATCTCAATGCCAATTTTATACAGGTCATTGTCACTGAAAACCTTTAATGAGCAGGTTTTTTTTCAACATTGTCAGACTTTTCATGGATGTAGAATTCCGCTGCCGGAGGTTGACTAGGGTGGAACCACCGCAATTTTTGTCGCTAAGCTATAATATACTAACATTACTGTGTTCCGATTAAAAGAGCAACGTAGCTAGTGAAATTCTTAAGTAAAAGAGACATAACAGCTAAGGTCTCAAGACCTCAAGAAGGTATTGATGACGTCTATGGGCTCCGGTTGACGCTTTTAACGTAAATAAACGGCCTGTTTGCTTGTTTTTCTTATTTGAATAATTAAAAGTTTAAGATTAGAGATTAAGAACCTCAATTTCCGATATTCCAAATATGCCAGTATTTCTTGTCTCCTTATATTATGAGTAGTTTCACGAAAAGGTTTCATATTATGTGAACAAGTTTTTATTATTAAAATAAGAAAACCTACTTACCCGTCAATCTCAATACCAAAACGAATTTAGAATTGAATTTATATCTGTTCGTCCCGATATATTTGATGCTTGACGAGTGTATTCCCAGATAGTTCATTGTCAGATTATTATATAAAGACACGGGAACACGTTTGCCTATTAGGTACGTGTCAACTGCGTAAAAATAGACTCCAAATTACGATTCCTAAAATTAAGGCGTCCGCCCACCACAGCATAATCTTCGTCTTTTGTTCTGCTTTACCATTTGACGCCTACTGCGCGGTTTACTTCCGTCACTAACCAAGGAGTCGCGACTGTATTTCGTTTATTTCGTCTAACATAATTATGATCAAATCAGACAACCAGAAACAGTACAAAATCTAGTCGGTACCTAGTATAGACTTCTCTCTAATAAACGTCAAAAAAAATTAAGTATTCTTAAAGTGTGATTAGTTCGTAATGTTTCACATTTCTTTGTAACCAATGTGTTTTATTTCGTGCCATTTTTGTATTTAAAAATATTTTAGTTAACATAAAATGATTCACCTACAATAAAGCAAATATATTGCCTCCCTTTACTTTACTATCACAAACTTCTTCAGGAACGAAACAAAGCAATAAACAAGTAAGGACACTTTTCGGATTAGATATCTCTTGAATAAGTACATTATTATACTTCCGTATAATAAAGTAGAAGTTCCTGTAGAAAATCTTACCTATCCATGACTTCTGCTCACTGCTCTGTATTATTTCTGGATCGATGGCCTCGATGGACGGGATCGCCGAGGCCGAGTAACCCCTCACCAGGCCGATGATTAGAAATGACAGCGATGCGCCAAACGTCAGCCATAACTGTAACAAGGATGAATGTCTTGCGTGATTTAAACTGAGGTTATTTGATCTTCCTTGCATCTAGAATTTCTGCTTTAAGCCGCCTCTTTTATAGTTTTGTTTTTATAAGCGTTTAATATATTTCATATTCATAATTTATTTCATTTCATAATTTATATGTTTCAATAATCCGGAATATTGAGGTTAAGATTAACCACAGCCGCAGCCGCAGAGCGCTTCAATACCAATAATTTGTTTTTATTTAGTTTAGCGTATGTACAAAGCCATATCTCTTTTTCCCAATTACGCTAAGCAAGATGAGATGCAGACATATTTCTTTCAATGTAGTAGATCTCCAAAGTGAGTTCTTGATTGAGTTGTTTTCTGAAGAAAACTTGGCAGCGGGCTCTGGCAATATAAAAACCGTACACTGTATCTTCGGACCTACGCAACGAATAACTCCCAGGGTCAACAGGTGAGCTTGGCACTGTCTAGGTTCGACTTTCATTTGTAACAAATATTATACATACGTATAAAAATTTCTTACATACAAAAAACACTTATTTATTTACTTGAATCACCGAACTGACGCAATCTAAATTATCAAAAAAAGTAAGTTACAAAATGCACCGCCCAAAAGTGAAACAAGTTTTTGGAAAGCCAGTACAAATATTATTTTTGGCAAAACCGGATTTTAAAACTGAAGTTTAATAATATCTGCGGTAAGGTTTAAGTAGTTCTTTACATTAGTATAACAATCCTATCCTGTCCTATCCTCCAATCCAACAAGCCACAAAGATTTTTTATACAATGTCAAGTGAGGTAATTGGAGTATTTGTAAGGGGATCAAAAAACCGTCGACACAAAGTCTTCCGTTACGAGAATTAGGTAAAGCTGACAAATAGTCATACATTCGAGACATTTGTTTAGAAACAAATGTAAACTTCCCTCACTCAATGAGACAAAGAATGATTACAAACTGCTTATTGTGTTATGATAACGCGGACGCATCCGCGTCGCAGCCGGCGAGGGCACGGGGCAGTCACCACTCAAAATAATCATCGGCAAATTACATAACTTGTTTAATAAATTGATCCATTTGTCATTCATGTCGCTATTTTAGTATTATATACAATTGGGTGCACCTGCCCGTGGCGTGACCGGCGGAAGAGGGTTATCACGCGACGTGATTGCAAATTTAAAACGATTCACGTGTCTACTGCCGTACTATTCTTGTTACAACCAGAGATTCGTTTCTCTTACTTTTTAACAGAAAAACTTGTGTTAACATCTATTCTTCACTGAAGTTTTAGAGGAAATTATCTATGGAAGCTACGGAAGTTGTCCTAGCTATAAGTATTCCGCATTGCCAAATTTAGAACCGGAATACCAAAAAATACATAATTTTTATTGATGTCATTCATATTTTATAAATTACCTTCTTAAAGTCAAACAGCAGTGTCATCTTATCATAAAGTCAATTTCGGAATTAAAAAAATATAGTTTTATTTCAATGTCTAATATTCGCATAAGTGTTAGAAACCAGTTGATTAGTACTAGTTCATCTAATAATTAAGGTAGGTACATACATTACTAAATTTGCGGTCTACATTAAATTCAAAAACGAGTTTCTTGCACCTGGAGATGCACGATATTCGCAGCCGATTAAATGCAAATGATACTTGTGTAAATTACTTACAACTACAACTCTTTGCCTACATAAAGCCTTTTGCATAAAGCTACATATAATAACGACAACATATATATATGTGATACTTTGAAGTTAAGTTATCGAACGAGCACGCAGGTAAAGTCCCTTAAACATTTTATTGAGCAAAAATATTTAGGAAAATAATAAGATGGAAGGAAAGTAATTCGTAATAAAAAAGAGAAACTCGTACCCTCGAGATTGATTATTATTCGTTTAAAGTCTGATAAGCAGAGAATAGATAATACATAGAAAACACGCCTAGCGCAGTAATTTATTGATATAATAAGGGACCTCCAACAAATAATGTACATAATTTGTGATCATCATTAGGTATTGCAATTGCAACATTGCATCAACTATGCCTGTACTGAAGGAAAACGTGGCGAACGACCTTATGTGTTCTCAAAGCATACACTCAAATTTTATTACCAACGTATACTTTACCTCACGATTCCGTGCTTCAATCTTAAAAGATATAGAAAAATGTCATATTGTGTGTACTTAATAATTTATTAACCACGAGAACACCAATCAAGCAGGTAGCAACAGTACCTATGTCAATGAATGCATATGCGAGCCTCGCATGTTTAATTTTCAAAATGGATCCATTATTCCCCTTCATTGTAAAACTCTCATAGCTGATAATACTACAACTGTCTGGACTTGGTATATCCCAGAAATTGAATTGCAAAGAATTCGTACGTTCAAAAATGTAAGAATAATGGAAACTGTTTGTAAAAACGTTTTTGAGCAAATATTTTACATGATCGGTTACTCGTATACATCACTTACTCGTATAATTATTTAGGTTCAACAATATTGCTTACCTGCCATTGATATAATAATAATAATAATAATAACCCCCTCTGGGACAAACGTTACCTCACCATGAGACTAACGTAAAACTGGAGGGTAGATTAAAATCGCTTTCTACCAACCTATGATAATAAAACAAAAAATGTATCACAAGGTCTAAAGAAAAGCGCACAAACCGCAGGGCAGCTTGTGGCGAGCTGATGGTGAGTGGCGACACTGCGGTCCTTATTGCCCCAGAGAGTCGGTCAGGGCCTCGTCTCCAGTTTTCCCGTATTGGGTAGCTGGAGTGGAACTCCAAGAGCGCCCGCAGGACTCTCGACTCTGTCTTGCCTTAACTGGCCGGCCAGAGGGGGGCCGCCAGAGCTATATGCTCGGGGGTGGAAGTGTCTAATGGCATAATAGCGGGGAAACCCACTCCGGGTCTCTTCTAGACCCGCGACGGTGAAACCGGGGCCGCACCTCTCTACACCCTTAGCCGCTCACGCCGCTGTTGCCGCCTTCTGCCTGTACTGGCAGCTTTTTGGGGGGCCCAGCTAGTGAGTTGGCTAGTCACCGTCTGCCATCCCTAAGGATGTAAGTTCGAGGATTTAGGCAGACGCCGTTTTCTTCCGGCAGTAGAAGTTATCGGTCCATAAAACACCCACATCCATAATCCAATTAATTTTAATTCCATATTTTACAATAGTCCTGCTCCCACCCGGGATACTCCATGGCTGTACTCCTATAGTGCAGTTGTGGAGTGTCCCGGGTTGGTGCCCCATCCCATATTAGATTAAAGTTCTCCAAAGGGCCTCTGCGCGTTGGACCTGTGTCCCCCCGCACGCCTGCCAAAGGACCGGATGTCTTCCTCACGGGAGGCATGCCGTGATATCCAAGGTGGAGATACAAATAATAATAATAATAATATATGTTTATTTAGAATAAAGTACAAAAATGTTTTAACAATAAATCTTACAATTAAAATAAAGTCTAGTTACATAATTATATGCCTGAACTAGGTTGAACCTGTGCTTCAGGCTAGGAAGTGCATTACGATAAATTAACAATTAAAATAAACATACTGTTTCTATAGTAGGTAGGTATTAATTATATATTAACGATACACTAAAATCAGGTCAAGTAATTTATTTGCAAACTACGAGTAAGTCTTCTGTTTGTTCGTAAGATACGGTTTGTAAATATTGACTTAAACGTTTTTTGCAGTTATAATAACTTAGCTTATAAATATTCAATTCTTTATTTAACCTATTGTACAAAAATGGACCTAAAAATGTAAAGAATCTATTTATAAATACATGTTTGGAGGGTGAGTTAGAAATGCAAACTATATCATTCCGTCTCTTTTTGGTTAAATCAGTATTATAGGTAAGCATGGTGTGTTGTTTTAATGTTACTTGCATTATGAACAGTTGACGAACAGTTAGCACGTTGCAGGATTTATATAAAAGATATGTGGGAAAGAAGAAAGGGTGGAAATTGGCTACTTTTAAAATTGCTCTCTGAGCTCGTTCAAGAGGAAGCATATTTGTTTTTAGTGCTCCGCCCCATGAAGTTATACAATAATTAATGACAGATTGACATAAGGCCAAATAAACTTGTGTAATTAGTTTAGAATCTGCGATTGTCCGTAGCTTTTTAAATACATATATTAATTTACGTACCCTCTTAACCAAACTATCTATATGTTGTCTAAAGGAGAGTGTGTCGTCAATTATGACCCCTAGATATTTTATGTTACAAGTTTTGATGATCGCAGGACAAGCACACATGCTGTCTGCACGGTTTTCACATTGATGAGCGTACAGATGCGGGTTAGTAATGTTAAAATGAGGTTTGCGCATGAAGAAGTGGATATATTTAGTCTTGTCAGCATTTAATGTTAGTAAATTGTTTTGAAGCCAATTATTCACAATATCAAAACCTAGTTGAGCGCTTTCGTAGAGCTCGCTGCTGGTTTTAGCGGTAAAAATTAGCGCCGTGTCGTCTGCGTACGATATAATTTTGCCGTGTTTAATATTAAGTCTACACAAATCGTTGATATAAATAAGGAACAGGGTAGGGCCCAGGATGCTTCCCTGGGGAACACCAAAACAAGTGTTTTTCTGATCATTGCTCGTGATATTATCTATTCTAACACATTGGTATCGATCATCTAAATAGTCTCCAATGAGTTTCAGAGGCACACCTCTTATACCTAAAGCTTCCAATTTATTTAAAAGTATAGAAACAGATACCGTGTCAAAAGCTTTTGCCAAATCAAGGAAAATTCCCAAGGACTGATTGCCTTTACCAAGTTCTTGTGTGATAAAATCGGTCAGGCTAAGTACCGCATCAGCAGTGGATAATTTGGCTCTAAAACCAAATTGCACAGGAGAAAGGAGATGATTTTTTTCAAGATAGTTAACTAGTCTATTGTTTATAATTTTTTCTAGTATTTTTGATAATGAGGTAAGTAACGATATTGGTCTATAATTATTGACGAGGTCTTTGCTTCCAGATTTAAAAATAGGGATGACTACTGCCTTTTTAAGACATTTGGGAAAAATGCCATTTGATAGGCAAAGTCGAAAAATATATGTTAAGTGGGGTACCAAAATGTTCTTGTAGCGTTTCAGGACCCTATTGCTTATGCCATCCCATCCAACTGCACAATCATCCTTAAGTCCTGTAATTAATCTGTCTATTTCAAACTCGTCGGTGTCCAGCATAGCAAAAGATTTTAGGTTTCGGGATGCGGTACTTAGTCGGGTACAAGATTGTTTGGGAAAGTGCTGGGCAAGGTTTTTCCCTGCATTGACAAAAAAGTTATTGACATTGTTAGCTGACACAAGCGGTGACAGATTTGTTAGTAGTAGACTCGAATTTGATTCACGCTGTTTTGTGTTATATGTGACGTTTTTAATATGATTCCAAAGTTGTTTGCTATTATTACCTGCTTTATTCAATTCATTTTTGTCGTAATTAATCTTTAGGTTTTTTAGGAGGTTATTGCAGAAATTCCTGTATCTTTTATAAGTAACTTGAAGTATTTGGTTATCAGGATATCTCTTTGTTCTCTGATGGAGCTTATCTCGGTGCCTTATACACCGAATTAGCCCAGGAGTAATCCATGGTTTAATATTGTAAAGTTTTTTACTTAATGTACAAACTGTTGTATTTAATAAAATTGCTTGTTGGACTTGATTTATTAAGTACGATAATGATAAATCTGCGTCAGCAGTATTATAAACTGGGCTAAAATCAATGTTGCGTAAATCATATCCGAGTTTGTTTATGTTTAGTTTAGACTTGCTCAGGGGACGGTTTTGCTTAGGCAGCGTTAAATTTACGGTTAGTAGGACAGCGTGATGGTCAGTGATTGTTGAGTTTGTTACTAGGGTAAAAAATGGTAAGCTCGATTTTATCATCATGTGATCGAGGCAGGAACCGCTCTGATGTGTAGGCAAAGTGTGAGCTGGGAGTAGCCCATGGTATGAACACAGATTAAGATAATCTTCGGTTCCTGCGTTACAGTTCTCGGAGTTAATGTTAATATTTATATCACCTGTTAGTATAATATTATTAAAAGGGCTTAATACTTTAAAAATATGGTCCAAGGAATTGTGAAAAGAATCTAAGTTTCTGGCAGAAGGGGATCTATACAAAGCGATAATCGCTAAGGTTACACCTATTTTGATAACTAAACAATTACTCGAGCAGTTTTCTAAAGGCGGTTCTTCGACGGTGACCTTTAAGGATTCCTTAGCATAGACTACAACACCATCATTTTGATTGTGGTTTATTGAGCTATAGAATATGTTATATCCCGCTATTTTTGGGAGGTTATTATGGCGATTTGCTAGCCAGCATTCAGTAAGTATTAATATATCGCAATCAAAGTTAAGTCTATGCAGAGTAATTTTAAAGCTGTCTATGTTTTTATAAATACTACGAATGTTTTGAGTAAGGATTGTTAAAGGACTTTGATATTCGGATAGATATTGTTTGCAGTCCTCTAACTCACATGACTTTGACTTAGTTACAAATGTACTATCTATTTCATTGATTAAATTTAAATCCATGCTATTTGAAACACAGAATTATTAATAAATTACGTCTAACAATATAAAAATATAACGAGGCGCTCTTAGGCGCCATCATAGTCTATCGAATTGATGTACCTGTACTCAGCAGCTTTCTTAGCCGGACATTCTGGGTCTCCTGTCTTGTGGGTGGCAGGTTTTTTAAAACGCAAGCATGTTGCACATTTTGGCATAAGACTTTTCTTTGCGCAATCTTGGATGGAGTGCCCTTCTTCACCGCAATGTCCACAAGTAGGTGCCTCAGATTTACATGTTTTTGCTGCGTGACCGTATTGCTGGCATTTGTAACATCTGGTTACAGTGGTGTAGTCTCGTACAGGGCACGACGTCCAGTTTATAAATAATCGGTCCTGTGTGATGAGGGCCTTACGAACGACGGCTGGTACTTCGATAATATAATTACAGTTCTCAGCATCTTTCTTGCCAGATTTATGACTTAGTTTTAATGAGGTCATAAATGTTTCTCTGGACATGGATGGAATTTTTTCGGCTAAATTTTGTTCATAAATACATTTAAAGACCTCATTGTCAGCCATAGATGCTGGAACTCCTATAATTATTATGCGAGGTTTACGCTTTTGAGGTTCATCGACGGTAAGCCTTGTTGTAGCTGACTGGACTGTTTGTTTAAGCTTTTCTAGGTCATCTTTGGTTTCAGTGCTGATTATAACTCCTCCTTTCCTTGTTTTGCGTACTCCTCGGACTTTCAGCTTCATTTCTTCAGGGCATATGATTTTTTGGACCATGTTCTTAGTTTCATCACTAGTTTTTGAGTTGTCACTAGGATAGATTGCTAGAGAACTAAAAGTGCTTGGACGAACATAGTTGTTGGACCCCTTCTTTACCATATCAGCAAAAGAGGTAGTAGTTTCTGCTGCTTGTTTTGTAAAGGATTCCTGAATGGTTTGCTTGATTTCAGTAAGAGAAGCTGCCAGGTCTCTTTCTTCAGTCATAATTTTGAGGGAGGTGTGGGTTTGAATGGCTTTTTGCTTTAGTGACTGGTATTGAACAGCCATTTGTGCAACTCCATGTCCAACTTTTCGGCAAAGATTGTTTATCTTCAGCTTTTGGTCCGAGTTAAGCTTTCCATCAGAAGCGATCGAACAAACCTCACTTAAACACTGCTCAATAGACCCCATCCAGTTCTGAATCTCCGGAGTGGAGACTACTTCAACTTTGTCGTCCTGGTCTGGCCTCGGGTTTGGGGACCGTGTCGGGGGAGGTGTCCGGCGCGTCATCCCGCTCCGATTGAAGGGGCTGCCTTCCATTACTTAACTTATAGATTGTCCATTATTTGAAACTAAAACACTACGATACAAAACTGTATAACACTTTAAAACTAGGTCACTATTACGTAATGCAATTGTTGATATTATGTTTATTTTAATTTTGCATCGATGTACACGTCTGTATGTTACGACATCGGACGAAAGAATCCAGAAGAAGATATCGATCACGTCTTGAAGATATTGTATTGTGAAGTGTATTTTATGTCGTGTTATGGATAGATATTCCACATAATTATAAAAAAATCCTTAATTATAAGACAACATCATTTAGTTTGTCTTTATTACCTAATGTACCTTCTCGACAGATGCATAATATCTGCAATCGAAATGACGTCACTGTTAATTGTTATATTACCTCTGACTTATACTTCCTACGTCTCAATGTAGGACATATAAGTGCCCTCGACTAAGACTACTAAATTATAAATGTATAATTTTGACAACGTTATAATTATATATATATATATATATATATAGCAGAGAGTACGTTAGCTAGTCGGTTCTGGTTGTCATACAAAAACCTATGACAATATTTAGAGGTAGTCAGAAGCTGAAAAAGTAGAGCCCTGGAACCGGTATATGCTTAGCTTAATATATAGAGATATGCTATATGATATATTAGCTTATCAGCAATATATGCTATATGATATATTAGCTTATCAGCAGAACCGACTAGCTAACGTACTCTCTGCGACAAGGGGTTCTCGAAGTAAGTATCCTCGCTAAGTATCCTATCATATTAACTACTACTACTACTCTATCCACATAATATATTAACTGCGACGATTATTGTTTGATCAGCGTGTATGTATATAGCTAGGCACCCCTCCTTGATTTAGCGGTAGATATATATATATATTCATTCGGAAATATTTGTCTGGGCGTCTACTAAATAACGTACAAAGAATACAAAGCCAAGGAAGATGCAAAAAATAATCAATACGACGCCTATCATTTCATTGTCTTCCTGATGCCAAAGTTTTTTTAAGCTTTATTGAGATAAAGAAACGATACTTCTTATAAAGGAAGTACTTACAGGGTCTACCTAATCGCAAACAAGTAGGAAACAACGGTGTTCCTGATTTGGGCGAAGTAAAAAAAGCGCAAATGGGAATTCTGTTTTCAAATACAATATATTACATAACAAAGTAAATGTAAAAACTTGCTTACGTGTTGAAATGAAACAATAAAGTTGTATAAGAAAACAACCGTCAAAAAAGTATTGTATAAACATTCGGCGGTACTGTTTGTTTTATTAATTCTAGTTGCGATTGGTTTTTGTAAGTATATTTTCATTATTCATTATGTTTTCTTTTAATAATGATAACCGAGATTTTTTGCCAACCATCCTACTTGACTGATAAGTAGTCCGATAAGAAACCACTCAGTGATTTGAAGCGATAATACTTAGTGATACCTTTTATAGTATTTACATAACATTGTATCTTAAACGGTGATAAAATGAAAATCTTTAAAAGAAATGAGAACACTGAAAGACTTCAACAATAAGACGATTTAACAAAATATGTAAAATGTGTTCAAATGTATCTAACAGACAATACAGTTGTAAAACGTTAGAATGTAGAAACGGATTACGGTCTAAGATACCTATTTACTTAACGTTATCTATATCTATACTTCTATACTTTTTTTATATTATAAAGCTGAAGAATTTACCTGTAGAAATTAAAGAACTGGACGGTAAATCGTTTAAAAATACTTAAAAAAAGATTCTAACTAAAAATGTGTTTCATAATTTGAACGAATACTTTGTGAATAAATAAGAACATTAATATATATATTAGATATAATTATAATTGCTACACCCGATTGGGTAGGCTGTTGAGACTTATTATATTTCGTATAACGCCGTGTTTGTTCACAGTTTGAGCAATAAATGTGTTTGTCTTTGTCTTTAAGAGTTTGTTTGTTTGCTTGAACGCGCTAATCTCAGGAACTATTTGAAAAACTCTTCCAGTGTTACATAGACCATTTATCGAGGAAGGCTATAGGCTACATATCGTCACGTTCAGAACAATAGGAGCGGAGCATACATGAAAAATGATAAAAAAACGGGTAAAAATTAAATGCAGAAAAGCCGAGAAACCAGGCGGGCGAAGCCGTGGGCGGAAAGCTAGTACCATATACGAGTATAATATAGCCGTGATTATAGGGCAAAAGATGGCATATAAGGTTTTTAGTCAGTACGAATACGTCGTACCCTGTTAACTCCCCAGGTGGCAGACGATCCATGAGGATTTCCAGTACCTACTACAAAAAAGGTATAATGTCTACGAGTATCTAGTGTGAGGTGTACTGTGCAGCGCATGGATGCGAGCTGCCCAAGACCAGGATGGTTGGCGCTCTTTGGGGGAGGCCTATGCTCGGCAATGGACGGCAATAGATGATGATGATCTACTGGTACTGGCAATATTTTATTAATCATCTTTCTAATATGAAAATTCAGGCTGCGTAGTCTGAATGACTAGAAATTCTGTTATGCGTTTGTTTTTACTGAAAACCACATAGTCACAGCAATGCGTAGGTGGGCTTATATACGAGTAGTAAAGAAAATAAAAACTGTTCAATTTTTTTTTACTTACAGGAATAGCAAAATAATTTAGTATTGCAAATTAATGTTAGCAACAGAAACATTAATAAATCTTATTACGGTCTATAAAATTATGTTTATAATTTAATAGAGGTATTGATTTGTAAATGAGCACGTCTGGCAAAAGTAACGGAACCTGTTATTATATCAATATTCGAAGGTAATCCCGATGTTGACAATGACCCACCGTTGCGTCACCAAAATAATATTATGTATGTTAGTATAGGTGTTAACCTATTGCACAAAACTCTTTTATCATTTTTAGTAAAAAAAATATATAGATACAAATTTTAGCAAACCTGCGGTGCATCGGACGCTTTTGGCAACTAAGATACCGCGACGCCTGTGATGTCGAATTTCTCTTCCACATAATGAATTTCTTTATAATCTTGTTTTAAAGTAGGTATTATTCTCGTACTAAATATGTAGTACGTCTACATGTTATACCGATAAATTTTAATTAACAATACATAAGTAAACAGTTACTTTATTGAATTTATGTTTCAAGAGAGTGATATCGCTGTAGTGCTCCCATTTTTTAACTTTATTGATACAATAATTTATTCGTATAAGGCGTGATAGTTTTTATAATATAATTGCTTCTTGTACTTTGAGAATAAGTCTATTATAATATAAAAATGTATGTAAATAGGAATAAGTAACTAGTCGACTAAATAGTCAACGACCCTGGCGAAGCGTGGTCAACAAAAGAAACTATATGAATTTTCATCTTACCTGAATTCTATAAAGTAAGTATAATACTTTCACGAGTTTAACGGGCAATCAAATGACTTATGGCTTCTCCTTGTGCCCTGTTTATGGCAGTACGCTCGCCCCCTAAAACATGGGTCCTAAACGTACTGGCAAACTGTGGGTATACACTAGTACATCTCTGCTTAACCCTTCGGGGAAAACAGTGAAGTGGGTAAAAGACACTACATGGGTAAAATGAGCTATTTTATGTGTAACGACATAAATATTTTCACATCATTTAGAAGCGCAATTCGATAACTGCAGGGGCCATTTAACGATATCAGCATAGCAAAGAGAGAGTAACTACTTGCAAAACATCCCTTTGTTGTCGCTCACATTCATCTGCTTTACGTAATATTTGTTTGAGCTGTTCCCGAATGTTACTCAAATAAGTTTAACCGGGTCAATACGACGAGAAACTGAGTTTGAAATTCATAACTTTACGCCTGTAAGCGTAAGAGTATGGCAGAAGTGTGCTGTTACAGACCTACAATTCATAAGTGGTTATGTTTTGACCTACGTCACACAAATCTAACAATGAATGACCGAATTATATTGAGACTTATGAATCAGTAAAATGTTGACATACTGCCTGATCTGGGAAGCGAATACAAGACTTCACACTCGAAAACCGCGCTAGCGAATACGAAACCGACGTTGTGATACAGTCAGGTGAGTCTTTTCAATTGATTTCGTTTTACAGGTCCGATTAACTAATACAATGACATCAAGAGGAATCGAAGTGTAATCTCACGCCGAACTACGTTCCTTAAAACTAACAATTAGTTAACAATATAAAATTACTGACAATTCAATAATTGACTGTTAGTTGAGGGGATTTCAGAAAGGTTCGAAGTAAATAGGACCTTGGGACAGAAATTTATTTGGTATTTTCCTGTTAGGTTCCGTAATGTCTTCGATCTCTACACATTTTTAAATTTGTTTTATACCCTATGAACTTTTTACAAATAAACTAAGTATTTGATTCTGCAATAGAAGGTTCTTTAGCTCTATTCATTAATAGTTAATAATTAATTACATGTTGAAAATATCCAGAATTAAATTGCGTTGTAACTTTCTACATAAAGTTGAAACGGAAATCAAAACAAACCTTTCCAGTTTCCATGAACAGCACTGGAGACAGAAATAAAGGTTCTTATGGACCACGTTCCCAAAATTCAAAAAAAGTGTTAGTGGCATTTGAATGAAATTCTCAGTAGCAGCTCAGAGTTTGGATTTGTACCCGGTTAATGGCAATAGACTCGCCTTCTATTAACCTAGGACCCAAAGATACCGGCAACTGATAACTGTGTCTGTACATTAGTGCAACTCTACCTGATGTTCCTAGAACACAGGCGTGATATTACAAGAAAAATCTGAAAATTTATTAGGTAAAATTAAGTCTACTTACAATATTATCGATAATTATTATATTAACTCATTCCAAAAAAATATCAAGTATCATTAAACAACACAAAACACACTTACGTTCAAAACTTAAATTAATTGTAAACGCCCAAACGCTAAAACTACAAAAATCGATCTTATCACTTTGAAAAAAAGTAACAATATTAATAACACTGCACATGCACACGAAATCAACAACTTACCTGTTTCAATAATGCTGGCGAGACTTTAGTCATCACGCACCGATACAACCGTGCCGCCAAGTGAATACGGTTGACTATAACAACAATACACCCACTGTCAAATTGCTAGCACAGTTCATGTGCATACATAAGCGCGGGATGTATATCGTACATATAATTCCGCACAACGACCGACGACCGACTTCTCTTGACCGTCAAGAATGACTGCAGCTAAAAAAGCCTCCTACCACCTGTTTTGATAACAATCTGCGCCAGCGCCTGATCATGTGAGATGATCCTCGACCTGGACTCGACAATTGGCGCTAATGGGAAAAAAAACTTGTTAAAAAATGTGACATTATGCCCATCAACTAAACAAATAACGTAAGGGGAGTTCAAAATCAGCCAGAATTCTTAATAATACTTTTAAGTTTATTTACGAGATTATAAGAATTTTCTGGAATTTTAAACAGACATTGACTTAGGTATGCGTTTAGTTTTGTGTAACTTCTTAGAGGTCGTCTGTTAGCAAATGTTTAGCCTTACCATGGTCTAAAATTCTAAATAAACAGGGGAATCTTTAAAAAAAAACTATCAGATCCTGCAAAAAAATACGTACCTAATATAAATTTATCAAAATCTGCTTTGAACCTTATTCATTTCTGGTCAGTATAAATTATAAGGAAATTAATATAAAAATGAACAGAATTTAATAAAAGGTTCTCGAGTGTAGACTACATTACATACCTACTGGAAAACGGTGTATAGGACGACCGCAAACGAGATAAACAGACGAGCTAGTTATAGGTCACTGGAAGTCGTTGGCGGCATATAACAGGTCCTTATGGAAATCTTTAGGGGTGGGCTTTGTTCAGCAGTCATTTGGTTGATATAATGATGATGATGAATATACGAATATTTAGCATTCGCGATTTATAAGGCAGCTCTTTAAATTAACTCGTTTCCAAAAAGTGACGTTTCTGGAGAAAATAATTCAATACAGCAACTTCACTTCTTTCTAAGTTTTTCTATTACATTAATTATTAAAGAACATTATGCAGATGTGTTACGCCTACAATTTATAGTACTGAAGAGTTTTCCATAGTTGATAATAGTAAACAAATCAATGCAGCCGCACAATCAACCCATTACATTTTCCCACTGCTGGGCATGGGTCTCCTCTCAGAACGAGAGGGATTAGGTCCACCACGTTAGTTCAGTGATAGTCTAGTGATATGACCATTGGACTGTCAAGTCAAAGTTCTCGAGTTCAAAACGAAGGCACGCACCTCCGACTTTTCAAAGTCATGTGCATATTGATAATTAACTATCACGCGCTTAAACGGTGAAGGACTGTAGAAACCTGTAGATAACCTATAGTATAGTACTGTAACTTTTTTTTTATGGAATAACTCTGGCGATCTACCTGATGGTAAGTAATCATCGCCGCCCAAAGACATCTGCAAAACTAAAGAAGATTGCATTTGCATTGCAGATGCGTTTAAGGAAAAGGGAGGGGAAGGAGAAAAGAAGAAGGAAGAGGACTGAGGGAGGAAGTGGGCCTCCAGCGCTCCCCACTCACCGTACGAAACGCAACACTATCCATACTGCTACTTGACGTCGATATTCTGTGGGAGGGTAGTACTTCCCTGGTCAGGCCGACCCATTCATGTTGGCATGTAGACAGGCCAGCGCGATACTACTGCTACAAAAATATATCATCAATAATATTAAAAATATTGCAAAACCATCTAAATATTAAATTTAAAATGCAATCTATCTTTTTGTATTTTTTAGGCATTTTCCATGCAAAGATTATTAAGTTATTATTTTAGTGAATGAAAAATGCGACCGCGTGCAGGATTAGACCCTGCGTCTTCTGGTTAAGTACACCAGACGCTATGACCGCTAAGCCACCGCGACCCCCACCCGCCATGTCGAAATTTGCCTTCACATTTTTAATTTACGTCTTTGAGGCGACGTCAGTGACATCTATTGAAAATGTGCTTCTCAACCGACATGACATGCTTTACAGCAAGTACAATGTCGTTCAATGCCACCTTACCTTTTAAATATCTTTTTGTATTTTTAGGCATTTTCCACAATTGGAAAATGCCTAAAAAATACAAAAAGATACTGATACTGCCCGCGGTCGTATTTTTCCTTCATTAAAATAATAACTTAAATGCAATCATTATGATAATATTCGGCAAATTCTGTTTTTTATCGCATCAAAAAAAAGTTATATTTGAGTAGGTACTTCAGTATTTAATGTTGTTGAATATTTTCCGACCTATTGATTTATAGTGCCTATGCAAAATTACCTACATACAGTTAGTTATCGTGCTCATCTAAGCATGAAAAGGAAAATTGTATTGCCACAACAATCTGAGGTAAGCAAAATTTATAGGTACTCTGTTAAACTCACACTGATTAACTAACTTATATTATACAAACATCTTATGTGTAAGGTTTATGGTGTGCATAAGACGGTGAAAAGCTCTTTTGTACAATTTTCCTTATTTTTGCGGCTTCCAATCGCTGTAATAAATGTCGATCAACTTACAAAACTTACCTACTTTATAATTTTGTCTGTTATTTTTAATTTGGTGTAGTTTTGTTTAGTTTATATACGTAAGTACGTACTTAAATAAATTTGTTGCATACTCAGACAATGGAACATTTGACAGGTTTTAATGGAACATAAAATATAAGTTTAATATTACCAAACATTCTAATTAGAGTATTCAGTTTTCATGAAGTCATGGAACCTGTAAAAGGATTGTTGACATTGTAGGATATGATTAACTGTGCTAGGAAATGTTCAGGAGGACGTATTCAGTTTCTGGTGAATGCACAGGGTTACGGTGTCCAACAGGAGTTACCTGTTGGCCTCCAAATTATACACGCACACGAAATATAATAATATATATAATGATCATAAAAATACAAGTGGACTGTACACGGCACAACAGATAACTGGCGACCCCAACGTCGCCTCATTCATTGCATAAGTACTATAGTTACATAGGTATATGTGTAACACGTCGTATGTATATTTGTGTGCATATAATGTGCACCTACAACATAAATAAAATTTATCGAACTTTCTTATTTAAATGTTTCCTTCTGGTTACAGACAGTCGTCTGTTTGACCTCACTCTTTGGCTCCCCTTATCATTGAATAATAACTATTTTTAACATCAGACGCCCAAAAATATTTATCGGTCTCGTGAGTCAGTCGTATGGTTTTTTTACAATGCAAAAGTATAATAGATATACAATGTCACCGTAAAATTGTAAAATCGTTTTATCATAATCTATCTTGCGAGATGGTAAACTATCGATAGATTGCGAACCCCAATGTGCTGCTTACAATTTAACGCATTATTTCTCGGCAGATCATAATCTATCGATGCGAAACCATAAAATTGTGAAATGGCATGCGACGAAACGCACCTGACGCGCTGATTGGCTGAACATTATGTGCCTCGCATATTTCAAAATTTATAGATGGATTTTTCTATTGCGACTGTTATTTGTGTTTATAGGCGGACATACTCGTATCTATGTCGTTATAATCTATATCACTCTATGAATGTAAGTCAATTGGTGTTATAAAGAAGAAATCAGATCAATCTTGGCTTTAGTTACGATATTTCAGCGCATTGATATCTTACTTTTAAGCAGGAGATTTCTCTTAGAATGCGTACTCAGCACATTTATTTCGACATATTTAAGACATTTCAATAAAATAAATAAAATCTTCATATATCCTACATTTAGAATATCCTATGCATTAAATATAGTGGTACAGATCTAGTGCTTTATGTATTCCGGTCACTATTTAATCGACAAGAGATTTTACTTACATCAGATTAAAATAGCGTGCGATTTGAATAACATGCGCCTTCATCGCGATAATAGTTCTCATCCTGTAATCTGGTACATCTCGATACGAACCTCACATGACGGACATAGCACGTGATTACTTATATTTATAAGTGACACGTAAGTATGTAATACTTTTCAAGTTTTCAGATTTATACCGCTTAATATCTTTTTAATGTTTAGATATGTTTGTATCATTCATATCTACGATACGATCTTATCAATGTATTTTAAATATGTTTATCCACTGACCGTTTAGCCTATTTATAAACGATACCGGTCAAGCGCGCGTTGGGCTTGGGCACAGAGTTATGTGCACTATATAAAAAAAGTTTGTTTATCCGCAAAATTTTAAGTTTATAACTCCTTTTCATGTCCTGTAACCTGTATTTATACTTTGGGTGATAAAAGCGAGCGAAATGTATGGACAAACAAACACTCAAGACTACCCATTGTAGCTTTTCGGTCTGTTTATATGGGGTTATAAACATCAAATTTCCGATTTCCAATCGTGACAACTTCGTAAATGTAATGTAAACATATATTACAATTGTGACAGGCCGATGTCTGTTCATAATAGATATTGAAGAAAAACTAATACGGGGGTCTTTATTAGAGCAACAGAAGCCAACACAACATTTTTTTGAATTTTTATTGGGTGTCTGTTTGTACACGCACTATGCAAAAGCTACTGCAATAGATTGGATGAAGTTTTCATAGTTGTATTGCTGGAGGTCTATCTTAAAATCTTGTGCATGTTTCATTTTAACACGCTGCCTAAAAGCCATGTTATAGTAGGTAAATAAATCCTTTTAGGAAATAAGTGAAACTACGGGCAACGTTTAGTTAAACATACATACAACTTCCTGATAATATCAAGGAACTGTACACCCCTAACAACAGCGGTCTCGTCGTCAGTATTCAGTTAAATTGCCATTATTAGGGTGCATTGTGCCGGACACTTTGGCAATTGAATATTCTAAAGAACATCTAGGTCATCAACGTCAGCTCTTATGTTATTATACAACACGTGCATCATACATATCTTGTCACAAGTTTCGGTTTTGCAAAACTTCTCTGAACAAAAGGAAATTTATGAATCGATTTGCTACTTTGTTCTCTGTTAAACAAATACTCGAAAACAAATGCACGTGATTGTAAAATCCACTGTCATTGAAAAATGGTTTAGCTATAAGATTTGTTGTTAGACTTGGTGTGATTAATTATGAAAAATTAGAATAGATAAGTTCCTTTTTCTGTAAATAGATTCTTTGGAAATGTTTTATTATACAAAGTACCTACCCTTTCTATAACTAGGTGAAGCAGTATTTCTTTTTAAAGATATATCGAGAAGAAACGCCGAAAATATCCTAAAGATCTCTTGTGAGTGTTCTCAAGTTCTGCAATGTAGGACCAACATCTAAAAAAACCCTTTTATGAAAACTCATCAGAGCACAGTCTCAACTTTCTGAAATTTATTTGGGAAAGTAATCTCTACCTTCTGAAGCCTGCAAGGAGAGCCTGCATTGAATCCTGAATCCTGCAGTGGGACACTACAGGCCTTGATAATAAATATTCAAATAATAAAACAGTATTTTTATGATAAAAAGGCGTTTAAAGACACCATGAACTTTGAGTAAGTTCATATTGTCTGCATATCCCTATGCAGTCGAAGACAGAACTTATTATAATATAAACAAGTTCTATTTATTAATTACTGAACTGGCATATTTAGCAGATACTTCTGCCTGCCTGATAATTGCGATCCTTTGTAGATATGCCCATTTATTACTGGAAGACTAGTTTTGTCTTCCAGCCACGAAGAAGTAAAGGCAGGGAAGCAAATTTTATACATCCTTGCATGATCTCATGATGGACAGATTGTGACAGACAATAATACACATGTTTTAGGTATTTATAAAATCTACCTGCACAACAAGTTGCACTCGCCCCTTATTTACTCATGGCAAAGATTTAATGGCACGTCACGTCACTCATCTTTTAACTAAGACCCATACAACTGACGGTCCAAGAAAAACCCAGGTTAAAAAAAAAAAAAATTGGCTGCTCAGTATGGGGGACCCTCATCCTTATGCTGACCTTGACAAACGCAGCTTAACCATGCTGATCGATTCTCCAGCGTAGTAATTATACTAGAGTACTAGATTAAAAATATAATTTATCAATTTACTTTCAGTATGTTAAATACTTGAGCAACAAGATGCGATGTTACTTAATTTTACTTTTAACATTTTCAAGTCAATGTTCATTTGGTAAGTTATAATTTGTTAATTAATAGATATAGTAATAATCTATCGCGTTTATATTACTACTTAATTGTTTGCCGCCATAAAATCGAATTAAATATAATCCAACATTAAAATAACTTGTTAATCAAACTTCATTTTTAATCGGTTATACATCGAATTTACATTAACATCAGATCATCTGAGTTCTGAAATGTTTACTCCTAATTACTCTATATAATAAAACAAACAATCAATTCAATTGCTCTCATTTTTTGTAGGTCAATTTGGGCCGTTTCAGCAAAACTCCGGATATGTCACCGTGAGGGAGGGCGCTCATATGTTCTTCTGGTTGTTTTACACCACTGCTAATGTGTCAAATTACACGGATAGGCCCCTAATCATATGGTTACAGGGTGGACCTGGTACCTCATCAAGTGGCCTCGGTAATTTTAAGACGTCCGGTCCTTTGGACCCGTCGTTACAAGAGAGAAACAACACCTGGGTGAATAATATTACAAGATTTTCCAAACAGGAATCTGACACAATTTAAATTATAACAATGAAATTTGTTTTATAGGTGAAGAACTTCAACATTCTCTTTGTAGACAACCCTGTAGGAACTGGTTTCAGTTACGTCGATAAATTGAAATTCTTAGCATTTACCAATGATCAAATAGGTAAGCTGAATCAATGAGCATATACTTATTATTTGTCTGTTTTAAAATGTATATAATAACCGCATATTACTTATACACTGCAGCCCTAGACTTTGTTGTGCTCATGCGTGGATTCTTCACATCGCATCCTGAATTTCAGGCAGTACCACTATACATTTATGGCCACTCTTATGGAGGAAAGATGGCAGTAGATATAGGCATACGAATTCGTGAAGTAAGTAAAACCATGTTTGTAGCAGAAAATTCCAAATAAATTAACAAACTGAGGTGTCACACATGTCATTTATGTGCTCAATAGACACTTTAGCCCGCCATGTGATACAATGACGAAAAACAAAGAAATATCAGGTATAACGCTTAAAGCACGTGATGGTACTTCTTGGCAATTCGCTAGAGTTATATAGCTTACTAGCTTTCCGCCCACGGCTTCGCCCGTGTTTTTTTTTTGACTTTTTTTTGCTATAAACCTCACGAAGCCCGAGACCTTTCCAACGAATGCAAAACCGTGGAAATCGGTTCGTGCGTTCTGGAGTTATAGCGTCAGGAAGGAAAACACGACTTATTTTTATATAGTAATAAGCAGATGCTAACTATTGTTCTTTTTAGGCGGAACAGGCGGCTAGGATTCGTTCAAATCTCAAAGGTATTGCAATGGGAAACCCATGGATATCTCCAGTGGATAGTACCCTTTCCATGGCTCCACTTCTACTCTCATTTGGCCTAGTAGACCGAGAAGGACATGATGAAATTCAGACTCAGGCCAGCAAGACGGCTTTTCTGTTTAATGAAGGCTCATACGCTGAATCTAGTGCACAATGGGCGACAACCCAACAAACTGTGCTTTTGCACACAATAAATATAGACTTCTATAACGTTCTTACGAAAATGCATGAGCCATATTTCATACCTAAATCAAGAGAAGACGCTTACGGTACGTTTAATGTCAAATCCACCCAGAAATTCACATTTATCGTCCTAGACCTATCAATTCATCGTGAATTTACAAAAGAAATCAAAGAACTCTTCTAACTATCTATTCCCTATCATAATTTGTCATACTAGATTGTATGTACTAAAACGTTAAATTCTGCTTTCAGTATTTGCAAGGGATATGCTGATTCGAAATGCTCTACAGACAGGTACAGGAAGGAACTATCCTTTAGAAAACACAGAGGAATACAATCTTAACAAATTAATGAATATTCAGGTGAAAGAAGCTCTGGGAATCCCTAAACACGTCGTTTGGGGCTCACAGTCTCAAAGCGTATTTAATTATTTAAGGGTCAACTTCATGAAACCCGTTACCAAAGGCAGTGAGTACCTATCCTAATCTTTATTTACATATTTTTATCATAACGTTATACATGTTTGTTTATTAACTCACAATTGCTATTTCTTTCGTATATCTGGCATCGGCACACAACTCAAAGTACCAGATCAACATTATCATGAAAATAACCTGGTATCCTATTACCAAAGTCGACCTATTATCAGAGCGGATAAACGACCCTCTGGTTACATGAACGTTTCAACAACAGACGAAGTCGCATAATGGTTGAAAAACGCTGAAGATTGGGCTCTGTGGTTTAAAGAGGCCTACGTCCAACAGTGGACGAATACGGGCTGATGATGATGGTGAAATGTAAAAAGATATCATACTGGAGTATAAATATCGTTGTCGAGTCAGCAAACCAGCGGCGTTATTCATTCTAGCACCATACAACAAAACGAAAAAGTGTAGTAAGTACCTATATCTCAAGGTGCTTCAATAATGGGAATCTCCCAGAGTGTAACCCAATCTAAGGCAGAACGAAGTTTGCCGGGCCAACTACTTAGTTTAAAATAAAAACTCATCGAGATATTTGTTTTTAATTAAAAGTGTTTTAATAACATTTCAGTTGAGAAGTTACTGAACGAAACGGATATTATCTTGACGATATTGAATGGAAATCTCGATTTGGTTTGTAATACACCAGGTAAAATATTGTTGTTTACTAAAAAGCAAAAGTTTTAATACTCAATTGTGATAAGTTATTGTTGCTGTCGCAATTTCTACTGCCATGTACCTAGAACGTGTTATAGCGTGCTATAAATTCAAAATTTGCTGAAATCCAAGAAAAAAAATAATTTCGCGCCCAACCCCAACGCTTTAGCCTAAATATTGTGTTTGAATATATTTCGTTTTCCATATTTTCACCAGGGGGGCCATAATTTAAGATATAATAATTATTATTCCGGAAAAAAATCACGATTAAAAAGCACTGTAATCGATTCAGTACTCGATTCTGAGCAAACTACTTTCAGGTCTTGCGCTTATTATGTTAACATGTTGTTTATTATAGGACAGATACTATGGGTTGATCGCCTGAACTGGGTAGGTGCCAAAGACTATCAGAAAGTGAAACGGAAACCGTTGTATGAAAACAATTGGCTAGAGGGCTAGTACAAGTCTTATGGCAACTTCAGATTCTTCTGGATAAATAATGCTGGACATAATGTAAGTAGACTACGGTATTTAGTGATGCATTTATTACCCACGCCAGGTTATCGATAGATTTATATCGAATATGTGAATTAATTAATGAAAAGGGGGTGCCGTGATATGATAGCCTAATGATATGACCTTTGGACTGTCTCGATTTCGAATCCAAGGCTTGAAGTCTTTGCGTATTAATTATCATGCGCTTAAACGATGAAGGGAAATATCGTGAGTTTAACCCCATGTGTCAAAATATTTCTATATTGACCTAAAATAAGCACAAAGTTGGGTCGGTTTTATCTTCTGTAAAATCTTTGAGCTTGTGTAACTTTTTAACCGTATATTGAAATAAAGTATCATTATATTATTTTAGTAAAGTATAGTATAAATAAATTATTTTAATGACAAGATTGTTACGGCAAAACTTCAAAGACTTTCATTGGTTGAAATTCAAGATATGACCAAACTACTTTTGTATGGAGACTATCCTCTTCGTATGGGGTGAGCAGCTGGCTGCGGCGGCACAGGTTGTGGGTTCGATCCTCACACGGAACAAAAACTTGTATGACTTGCAAGAACTTGTTCCAGGTTTGGATGTGTATGTGAAATGTTCCTCTCTCTTTATAGAATCATTTACAAGTCAACGACATAATTATCTCAAGTAATTTGGTGTCACTGTAACATTTTGTTTTTAATAACAGGTACCAATCGATAACCCTGCTGGAATCAATGCAGTCCTTCGCGATATGACAAAATTCGGATAATTTATAAAAACTTAAAATAAAGTTATATTAAAACCTTTAATGTTGTTTAGTTCTATATTATTACCTAATGAAACAGTAACTACGCAAAAGGCCCACTTGTTTACTCTGACATGTATTTCCATTTTCTCCATGATCAACCGATGCAAAACCTTTGCATGAAAAGAAGTGTCATTAGCCTACTTATATAAAAGAAAAACTCTTTTGTATATGTTTAAAAAACACCTCCCGCACTAGGGACCAAGCCGTCTGTAGCAGGGAATCACAAACATACAATCAACGGACACAAAGTAGTCAGGACCCGAAACAAATATCTATGGAAAACAAACAAACATTGAATCATCAATCAACATTATACTGCATTGGGTGGGAATCGAACCCACGACAGGTGGCTCAACGGTAGTTGCGAGGGGAACACCTTAAACGCTACGCCAAACGTGCAGTAAAAAGTGCACTGTAATTCCTACAACAGATAAATAATTAGCAAATCGTTTCACTGTCGTATCTAGGATATAGGATTTGTTTAACAATCTAGCCAAAATACTATCTATGAGAAAAACCGTTTTGCCCCATTTTACTATCCCACAGCACTGAGCATTGGGGACTCTTAGAAGGGTAAGGCTAATTAGAGTATTTTATTTTAATAACGATGTTATAAGTGAAATTAGAGACACGCGTACTAAAAGTATGTACATACCATAGATAAGCTATATCGCATATTGATAATTATTATACATATTGATCCACTTTCAGTATATTATAAACTTTTGCAACAAGATGTGGTTTTACTCGATTTTAATTTTAACCTTATCAAGTCAATATGTAGCAGGTAAGATTTAATTTGTTGTTCATAACATGTTAATTATGTGGATTATAATCCAAGTATGTGTTTACCTTCATAAAACCAAATGATTTGGCAAAAATAACATCGTTAGTTGTAATAAGAGTTTATGGAGTATTGAGTGGGGAAATTCCCATGAAGATCTCGTTTTACCCAATACCATGTGAACTTTCTTTACTGATGTTTACAATGTATAATGAACCAAGATTCAAGTTAGTAGGCTGTTTTTTTTGTGCTATTCAATGTTCATAAATTTATAGGTAAGGATAGCACTATAAAACTTTAGTAACTACGAGGGAAATAACAATTATTTGCATACTTCATCACCTCGTGATTTAGCATGGCATTGACATAAATGTTACAATGGACAGAATTTAGGCACGGAATCTTATTATTAGCAGGGTTATGTCCATAAACTGTACTTATATAATAAGGAAAACAAATAATTCAATAATCTGATAATGATCTTTGTAGGTCAATTTGGACCGTTTGAACAAGACTTTGGTTATGTGACCGTAAGAGAGGGGGCTCATATGTTCTATTGGCTGTTTTACACAACGGCTGATGTGCCAAATTATACGGATAGGCCCCTTGTCGTCTGGTTACAAGGTGGACCAGGAGGCTCGTCTACAGGCATCGGAAATTTTGAAATTTTAGGGCCTTTGGACCTATCATTACAAGAAAGAAACTACACTTGGGTAAGATAGAAATTATTTTTAAATTATTTTAACAAATCTTGCAACGTGTATGTTATAAATTATGAAACAATTGTTTCAGGTGAAAAATTTTAACGTCCTGTTTGTAGACAATCCTGTAGGGACTGGTTTCAGTTACGTCGATGAACTGAGATTCTTGACTGTGACGAACGATGAAATAGGTAAGACGTATGGATGCGTATTTTAGATTTTTTGTATCTACCCGTATCTGATGTCTGCTGTTAATAATATTAAAAATCCTATAATTTCTACAGCCCTAGATTTTGTTGAACTGATGCGTGGGTTCTACAACGCACATCCGGAATTTCGGGGAGTACCACTCTATATTTACGGACAATCTTATGGAGGAAAAATGGCAGTAGATAT
Organism: Subacronicta megacephala; assembly: GCA_958496365.1. Taxonomy (NCBI): domain Eukaryota; kingdom Metazoa; phylum Arthropoda; class Insecta; order Lepidoptera; family Noctuidae; genus Subacronicta; species Subacronicta megacephala. Next base: position 4,568,220 of record OY292520.1, on the reverse strand, counting down.
GGCCATACGAATGCGTGAAGTAAGCCCATGTTTGTAGCAGTACATACATCCCATTATTTGCACGAAACCTCATCTGATATAGATAATTTATGTGCTAATTACATAACATACCATCACTCCTGTAATCCCCGAAGGGTTAGGCAGAGGTGTACTTAATCTTACACCCACAGTTCGCCGGTATGTTTAGGTCCCATGTAATAGGGGGCGAGCCTATTGCCATTCACCGAGCACAAATCCAGACTCCGAGCTGCTACTGAGAATTTCATAGAAAAACCCAATAACACTTTGCTCGACCTGGGGATCGAACCCAAGACCTCTAGCGTAGCAGTCGCGATTGACCACTAGACTAACGAGGCAGTCATGTGCTAAATTAATAGTCTCTTTATATAATTATGTAAAACAAAACTTATATGTTTATGCTAAAAAGCACGTGATGGTATGTTTTCACAAATCACCAGGCACAGGGCTTAAAAGTTATATGCTAATTATATTGTACTTGTTTAGGCGGAGCAGGCAGGTACTATTGGTTCAAAACTTAGAGGTATCGCAATGGGCAATGCGTGGATATCCCCTGTAGACGCTACCCTTACATGGGGGCCAATTTTGCTAGCAGCTGGACTTGTAGACCAGGAAGGACATGATGAAATTCAGACTCAAGCTAGAGAGGCTGAACGCCTATTTAATGAAGGTTCATATGCTGCTTCTACTGCACAATGGGCAGCTACCCAACGAGCGGTGTTCTCACATACAACTAACGTGGATTTTTATAATATTCTGACAAAAATGCCCGTAACATTTTTGCCTGACACAAGAGATGCTTATGGTACGTATAGTGTTATAAGCCAACGTTTAGGAACTATACTTGAGTAACATTCACTATTTCATAATTACGAATTCTGGATTTGTACAGTAATTTGACAAATCAATAAATCCTAAAGAAATTAGTCTAAAAATCTTATTCATGATATAATTATTTGTCAGATTTCAGCCTACAAGGTCGAAGTATTACAATAGCCGTGACAATAAAAGCCAAGAAATGAAAATATCTAATTTAATTAATTGAGGTGATTTTTTGAGATGAGTTTTATAGTTATATTTCTATATAATCTATTTATAATCGTATGTTTCCAGAATTTTCAAGGGATATGATGATCCGAAATGCTCAAGCTGCATCTTCGGAATCGAGACAAGAGTACGATCTTACGACGTTAATGAACACTTTAGTTAAAGAAGCTCTAGGAATCCCCGAACATGTCGTTTGGGGCTCACAATCTAACAGTGTGTTTAACTATTTGAGTGTCGACTTTATGAAACCCGTTACCGATGGCAGTTAGTATAATACTTAATATCTTTTGTCTAAATTCACATTTGTTTAGCAAATACTACTTACCTAGTAATCTCACAAACTACGGTTCCTAGTCCGACCAAATGTTTGAAATTATACTTTTATTTTCAGTTGAGAAGTTGCTGAACGAAACTGATATTATTTTGACGAAATATAACGGAAATCTTGATTTGATTTGTGATACTCCAGGTAAAATCAGTCAATCATTTTTCATATCTAACTACATCAGGTCTAGTTGATAGATATACCTAATTCATGTTACCTACCAGTAAAACATAAAATACTTATATATTTTCATTATTTATATTAATAGCAAGACATTGTTTGTATTGGATCCCATGGACTGCCCTTCATAGTTTAATGTCTTCATGGTGATGATATACTAATACATTTACACTGATGGTTTGAGTAATATTTTCTCTTTGTTATCTCTTGTTCTTTACAACAGGGCAAATACTGTGGGTGGATCGCCTGAAATGGCCAGGAGCTGAGGAATATAAATACGCACAACGCCATCCCATCTGGGAAAACAATAGGCTAGAAGGCTACTACAAGTCTTTTGGCAACTTCAGGTTCTTCTGGATAAATGATGCTGGACATAGTGTAAGTAGAGCAAGATTTGACGATGGATGAAATCTATATATTAATACGTAAAAAAAACTTTGTACCTACCCCTCCCTACTTGAGCACATTGCGCACATATAAGATTTGGCATAAATAAAGTTCTAATGAAGTACTTATAATAAACCCTCGGAATAAAACTGGCACGTGTTTTCATAATAATATACTATTACCGATTATCTATTGGTTTATCCTTCTTTACAAAAATATTATAATACCTACTTAGGTATTCTATATATTCTAAAAAGAAAAAGTTTTTTCTAAAGACCCGAAGAATAGCAAGATATCTTTTCCATTCAAAATGTTCAATCGAGAATCTAAATGTTTTTATCAATTTAAAGTATAGAGATCAGTTACAATACAACTTACACGTAAATCTTTTCTATAGAGAACTACCTTTAAAGAAACTTTTCTGAATCAACAGGTACCCAGAGACAACCCAGCTGGAACCAACGCATTCCTTCGTGATATGACAACATTCGGCTAACGTGTATTAGGAATTGAAAATATATAAGTCTAAAAGCCTTTGTAGCTGTATAACTCTATTATCTTTTGCTGTATAACCTTTCAAGTATCAATTCGTAAAATATTTGACCGTCTGGACAGTCACAGCCTCTCCAATAAACGCTATAAACGTACTAATTGGCTAATGTTTACACGACTTTTAGAGGGACGTGTACAAAAACATGGGATCGAATGCTTAATATCTTTTTTTTTTCTTTAACCTATACTGTCCCACTGCTGGGCAAAGGTCTCCCCATACCATTCCACGTGCTCTTGTCTATCGCTTTCTCCTGCCAGTCAGCTATAAACGCATCCAGGTCGTCTCGCCAGCGCTTTCTGGGTCTGCCCCGGCGTCGACGACTTTCCTTAAGGATCCACTCCGTGGCTATCCTGGCCCACCGTTCCGGATGCATTCTATAGACGTGACCCGCCCACTCCCACTTCAACTTCGCAGATTTTTTCCCCACGTCTGTGATACCTATTTGATAATATCTATTTGATATTAATTTCAACATGGTACCTCCTCGCGTTTCTGACAAACAGGGTCGTGACATATAAGGCTCCTTTTTTCTTTTGAGATAGGTAAGTACGGTGCCCTAAAAAAGGATTAAGTCAAGAGGCAGGGGTAAAAAGTGAGGGCTAAATCACGCGAATTATTTATTATCATCTCGTAAATGATATTTATTTCCGTGGATAAACCTTTCAAACACACTTCATGTGCGAAATTATCTAAAAATAAGCCAGATGCAGTGAAAGGCTCAAATTAAGGAAGAAGGGTGGCCGGTCTGGTTGAAGCCCAATTAAGCGGCTTACTAAGGGACTAATTGACTGCACTTTTGTTATCAACGTCATGATATAAGTACTTAGGTACTTAGGTAATTATTTTGTAAATTTAGAACTGCTTCAGATACCTACATATCAAAAATGCACTCTATCTGCTGGTGCTGGGTAAAACCCTTTCTCTTTTCCGTTACTGTTGCTGAACTCATGCCCGTCACATCCGCTTATTCCCTAATTCCTTCATACCTGGGTATGCTGCGAGGAGAATCTATTTTGTCTAACTATAAACCAGAAAACCTCTACGTAATTCTGGCACGACAAAAATATTTAGTGTGCAGGGATCAAATCCAGGACTAACTTTCATACAAAACTTTCTTATGACATGAAATTTAAAAAAATACTATCGTAATAGGATTTACTTATCAACTGATGATGAAAATCATAATAATTAATCTTTAAAAATTAGGGCTTCCATTATCATAATATTGATAAGATTACCTTAAGAATTTTAAGATAATATTGGTTTATACAATTTAGCTTATACACATTAGCAAATCTAGCGTGTACTGTAATATTTTCATGTACAGGCACCGGCCTGTTTGTTAATAAAATGGTTAAAAAATCAATAATAATAACCGTTTCTGTGATAGCAGCATTAGCCATTGCTGCTGGTCTAGGAGTACTTATAATATATGGTGGTTAGTAACTGACAAAGACGTCCGTGTGATCAGTAAGTAATTCGTTCTTTATGTAAATAAATAAATTAAATGAGGATAAGTTATCTTATCCCATGTGGTTTCTTTCCCTATAAGTAGTTGATGTGCTACTTAATAAAAACTCTTAGATAACGTAGTCAGTAAGTTTGTAACAAGGCGAACTCCCATTGGGGAAGATGCAAGGGTAATACATATATTCTGGTCAACGGGAATTATGCCTGACACAGCGCCTGCACCTTGCTTCCACAGTGTTATGGATGATACGGCTGTAAGACTCCTTTACAACTTATAATGAATTATTAATAATCAATTTCTTACTTCAACATCATTGTCAAACCCATGAACTCTCTCACTACTCCCAGATTGGGCGAAGAACAGTTGGCTAAAGTCCACCACGCTGACCTGCTAAATTGAACAAATTAATTCTTAAAAATTTCTCAATACTCAATACTCAATACTCAATATATTTATTGCACTCCACAATGTTAACAGGTGTTACACAGTAATTTAGTAGGTATCAATCATGGACCCTGTCGGGCACGGCAATTTAGGAGAGAGGAGGAAGGCATTCTATTTTTATATTTGTTATACCTACTACTTTTTTTAGTTTTTTAATTATTATTTTTTTATTTATGTTCTTAATTATTATTTTTTTATAGTTATTGTTTTGTATACTATTTATATACCGTTTATTTTATTAGCATATTGTATCAATATACCTAGTAAGATTTATATAATTATGTATTTATTATTATATATTTAAACATATTTATAAAGTTATTTATTTGTATAGTTATATTTCTTTATGATATTCTTGTAGTTAGGTACTCTACGTAATAGTTAATCGCAAAATATTTAAGATTCTACATAGACTAATTAGTCTAGATTAAATATCTTATAATAGACTAAATTACAATATAATATTTAAATTATACTTAATTTGTGGAATTGTAGAAAAACTCTATGTCATCAAATATAATAAGCGCCCAGACATAAAAACCGCCATCTGCATCATTATCATTAAAAAAATACGTAGAATTATCCAACATGTATTTATTTACTACACGCATAGTTAATGTTTATTTAATTTTAATTACTAAATAGTTTTTTAAATAACACAGGTTCGTTTATGTCTTTGAGGTAATATAAAGGTAATTATTGTACTTTATCTTTTCAAGACTTAGACGGCGATGGTATCGGTGATTTGGAATACACTGCAGCGTTTACAAGAATACGTGATGTTGGAGACATTTTCTGGTGGTTTTACCCTACGACCGCAACTGCCGCTGCCACTCGGCCTCTTATACTGTGGTTGGACGGTGTAACAGGCGTCCCACCTAGTCTGCTAGCTAATTTGGGAATGTTTGGCCCCTATGACATGAATTTCAATGAAAGAGAAAACTCTTGGGTATGTACGCTTTAGTTTATTACTAAACAAGTTAAAATATTAATGAAGGAATAATCGAATGTAAAAATTACCTGGAGCCTTGGATTTCATTCGATATTTCTCCTCAAAGACGACTAGGTAACGCATCGCACTCCGATACATTTGTTTTTACCTACTGAAGATAATTTTATGAATTTCCAGGTAGACCGATACAATTTGCTATTTATTGATGCACCTTTGGGGACAGGTTTCAGTACTCCTTTAAATAACAATCAAATCCCAAGGAATATTGACGAGAATGGTAAGATTACACATATTATTTACGTACGTATACATTTTCCAATTTGTTACAGCTGAGAAAAGCATAAAGTTATTTCCACTCAAAAATCCTACAGTGATCACCATTGATATTATTATATTCTTAATACTTTAAATCAGATAGAGTTTATGATACATTTGATGCACATTGGAATGTTCTTACTATATTTTTATTTACAGCTGAACACCTCGCTGTCACTTTAGAATCTTTCTACAGCGTACATGAAGCTTACAGAAACACTTCATTATACATTTTTGGCCAGGGACATGGCGCACAATTAGCTCTGGCACTTGCGATCAAACTTAGTCAAGTAAGTCATTTTATTCCGATCTAAATATATGTAAAAATAATAACAATAGAATGCCATCCACCACAAAAATAAAATCTGTTCTAATTATGGTTCAGTAAGGACCTTGGTACCCGCTACAGTCCTACAGATAAAATATAAATAAAAAACAATTACCTACCACAAGTATGAAAAATCATTATCGGCTCGACCGATTTCGCAGGTTTTTTTCTTGTGTTCGTAATTGTCAGTATTGTATGAAAGTAGACGAAACTGCGCAAGGATCGCTAGTAACAAATTCAACAATGTAAATTTGCACTCAAGTAACTTTAACTTGTAAAGCTAAATGTACCTAAACGAAACAAAAAATCATAATATCATTCTTGCATTCTACGGCTCTTTATGAAGATAAATTCAAATCTTTATTTCAGAGTGAAGCTGATTCGAACCTTCGTGGTGTAGTAATAGGCAACGGTATAATTTCACCAGCTTTAGCAATGACGAAACTTGGTTTTTACCTCGAAGAGCTCGGTTACATTGACGGCAATGGCCGCACCACTATAGAAGCATTTTCAAATGAGATAACGGCTATGGTTAACAACGGACATTTAGAACAAGCTTTTGAATGGTTTAGTTCTTTGGGCCGGTTTGTTAACGAATTTGCTGGTGCTGTGGCTGTTAATCTGGGATACATAGTTGAAAAATTAACAAGGGTCTCTCCACGAGGTATTTTTAATATATTTAACAATATTCATCAAAGTACATTGCCAATGATATTCCACGCCTACACATACATATTGTTACGGTTTATAATGTCTGGCCATATTATTGAGACACTTATCAACTGATGTCTCTTGATGACGGCTCTCTACTGAACCTACTGGCGAGTGGTATTGCTGAAATGATTGCGTCTATCGGTTTGCCACTTGACCTCAGGCAGTCGGAATTTATCGTCTTAATTAACATTAAAAAGCAGCAAGGTTACATATTACAACGAGTGCATAATTATTTAAAATTGTATAGGCACTATAAATCGTTTTTTTTTTTTCAGATTATTTCGGCCAACGGGAATACTTGAGATCTGTTTTAAAAATTACAGATTTTGACATTATGAATACAGTAGTGGCACCCGCTTTGGGTATATCTTCCGACGTAACTTATGACTCAGGACGAAACGCTGTCATTGACGCTTTTAGGAGCTCTTTTATGACCCCAGCCACAGAAAAAGGTATTACCTACTACAATGATGTATTATACTTATAATTATTGTAGATACAATTATTATAAAATTTACTACGAATTACATTAGATATCGGAATGTTGTCCGAAAATTAGTAGTAGGTACTATGATTTTGAAAAAATAGATTATAGTAACTACCTAGAGAATAGTACATAGGTACATAGGTACATCGTAGCAAAACACCCCGATCCGAAACAACTACTTACAGATCACATTACAGATCATAAAAATATTTTGTCAGCCATTATGCCAAACGTATCGTCAAACTTAATCTAACCTAGTCAAAATATAGGTACGCACGGCTACACATCAATTAAGCACTACCAGTTGAAGCTGACTTCGTTTTGCACGAATAGCCTTTACAATGCAACGCTAGCCTTTATTGCATTTGTATATCTTGACGCGTAGCCGTGTGCACTACTGTTATTACTCAGAAACGCTTATTTACCTTTTACGTTTGCTTGCTTTTTTTTTGCTTTGCCCAGCGTTCCTGCATAAAGTTCTTCAGATTCAGATTCCTGCAATAGAAATGCATTGAGTTATTCAAATGGGTTTAGTTCGTGATAATAATAGTTAGTTGATACTGCATGCTAGGCTTCTTACTTATATTAGTAAAATGTACAATGTCCTTTCGTTAACATTTATGAATCGTTGTCGTAGTTACCTACAAACAGTAGATCCTATGGAAAAGAATACGAGGCTGGTTAATCTCTCAATCTTTATTTTTCATAATCTAAAACCAGAACCAGTGTAATAAATAATACATAGAAAACAAATCCACGCATTGAAAAAGAGAATTGTTTTATCATTTAGTTAAAGCCGTATAAGGCTCCAATGCCTGCAAATTCCTAAATGACATATAAAATTTTATTTTAATGGGAATACTCTGCAAGTGAGCTAGCCACCTGATGGTAAGTAGGTAGTCATCGCTGTCCATGGACATTTGCAATACCAAAGAAGTTGTAGATGCGTTGCCGAGCCTATATAAGGAAAAAGGAGGGGAAGGAGAAAAGGAGAAGAAAGGGGACTGAAGGAGTATTGTAAAAACTACTACCTACCTACCTATCGATAATTTAACGGCATCACTATGAACAAAAATCAAGAGTAATAGAATTCATAATAACATGAAAATTCTTCGTCTATAATTGGTGTGAAACTGGCTTCACTTTTCTAACTTGCTGATAAAACTCCACAAGAGGCTATCCTTCAGCTTTCTGGTTCTTTTTATTCTGAAATTCAATCTCAAACTTTCTCTGGCGGCTGGTTCAAATGAATTATTTGGTTACAGTTGAATATATTCTCAACAACACGGAACTCACAGTTTGTATCTATAACGGCAATTTGGACGCGGTATCAAACACACCAGGTAATTACGTTTTTGATATTTAACTTAATTACATTTCAATCAAGCTTGGAAAGAAAATTATAAACAAATACGCTAATACGTCCTACATCTATTAAATTCAAATTGCTCATTTTTTGCCGCCCTTTTTGAAATTAGAATGTGACATTGGAATCGTATGCATACCTATTATAATGTTTTCTTTTTTTTTTTAAATCAAAATAAGGAAGGTGACCGATGTTATCATACATACATACATACATACATATTGTCACGCCTGTCTCCCATGGGGGTAGGCAGAGACTATAAATTTCCACTTGCTACGATCCTGGCACACTACTTTCGCTTCATCTATAATACATTCATTAATCTCTTCATGCATGACCGTCGGTTTAGGGTGCTCGGAACCTGGCCTTTTTTAAGAACATCCGCAATTTGGTTGCGGTACGTTCGCCGAGGTCTTTCCCTTCCAACTCGTCCATCCATACTCACCATATATACTTGTTTCGTCAATCTCTATCGATGTTATCATAGTCGATATTTGAATAGTCACCATATTGGCAACTTTAATTAGACACAAGAAAATCGGTATAAATTCATATTCATATCAAATTATGTAATAGCATATCCCGTTGATGGGCCGGTCACATCTGTCGGAGAACTGATAATCGCTGGAGCAAGCGTGTTCGAGAGTGGAGATCGAGTCTAGGCAAGAGTGACGTCTTCCGAAAGGCAGCTGGCAATGAGTGAATGAGCAAAGCCGAAAATTGGGCTTTGTGGTGTTCACTAGGAGAGGCCTACGTCCAGCACTGGACGAGTATAGGCTAATTATGATGATAATCCAGTTGAACTACCTCAAACATAAAAAATACAGTGAATCGCCATTTCCTTTTAGTAAAATAGTGCGCTAAAAACTGCAATATTCTATAGGGACTTGACTCTTCCACTAGTTCGAAAATAAAAGCCCTTAATCAAAAATCTATGGTCTTGCGTCATATAGACGTAATGTTGGAAGCTTAGTTCTGTTCAGTTCAAAAATAATAGCAGCTCGCAGTAACTAACACTAGCACAGCAACAACGTATTTATTTCCCGGGATCCGTCATAATTATTACCACCGCCCTTCTAAAAAACGCCTTTAAGTAGTTAATTATTTTTAACGAAAAGTTAAATTAGTCGGTCTTATGACAAGGCCCGGGCGTGAATTGGCCAGATGTGTTCTTAATATTTTTACGCTAAAAGAAAATCTAAATCAACAATTAAAGGCGGCCAGAACTGCTAATCCGCTTCTGTAGTAGGTAGACAATAATAATTCTAGGTACGGTTTTAGATAACTAGGTACTGTTTTAATTACAGGTCAATTAGAATGGGTTGATAATCTTCAGTGGTCTGGACAAACTGAATTCAAAAGCAGACCGAGGGAACCTCTAGTCATAAATAGATTACTTGAAGGTTATTTCCGGAATACGACAAGACTTCACTTCTATTGGGTTAACGTCGCTGGACAATCGGTATGTATTTTTTAAGTTCACCTTTTGCCCGTGTTACTTTGGGAGGAATACAGCCAGCCAGTCAAAAGTTGGTTTCTTTTTTTGTTAAGCCGAAATAATAAGGCACAGACAGTCTATGGAGTGCGATGGCCATTTGGAAATGCAAGCAACAGTTTATACGAGTAAATTCTACGCCAGTTGAACACCACATGTCGTCATGGCTTCATACTGTTTTATGTCGAAAACGCCAAATCGCGATTTGCGCGGTATTGTCATCAAGTTGGTGTGAAATGCATTTGAGTTAGACAATATTTATTTTTTCAGGTACCGCTCGAAAACCCTGCAGCGATGAATACAATTCTGTCAAGGATTTTTGTGTAAATAAAAAATCAAGCTTTAAAATTATTTCATTCCCTGTGCCTGGATTCGAACGAATGCACGTCATGACAAATGAGATTAGAAATTGATGGCTTCGTAGCGTAGACAGAGGAATTTCTCTGTCTACGCTTCGTAGCACTTTTTTTGGAAACATTCAGCATTGGCTGGAACTAAAAACTCTGAAGAGTTTATAAGTACTGCATGAAACCTATCTTCAAGATAGGTTACTTCATGCAGTACTTATACGAGTAACGTGCATGGGAAATTATTTAAAGCCCTTGAATACCTACTTTTAAAACTACGCAATAGTTTATTATTCCGTTTTTTTGACTCGACTGCCATGAACTAAGAATGTGTTAAAGACCTACAAATTAGGAAAGAGCTATTGAACTTAGAATTTGGCGGCTCAGTGAATGCCTTTACAATGTGTGTACACACGGCCACAGGTCAACTTATAAAATTCCAGTTTAATTAATCTGATCATGTATTGTATAGGTACGCTTTCCATACTATAAAAGCAAGCGGAAACTGGATTCATAATGTATGCACGGCTACATATCAAGCTATACAAATCCAGTACCGACTTACCTCGCATTGTAAACGCTTTCCGTTTTTTATTTTTTCTTACTAGTCTGTTAACCTACCATAGAGAATTACAAATCTAAATTTGTTACTCATGTCATTAACGTCAGTGTCATTTTGGGATAATTTGTTTGTCAGTTTCTGAGATCTAATGTTTTACTAATATTTAGCAAAGTTAATTTAAATTCATTATTTCGTAGATGTTCTATTTAGAGTTTTGACTACATTATTTATGTGGTAGCAAAATAAGTATTTGGCGGTTTTGGGTTTTCATATTTTTTGTCGTTAAGTGTCAAAACCATATTTTAGTCTCAGTGTAAGATTTAGTAAAGTGAAATGGCTGATATACTTGATATATTAGAACTAGAGCAGCCGGCGTCTGAGATAAGTAGGGACAGTATTATACATGGAGACAAAGTAAAGAAGAAGTATGTGACTGCCAAGGCGGTGAAGCGACCTGAGGGAATGCACAGGGAGGTGTTTGCATTACTGTATAATGACAACAAGGACCTTCCTCCGCTGCTACCCACTGATACAGGTAACCTACTAATTACAAGATGTGTATTATATTATTATAATGTTTCCAATCTATATTGCATCATCACTAGTTGGTCAGAGAGTTGGTTTAATAATAAATTATCGCATCAATAATGTTCCTATTTGTTGTAATTTGGTGATTCACAGTAAAAATAAAATTTCATTGAACTTCAGAAACTTGAATTTAATAATACATTGTATAAATTCAAGTTTCTGAATAAAGTTAAGTTAAGCTAAGTATTCCTTGACAAATTAAATAATATGTTCCATATGATGGGTTTAATGGTAGTGGGTACTACTATACAATTATCTTACTTTTCACTTTTTATTATCAAGGAAAAGCTTACAAGCAAACTAAAGCTAAGCTTGGCATGAGAAAGGTGAGGAAGTGGGTGTGGGCACCATTCACAAATCCTGCTCGTAAAGATAATGCTGTCTTCCATCACTGGAAGCGAGCTGCTGATGAGGCTAAAGAATATCCATTTGCACAGTTCAATAAGGTAAGAATGGTTTTAATAATAAAAAAATAATGATTACAGATAGATAAAAGTATATTGACTAAAGTAAACATATTTGGTGAATAAAATGGTCCTGCTGCTTTTTTTATGAACATTCCTATTTTTCAGCAAGTATTAATACCTTCATACTCAGAATCTGAGTACAATCAGTATTTGAAATCAGAAGACTGGAGTCAAGCAGAAACTGATCACTTGATGGACTTGTGTCAACGGTTTGACTTGCGTTTCATAGTTATACATGATCGGTGGGACAGGGCAGCTTTCAGGGACCGCAGTGTTGAAGACTTGAAAGAAAGATACTATGGAATCTGTGCTACATTAAGCAAAGTAAGCAGTGGTAGTACTAGCCTAATAAAAATATATGTACATTTAATAAAGATAATATTATTGATAAAAGATTACATAGGCATAATCTGCTTTAATTCAATCTGTATGCAGTTTATTGATAACTATACAATATATTATAATATTTTTGGTATTACTGTTTTTCAGGTGAAAACAAATCCCTGGTCTAATACTGTAACAATGGTAAATGGTGAGAAACGAATATATCACTATGATGCTGAACATGAGAGAAAGAGAAAGGAACAACTCAGGAGACTGTTTGATAGGACACAGGAACAGGTCATACATTATAAACCATACCTCCTTACTTTAAAATTAGGTGAAGCTGTGGGCTTTTTGATTGTAACTAAAAACTGATTCCAGATTGATGAAGAGCAAATGCTGTTAACGGAGTTGAAAAAGATTGAAGCCAGAAAACGTGAGAGAGAAAGGAAGACTCAAGACTTGCAGAAATTGATCTCTAGAGCTGACAGTGGCAATTTGCCACCCGTCACCCAAGTGAACAACAATAATGAGGGGACCAGCACTCCATCAAACAATGCTGCTAGTATTGCCAGGCGTCATGATAGGAAGCTACATAAGAAGAAACTTACTGCTCAGCAACGACCTGTGAGGGCTGTGGAAAGTGTTGTAAGTACTACTGGCTTAATGTCATGATCATTGCACATCGCAATCACACTGCTCCAGCGCAGCAAATTATTACTTGCCAATTATAATTTGGGTCTTAATTAAATAAAGGAGTGTCTTTGAGGCAGTACTGTGTCAGGGGCTGTTTTTACCTACACACATACATACACTCACGACTTTTTCCCACAGGGGTAGGCAGAAACTATAACCCAACACTTGCTAGGACTGTATTGACCTTTATGCAATTTTGTTAATAGTACATAAAAATACTGTATTTCCCTCTCCTTCGGCTTCACTGATTTTAGTGCGCGAGAAGTAAATAAAAATAATTATATATAAATAAAAGGTTACATTTACGTTTTTTTTTTCATGTTCCATTTACTATTATGTTTCATTAGGCCCAAATTTTTTTTCTTGTGTGGAAGTAAGACAAAATATTCCATGTTGTTGATTATATTGAATTCTAGACTGTGGAATGGTCTGGAATCAAGTTCCCGGAAGCACGAGGCACTGGCGTCTGGTTGCGTTCACAACGCATGAAGCTGCCTCCAGGGGTCGGCCAAAGGAAGACCAAGGCTATAGAACAGGAGCTGCGGCTTATGAATATTGGTATGTTATTTCGATACTAGGGTCTTAATGGGTGACTCAAACAAGATAGAAGAAGTCGGCCAAGAAAGAGATGGCGGGAGTATTTGGATGCGTACCGCGAGAAGAGAAAGTGTATGTGTATGAAATTAGGGAAAACCTTTTCCCAGCCAGCGGTAACAAACAAGTCAAAACCGATACTTAGTTCGAATTAGATTTCTTTTCCATTTGAAATGGGGTTTAAATACTGTCTCAAAAAAATCCCTTGCAATTCATTTAATTACATTACATGTTTCAGATATTGCTCCAACACCAACAGAGGCCATATGCAAACACTTCAATGAATTACGGTCAGATCTTGCTCTAGCTCTGGACTTGAAGAATGCTCTGGCTTCATGCGAATTTGAACTGCAAGCATTGAGACATCAGTATGAAGCTCTCAATCCTGGGAAGGTATTATTATTCATTCAAAATATTAAAATCTGTATGATTAGCATTTTAGAATCAGCTTTGCACATGACAAAATTTATCACATTTATGTGACAATAGATTAACTACCTACCTACATAAATTAAAACATCAGACTGACTGATATATAAAGTAGACTACTTAGGTACTTAATGCGATATATCGAGAATGCGTAATAGTTCGTAAGCTCAATTTACATTGCCGCGGAACCGAATGTTTAAGGAAAAAGTTACCTATAGCATTTTGAACTTATGTCCATTACTTAACGTTCCCGGGCGAGCACTACTTCGTCGGTGGCAATCGCGGAATGCGCGCGACTTCCCAGGATGCCTCACAATGGAGATAAAGTTCAAAATGCTATGCATATTTCGTGACGCCTTGCTTCTGTCCCTCGGCAATATAAAATGACCCTTAATGATAATAATTGGGAATTCAATAATTAATGAATAGCAGCTTTTGGCCTCATTTCCAAATTCTTTGTTTCAGACACTCACTATTCCACCTTCAATTTGCAACATGGTGGCTGATAATGAGACAAAGCCAGTTGGAGAAATCATTGATGTGGTGGGATCTCCTAGTGCATTGAACACAACCATCTAGTATTATATAGTTTTCACTGGTGGGCCCCATATAGGTACTCATAACAGTGACTAACGAAAGTGTAATGATAAGACAATGCTACAGATTTTACTACATTTAGTGAAATAAAAAACAGTACTACATTTTGATGTGCAAGAGTAGTCTTCATGTGGATGAAGATGTCTAGTGACTGTAATTATATTATGCCAGAAACTAGGGTGTAAGTTTCATAAATAGTACTACTAATCTAGATAAGTGACATTGTAAGATGGTATTCACATTTACACATTATAGTCTTGATGCCAGTCATTGAGGGGGTGGATAATTTATATAAAATGTGTTGCTATTTAAAAACAATTAGGTTCACCTAATTTTTAATAAAGCTCTATTGTTAAATACCCAACATAATTCCCTTGCTTAAAATATACTGAATAAAAAAATACAAGCAGTTTTCATAGTAGTTTTATTTATTGAAATATTATGCTGATCCTAAATAGCTCCCTTTGGTGCTCCATAAGCATCGGGCATTCTTTCTATTGTATACTTGTGTTCCGCAACATACATTATTGGAACTCCTGGGATTTTCCTTATCCTTCTTTTTAAATCTTTGTCATTAGTAGCTACAATATAACACTTGTGCTGTGTTGCCCTTTGTACAATACAGTCGTCAGCATAAGTTCCTTTATGTAGACAAGTAATTCTTTCAAAACGAGGGTCTTTTATTATTCTTAGTGCTACACGGTACTTTCGGCCCAGCTTCTCTAATTCAGCCAGTACACAGTCGGTTATGTATGGAATGCATTTAGCATACAAGCAATCCATCATACTCTGTACTATGTCCAATTTGTTTTTGATTGAGAAATTTATGAAATTGGTATCTATGAGGATGTGGTATGGTGGGCCTAGTTGCGTGTTATATTGAAAGAACAGCGCCGAACTCGCCTGTGGTGCTTCGCGTATTTTTAACTCATGTGGATCAATTTTTTTCTTCTTCGGTTCAACTCTTTCTTTTGGTTTGATCCTACTGTCACTGAGGCTTATTAGTTTTTTCATTTTAGCAAATTTTCGCTCTACAATTTTTCTAGTTTTCCTTTGTTTACCCTGAAATTGGATTAGGTATATAATTCTTCATCTAAGCGAATTAATGGGATACCTATTTTAATATATGTATAATATATATTACTAAATTAAGAGATATGTACGTAATTATATAAACTTTGGGTTCATTGCAATTAAATGTGTACTCAGAGAGTAGCCTTAGTGTTATTAATATTACATGACTTACCATAACGAATGTTTTTATTTACTTTTACTAAATAAGTCACTCGATGGTGGGGTTTAGTATAATTCTACACCAACCGTACAATGTAATTAATTGCTGTCTACTGTTCAAGAACACACTGTCGCACTGTAAGAAATTGTAAACAAAATAACCTCTAAATCAAATGTCGAAAAACCGAGGATTTGATTAAGGCACAGACAATAATAATACACAGATTAAGAGTATGACAGCTAGTTGGCAAGTCCGCGTCAGCGTAAACTGGATTTGTATATTTTTTTTAATACAATGTCTTATCTTATATTTACACTATTTACATATTTTACATTCCAAAAGAAAATAGAAGAAAAAACCAACAAACCAGAAAAAAAAAAAAAAAAAAAAACAGTTGGCCGCGACTAGGCGTCAAAGTATTCCTCGGCATCGCTGTCGTCTGGCATCGTTCCAAGAAGGCTGGCAGCATTGCCACGTTGAATGGCAATGCTTATACGCTGCCCTAGGAATAAGCCAGCCCTCTGATCACGCGAGGCGTCGACCAGTCTCCGAGATATTTCTTTGTGGAGAAGACGAGCACTCGGACCCCATGACCCGAGCGTTTCGACCCCAAACGGCTCAAATATATAGCTGCCCGACAGGTTGCTATATTTGCGCCGTTTGAGAGTCTCCGCGGCAGCAGCAGCAGCGCCAGCGCAGCCAGCTGAGCTGGGAAGATGGGATGGAGCAAGGGTGTCGACACAAGTTGCATCCCACACCAAAGGCCTACCCATTTTCCAAGGCAAAAGCGACATACCATCTGGTCTCTTCCCATCGTCACGTGACAAGCCATTGGGTTCTAAAACAGCTGGTACGCCGGCGGTGGCAAGAGCACGACGGAGGATGTCGTTAATGCGGCCTGCACTCCTGCAACATGATATATTTGTATATTTAGATGTGTAGCTGGGCGTACCTCAGCTCAGGCACAGAATAAATATAATCCTCTTTGGACCCTTTTAATATTATATTCGCGTGTTATATTCGGGTGTCAGTGAACTCAAGTTGGGTTGTTACCTTTGACCCTCTGCCAAAGTACAAACCCAAATGGGCATATGCATTTAATAAAACTAGTTGCAGCGCGAGTGAACACAGCGTTCCTCAAAATACCAAATTGTTCAGTTTTCTGCTGCAAAAAGAGGTCTGGAACATCTAATCTATTAAAACATTTCACATGTAAATAAATATTTACCGTATTTTCTCTTTAATTACATTAAGACACCAAATTCGTGTATTCTATATTGAATTATTATCAGGTTTGTGTACCAACATCGAGTCCGATCGCTCGATAAATACGGATCGGTCGAGCAATAAATCCGAATTCTTACCGATGAACAAATTAAATTTAATGGTTTCCTTTAAAGTTGAAACAAACGTATAAGCGCCATGAATTTTACGGCGCTTTCGACCTTTCTCATTAGCGAGAGCCTTATCTTAAAACGCGTTGTAGCGCTGCATGTTTTCGTTACACACGATTTACACATATAGACTAAAAAAGAAGACATTTTTTTTTTATTTAAAAAAAATGTATATAATATAACGTAATTTACCTATAATAGGACAACATCTCTGTACTTTACACGCTTAATCAATTACCTTAGGTTTTAGGTTTATACACACGACAACTACTTACAGGTCATCAGCGATTGTACGCACGGATACACGTCAAGCTATAAATATCCAGTTCCAAAACAAATTACAAATATTAATTTGTATAAGTAAGTCATTGTAAGTACAGGTGTGAAGTTGAGTGCGTGATGGTATGTATGTATGAATGACTACTAAAAAGAGACTGCGGTGCGGTCAGCGAAGCAAACGACAGCGAGTGGGTATGTGACTTTACGGTAAAAAATCGATTTTTACTTCTCTCAAGAAAGCGGGGGTAGCATGGGTAGAAGTGTTGCCTTGATAATATTATATTTCTATTTAATAGGTGCCGCTTAAAGGGGACGCTTAAAATAAAAAATCGATTAATAAAGAATCGATTATTTTTTAAATAATAATAATCGAGATTTTTTTAACATCCCTAATAGCGAGTCAGCGATCCGATCATTTTTTGACGTTTGATTTGCGCTAGAGATGCGAGAAATAGCTCAATGAAAAGAAAAGAAAGATATAGCTCTTTCAATCAAAAGAGATATATCATTCTTTTAGCTCTTTAGCTCATTTAGCTCAAATTGAATCTTGAGTCAATGAGTTATTCGGTGAGCGAGAGATATACTTACATTCCCTCTCAATATAACATGTGAGCGATCAACGAGCTAGATATGTTAAAATGCTAAAGCATTTTCTACTTTGTTTCTATAAAAATAAAGATCGATTTACAATAAAGATTCATTGAGCGAATTGACCCGGAGAGCTAGATATGTGGATATCTTAAAGCATTTCCTACTTTGTCTCCATTAAAATAAAGATCAATTTACATTGAAGATCCATTGAACTAATTGAGACCGAGAGCTAGATCTGTAAATATTACAAAGCATTTTCGACTTTGTCTCCATAAAAATAAAGATCAATTTACAATGAAGAACCACTGAGCTAATTGATGCGAAGAGCTAGATAAGTAAATATGATAAAGCATTTTCTACTTTGTCTCCATAAAAATAAAGATCGATTTACAATGAAGATTCATTGAACTAATTGAGCCGGAGAGCTAGTCTCTCAGTGAGTGAGTGAGTGAGAGCTAGATTGGAAACAAAGAGCTAGCTCATTTTTATCTCTCATTCGCGAGCTACCCATCTCTAATTTGCGCAAATAGTGTGCTGGTTGATGGTTCGCTATTAGATCGACATTTCGTTTCAAAGAAAATGTCTTCAGAATTATCTGCAATAGAGCTCCTTAATTTGGGCGATCAGGGGCGAGTTGTTCCATTGTTGAACAAATACTGGCCTGAATCTGTAGGAACAGTGTTAGGAGTATGCATGGGAATATTCCTCAACTTTCAAACTAGACGTCCTGCTTTCAGTGGTTAGTGTAAATTACATAACAATAACAGCAAAAACAATAAACGCACTCTATTACTTATTTACTTCTCACAAATTTTTGCAGTTGTTTTACGGTTGGTGTCTTAAAATACAGATGTGATACCTAGTGCATTTGTGTGTATGAGATTTGTTTGTGATGATTTACGCAAAGTTTGTTCAGTCGCCTTTAATACGCACGCACACTCGTAAAATGCAGTAACTTCATTATATTATTACCTTTATCAGGTATCCAGAAACATGTACTTCTCGCAGCTGGATTTGCAGGTTCCCTAAGTTATTTACAAAAAAAACGTGATGACTACTTGGCAGAGAAAGATGCTGTGTTAAGACATTATGTGGAATTACACCCTGATGATTTCCCAGAACCAGGTATGTGATACATAATTTTGTTGAGTAGCAAATGAACCCAACTTTGAAATCTACCTTACATTTGCAGTTGTGTACTATTTCGGACTAGCCATGTTGAATTGTTTGACCCACTTTTGTGTTTAATAGAAGTAACCCCTTAGACCATCAACTGTCTGCCATTGTGTCTCATCAAAATCAGTCCAGCCATTTCCATTTCCCGGAGCAGATAAACTAAAAAAGAACTGTTTAAGGTTATTACGTATTAGGTCTTTCATGTGCATTTAGTAAAAGGTGTTATTTTGACTTTACAAAGAGATATTACTTTTTTTTATTTATATAAAATATTATAGATTCATGGCAATAGATTGCATAATAATTTGGTGCCTTAAGCCTTATCCTGGCCTTTTTAGGAATGTCCAATATGGTTGTGTTAGTTGTACCATGGCTGGCTCCTTCGAACTCTTACTTTATCAAAATGTTACAACATTCAGTTTTTAGAAATTAAAGGGATAATAATTAAACTTCTGTATTTTCTACTTTTTCAGAGCATAAGAAGATTTCAGAACTTCTTGAGCCATGGGTCCCAATTCGTTAAATGTTATAGATTATATTATTTAGCTCAGTAACTAGATTGTGTTAATTATGCAACCATGTATGTTTAAATAAATAAATTTATTCCTCAATAACTTTGTAATACTAAACTAATAGTTACATATTGTTCTGTGTAGCTGAAGTAACATGTAAAGTGATTGAATATTATTGGCTTGAATTAAACATGCTATTTATTATTACTCTAGTTTTCATATCTATGGATTATTATATGCAACTTTTTATATACTTGTTATGTAGTATGCAGCAATAAAAACTGCAGATAATAGCTATTGTGTCATCCCATAGCTCTTTGATTGAATGGTTTCATGGTCTTTATGTCTATGAACATAATGTTGAGCTAAACCTGTCACATAGTCAAAAACTTCTCCACAAATAGCACAATTATGAACTTCAAACACTTTACTTGGATACTGTTGGAACATTTGCTTCACACCTTTTTGTTCAAAAGGCAATAAAGACTGATTACTTTCAGGAATAATGGGATGATCTTGCTGTGGTTTCTCATTAATAAGATGTGGTATAAGATGGTGATTGACATCTTTCATTGGCATTGGAGGATCTTTCCCAACATCTATACCTATAATATCAATATTACCACTGCTGTTAAAGCCTTCATTTTGTTTAGGATTCTGGGGAACTATTTGATGTTTTTTTAATTTGTGCAATTTCTGAAACAATAAACTCTTCATTAATGTTTGAGAATATGAATATGCAACATATTAAGTTCTGAAACCCGATCCCGTCAGGTGTAATGCCACCAACCCTCGCGTCACTGCATCGGTGGCGTGGGGAGACGCTAAACCGTTATTAACTGTCGTTGGCCTCGCCATGCCAGACAAGAGCGGCGTATTGCGCCTCGCCGCCAGATATCGTGCTCAGCACACAAGACACATGTCCCCCTGATTACTGAGAAAAGTCAATGTGGTGCTGACTAAGATGCCTGTTAGGGTGCTAGGGTGCTACCTAATCAAACCAAACCAGGGTTCAAACTGACAGTTGTTATATCACTTGGCAGTTCTTTACTTACAAGGTCTCTGCTATGTACATAAGCAGTTCCACATAAATCACATTTGAAATTTTTGATGCCCCTATGCTTACTCATATGACGAGTCAGTTCACTTGAAGTGATGAATGTTTTATTACATAGTGAACACACCTGCAAAATAAATAAAACATTATAAACTAGGTAGTCTAATTTTATCTCTTTTTAATAATTATTATTCAATCTTACATGATCTCTTTGGCCTGTATGTATCTTGAGGTGAGCATGAAGGTTCCCTTGTGCTGAGAATCTCTTACTGGAAAAAATATTATTTATGAGACATTTATAAATTTTAGCCTAGCATTACGCAGGTAGTAATCAAATACAGTCTGATGTAGTTTAAAACTTACCACAGTCAGTAATTACCTGCATATTTCGCACTGGAAAGGTTTCTCTCCGGTATGAATTCTGAGGTGTATAGTAAGGTTGTGTTTTTGTGTGAATCTTCTTGGACAGTACATGCAGACAAAAGGCTTATCTCCAGTGTGAGTCCTGAAAATTAGAAATGAATATACGTTAGTATTTTTATCATTATCACTAATACTGAATCTTAAGTCTTAACCCATCAAGTATCAAATTAATAAATTATCAACCATACTAATTACAAAATAAACAAGTAAGTATGCAAGTATGTATTATTCTAGGGGCTAATATGATTTGCTGAAAATTCATTGATGACCGTTAATTGGATTTATTTGTTTCTACATACAGCCTACATACAGCAGTGGATGAGTATGGGCTGATGATGATGATTGAGCAACAAATTACAGATAAACTAAAAAAAAATTCTTTGTTATGGCCTCCTTTCATATTAAGAGGAATTGGTAGATGATGGATGAGGAAGATTATAAATACTTGCAAGTGCCCAGCATACAATACATACAACAAATGTAAAAACCAAAGTATTTATAATGTCCACTGACCTTACATGCATTTCTAACTGTGCTTGACATCTGAACTGTTTGTCACATTGATAACATGAGTGATCTTGTTTAGGTTTTGGCTTGGGACCTCTTTTCAGCTTCTCTGAATCAGGTTTCTTTTTATAGTTTGTGCTTCTTTTTGGCTCTGGTTGTTTACATTTACTGAAATAATTTTAAATGTAGTATAATGAATTTCATTAAAATATATTTATTGTTTTGGTTTTTTTGAGCTGAAATTCTAGAATCAACTTACCATTTCTTAATTATTGTAGTATGTGTGGGCACCTGAAAATGCATTAAAGATACAATAATTTATTGTTACTAAGTTGCAGTACACTATTTAAAGCCAGACACATTAAAGACACAATGAAAAATTTATTGTCTCCATTATTAGAGACTTGCATGGGCATCAGTGGATTATTGCTCAAGGGATATTATTTTGAGGACTAAAGTTTCTACTACTGTTACTACAAGAATAAGTTTTGATTTTAAATGCTTGATTAGAGAAATACTTACCAATGGATCAGTTCCTACACAGGCATCATAATATCTGAAAAATATTAATTTCTTTCATTATGCTTCACTAGCATGCTAGCTGCCTCATTAGTTTAGTGGTCTCAAGTGCAACTGCTACACTAGAGGTCCTGGGTTCAATACCCAGGTAAAGCAGTGTTATTGAGTTTCTATTAAATTCTCTGTAGCAGCTCAGTCTGTATTTGTGACTGGTTAATGGCAATAGGCTTACCCCCTATTACATGGGACCTAAACATACCAGCAAAGTGTGCCCACACTTTGCCTTACCTTTTGGGGAATACAGGCATGATGGTATGTTGAATAAAATTTCTTAATAACATTTAAGTAGCATGATCACCATAGAAAATCTATCTGTAAGCAGTCTACTAAGTTTTATGCTTTCGTGAAGGCTGCCAAGCTTGGGTAGCTATTGGGCCATCATGGTGTACCATGGTGACTCTGCTGATAACTCGTATTCAAGACAAAGCCTCACCTTTACCTCAGAAACAACTTAAATAGTATGACTACTTACTTGCTAGGAGTTCTCAGTCCTAAATATTGTCTAAGTCTTACATCAGCACTTTCACATGTTTGCTTAAAATGATAAGCTATACCAAGCTTATAAACACAATTGCTACACATTTGTTCTGGTAATCCATCATCTTTGCTGATCTGTAAATATATTGATAAGTTAATATTCCCCTTTAAAATACCCTGCACTATATGAAAGGTATTATTGACCGAAAGCTTACTAAACTATTTACAAAATAAACCTATTTGCTGTTGTGCTTGCATATTCTTTACCTTTATATTGCAGCAAAACTCAATCATATCACATAATGATAAATTATAATTTTTGGTAAAAACCGAAGATAGCACTCCTTCCTCTAAACAAATCCTACAAATTTTGTTCATAGTTTTATCTGATAATAACGTAAACAAAGGTAAATAAAGCTCGTAATGTTTTTGTTTACTACGATTACCGTTTCATTACATCTTACAACCAACAGAACTTGAGTTCGAGAGTTCGAGACTCGTTTTTGTGACTGACTTCATGACTTGTGACCACCGTCGGTTGTCAGTGTCAGTAGTGTGATGTCAATTTCCCTATGTCTGTCACTTCTGTCAGTCAGTCAGTGGTCAGTGTCATCGTCATCAAACCAAACATGGTAATGATGAGTCATGAGGCACTCGAATGATGATTGAACGAAACCTCAACCCTAAAATGCTATGATTAAAAGTAATCTGAAGTACACACAGCTATTCAAGAAACTTTACAAAGGGAGCACTGATACGAGGTCCGTTTGAGTGTTGGGTTGGGTTTTAGATCAGTTTAAGAAAAGCGCTGGATTGGATGCTATTTTTAAATTAGTAGATAAATAAATACGTTGCACATTAAAATCATTTGTTCGATTGACCAAAAAAAAGCTCTTAATAATGTGTGCTGAAATGGTACTAAATAATAAGTATTTTATAATTTAACAACGTTTCGGTAAAGCGCTAGGAGTCAACGGGAGTTGATTGCCCTAAAATTGCGCTATAGATTTAGCCCCTATAACAATTGGAGGTAGAGGGTAATAAAGGCAGTGGGGGACTTTTCCCCCAATCGGGGACAAATTTTGCAGTATTTGCAGTAATAATCAATGACTCGAAAGGTATCATATCCTATGACAAGAACAAGTAGGTATGTACATTGGTACTTACATACTTAACCGATAGGATAGGTAGCTAATAAAATAAAAGGACATCGTTTTCATTTGTTTTATTTTTAACCACTGTATAGATAGCAATAAAATATACCAGCCACTTAACTGTAAATTAAAATATAATTAATTGGATTAACCCTTATTTCATTTTCATATACAATATGCAAAATATAACAAACCAATAACTATTGAACGCTTAAACTAACGTCGTAAAATTAGAATTAATAACAACAAAAATAAACAATAGCAATATTTCTGTACTTATTATTACGTAGGTAGGTGCGTTTCCGTTTCTGTTGTTTTTTATGAGTTATACAGTTTCTTCGAAATAAGTAAGCCGATCGGAAGTTGTCTGCAAGTGGTTTAGAAGTGGCAAATTTTAATAGAAAGAGTCGGTGTAAAGATAATTAGAGTCGTATGTGTTTCACATTTCTAATGATTTTGTTTACTAATTTCGATATTTTTACGTATTAAAACACTTAATTAAACGATTTTATCTCCGTGGTAGTTCGGAACGGTTAACTTCCGATCGGCTTACTTATTACGAACAAACTTTACGGATGAAATCAATAACGTTTATTTCAATAATTTAACTATCTACAATCAAACTGAATCCGAATTCAAGTAAAATTGTAGAAAAAAAAATTATAGGTACTTTATAGTTAAAATAAATAAATGCACATTTTATACAAAGGCACAGATGGTAGATTATTACAATACTCACTCGAATACATTCTTAAAGTCAACACAAAAGGAAGACAGATAGGTACGATAAAATTAAAAAGTTTTAAACATTAGCAACAGACGTAATAAGATCAACGTAAATATCAATGCCTTTTAAAAATATGTCAGCACTAAGGAACTCATCATGATCGTGGAGAAGGACGGGCGTATGATTCATCGGAGAGAAACCTAATGCTGGTATGCCAACATCGCGTACGTATCTGCTGTCAGTACCACCAGGGAATATCCTGCAGTCTAATTTGAGCTTCCTGGAAAAAAAGTAATTAATGGTTTCAAATTAATTTCAAGAGCATATATTTTGTATCTTAAAGTTTGACTACCTGCCTTTCTTCTAGCTCCAAAAAATGATACTTACAACTTATCTGCAGCAGCTTTGAATGCTACCCAGAATGGATTAGTCGCGTCCAGCTTTGTGCACTCTACATAGTTGTTTTTCTGTTCGAACTCAAAGGTTACTCCGTCACCCGTTTCTTTGCACAATTTAGTAATCTGGAACGAAACATAAATATAATAAACTACCCTCCTAATAATAAACTTTATGATCTGTGTATATCCAGCTCTACACTAAGTACATTACTTTATACATACACATTTTTATAAATATAATTTTAGAAACAGGCCCTAGAAATCACTTTCCCCGATGTAATTTTATTGAAATGGAAATCAAAAATATTATTTTTTTCTATTGTACCCGGTTCCCGCCCTACTTCATTTTTCGTGTTAAATTACAACAATACAGATATATATTAAAATGAGTAGAGTAAAATAGTTTACGGTGAATTATTGGTAAAATAGCAAATGAGGTGCATGTTTTATAGACAGCCAAATATAAAGGAGTTAAGCTACCGTTTTTTCGAACTCTTCATGATTAACAGTCACCGCCAATCGTATGTCGAAAACTGCAGTTAACTTTTCCGGAATAACATTAGATTGTACTCCACCCTGTAAAAATAAGAAATGAACATAAGCTTGCCTTATATAACTGCTTTTCGTTATTAATGTTATTGTCATCACGGACGAGAAAAAAAAGATCTTTTTTCTCGTCCGTGAATGTCATTTTTAAATTTAAACTCGTATTCCAGCCCACTTACCACATAGATCGTATTTAGTGGACAGCTTGAAAATAAAGTAAGGCTAAATAAATAGTCATGATAATAAATACGTAAATAAGTTTAATTCATAACAAAAACGATATATTTAAATAAAAAATACGGATTTATTACTAACTGTAATCTGTAAAATTTACTAAGACCATGCTTCAACCACACTTACGAATATTTGAGTCAAGTTGATGGTAGTGACGTCACCTATTGTTAATTTTGGGTTGCTTTCCAATATCTTTTTTTGTTCAGCTCTCATATCCATGAACTTGTCAATTATAAATCTTAGCTGGAAAATTAGAGGTAAAAAATAATTCCCTGTACAAAATCATGAAGAAGTATTTAATAATTACTATAATAATTATATCTGCATATCTGGCATACCTTTTCACCTGCGGTGTTCGGAAGCAGTAAAGAACCATGACCAGGTTGTCCAGTGCAATGCACATGTATTTCTGGAAGAAAAAAATGGGAGACGTAAAGTGAAGACGGTCTAGGATGTTTTTTAATCTTTAAAATATGGATTCAAACTTGTGCCTAGCATTTATTTAAATAATAACTTACGCCAAATACTCCTTTCGCCATTGAACAAGACGAAATCTTCATTCGGACTCGCCATACCTTCATCTAACGCAAAAGCTACGTTAAGATCCTTGAAGTCTTTGGTGTGGACGAACTTTTCCATACCATCATGTCCGCCAATTTCTTCATCTAAAATGTTAGAAAAAACACCTTGTCAATATTTTACTCGATAAATCCACTTTAAGCCATTAAAGCTCTGTATTATAAACCAAAAGATTTTCTGAAAAAGCGAAACAGCACAATGTCGGCCTCAAACAAATCCTGAGAATCCAAAAAATTCAAATATATATAGTAAGGTCGATTATTACCAGGCACAAAACAAACGTTTAAAGTTCTTTTTAATTGCACCCCGGCCTCTTGCAGTCTCCTTATAGCTTCGAGATATTGTATACCGACACATTTCATGTCTTGCGAGCCACGAGCGAAGATCTTTCCAGAATTATCAATATGTGCGCTGAACGGAGGATACGTCCAGCTATTCTGTAAGTAATTTTAACAACTTGAAACTATTTGATAAGTATGTTCAGAGAAACTATGAGGGGTTTTAGGATCGCGTCTCTACCTTCTAACAATACCTGTATATTGCCAAACCCAAAGTTACTACAAAGACTTAAAATAGGTTTTGAAGACTGCTTAATAGAATAAAAATATTATTAAAAAAATACATAGGTAATTTGTTTTACGTAGAAGAATATACGTTTTTCGTCTGTTAATTAATGTTTTGAGTATACAAAGAAAATACTATATATACTAAGTAATAAACATTCTGATACATCTTGAATTAAACCACGCACAAATAACAAACAACTATACCAGATAAAGAGACCCATGTTGTAGCTGAATAATAATATAATATGTAAGTAGGTACATTTACAATACAATTTTATTTAGTCATTTTCTAGCTTCTGATTTGCATCGATTATTTGGATTGTTTGTAATTATAAAGATTGGCCTTTCACTAACTGAAGTGGGTATCTAAGCCACGATTTCCAAAGTTACAGCTATGTAGGAATCTTAGCAAGATAACGATGACTATAATACAATCTTATCTACTGTATATTTTGTTAAATAATATCGTCTCCGCATATATTATCGCATTTATCTTGACAAGCTACGAGATACATACATAGGTAACTAATCTAGAGTTGGTTTTACATATTTTGACGTTCTTTCGACCGTTACTTACTTCGAAAACCGGCACGACATCCATATGAGAATTCAGCAAGATAGAACCAAGCGATTGATCTTTTCCAGGCCATGTTAATACCACTATGGGTTTGCGTGGAACAATTTCATACACCTTCAGGCCAAGGCCGAGTCCATTAGCTTGTTTCTTTAAAAATGCTACACAATCGTCTGTAATAATACAATTACATTGTGTGACGTATTTGGAAACACTAAGTTAGAATAGTACCTACATACAAGTCCTTGACATTTCCGTGAATACCCAATATCGTGAAAACCGTTCTTTGCAGAAAGCTTTTTATCCATTGTAACTAATTATTTTTAATCAATTTGGAGATTGAGAAATATCACCACCCTATCGACCTATTTTGCACTCGAGGAAATACCTGGTCCGAGGATTCATATTATCCAATTCTACTGGCTAGGGTAGTCAATTGCGAGTTCCAGATACGTCAATGATACAATCCGTCGCATCCTGATTACGATTTATGCTTGCACTGTAGTAGATAAATTGTTTTAGTTATGTTCATAGGTATCTACCTATGAACATAACTAAAACAATTTATCTACTATCTATAACTATCTAGTTATAGGACGAAATTTTGTAAATTCGGCACAGTTAGACTGTGAATTTAAAGGTCATCTGTATGTACCTACATAATTATTACTGTACTGTGTGGATGATGCATGCACGACCGAATAATAGAAGAAGTAAACTGTGGGCAACTGAAGTAAATTATCTCATACAATCTTGAATATCATTATCTCCACTAATTTTGTAATAAGTTAACAATTTATCGTTGCTGTAAATGTAATCTACTATTATATTACAAGATAATAATTGCAATTTTTGAGAACAGGCATTCTTTTACCTTCCACTGTTCGATAGAAACGGTAGGAAGATTAAAATTTATAAATATGCTATGATTTAATTATAGCATATTTATTGAATTAAAACTTCCATTTTATATGGAACTTTCTTCAAATACCTATACGTTATTGTGAAAGTTTAATAACAAAGATACATAATATATTTATTAGAATTACTACAGTAAATTAGGAGTACTTACCATAGTTAATATTCGGCTGCTCACTTGGTATTTTTAAGTATTCGACGAAATTCGCCACAGCGGGATTGTTTTTGTAGTTAGCTGCCATGGTACTACGTTTCACAGCAAACACTGCAGTGGTAATGATCGCTCACATCGGACGGTGAGCGGAACTCTGCCCGTATGATAACAGACTTCAAGTAAATAAATACTAAATAAACTTTTATGGCGTCTGTAAATAATACATTAATGGATTACTTGAGTATAAACAACTGAGTTTATTTGTCAGTTATAGACAGGAGGTCTATCAATCCCTAAGTAATTAAGAACTTATGGTATTAAAATAACGCTACATTATAATCAAGTCATATGTAAAAAACCGGACAAATACAAGTCTGGATGGCACAACGAAACTTACGTATAAATAAGCTTCTTCTGCAAATAGCATTAACATTATTGAAGTTTATAAGCTATGGAAGCCATGATCAGTCGAAATATTGGGCATAAATGGCTGTATTTTTCTATCACGTTGACATAGATGTTTGATCTTTTTACGCTCTAACGGACCATACCTTGATCCTATCCAATCCAAAAGGGTTTCTATTTTACCTTAGAGGTACGGAACCCTAAAAATAAATCGTGAATATGACCGGAGTCCATTACAACTTGTATTCGGTAAAAATAAAGGTAATTGCAAGCTTTATTGCTTATTGTAAACAAAGACCACTCTGATCAATTTATATATCATTAATAAGTCATTGACTGTGACGAGATAACCACGCTCTAGCATTTTTATTGGTAGGTATACTAGGTATGCAACAAATGGAATGACGAGTACATTAAGTTTATTTTTTTTAAATTAAATAATAAGCTTAACAAAGGCTATGAACGCAATAAAGGTACCTACCAAAAACACGTTTAAACTACTCGTTTCCAAATGACTAGACGCTGTATCATACATACGGGTAAGAAGGCATACGTAACTAAATTTTGCGAAAGATTTTTGTCTCAAATCATGGATCGAATTTTCACTAAGCTAAAATATTTATTTTCAAAAATGATAAGCACGAATAACGATAAAGAGAGGTACAATCGTCCCATCTGTGTTATCTTGATCAGAAATTCATGAACACTTGGGAACTGGGAAATAGGAAGGGCTCACATTGCCGTAATAATTCTACAAGATTTAGTTGATATTTTATTTTTATAGACAAGCATGTACAGGTACCTACGCACTTTATAATGAATCTTATGAAAATAATACTTATTTATATAACCTTAACCAACGTAAGAAGTAAAAAACTAAGAAGCGAAAATACTTAGTTTTGTTTTAATGAATACTGCATACATTGAAAATAACCTACCTACTTGTTTATTTGTTTTCGACAAAATAGAAAAGTTAAAATTGGAAATACCAAAATAAAATTACTTTTTTTATGAATAAAAAAATCGAGCACTGATTTAATTCACTCAATTTACTTCAATCTTTCAGCAGGCACCGGGTTATTATTACGATGTTTTAACTTATTGGTTAGTCAAGTACCCAGCTTAAAAAATATATAAATATTTTTAGCTTCCTCGGTCGTGTAATAAATATTGATTTTATTAAAATTATAACACTTGCACTTTACAATAATTGCAAATAATGTCATGAAATGATCAATGCTACCAACGTTCTTAACCCTTCACTATAAAAATATTTTTATAAATAGAAATTACACTGATGTGATTAGGTATTACTTTGAGGATTTCGATGTTTTTTTTTAGAAATAAATCACTGAACAACATTGGGTTGTACTTGTAGGCAATAAAATTTGTGTTGCGATTTATTGAAGTAAAATTATTAATGAATGGACTGCAAAACTTACTTACCTAAATTAAAACTGAATTTTCACTATTCACGGTCTAAAAAGTTGTTTGTGTCCATTGAAATTAGGAATGTAAAGAAAACCTTGTTTTTGTGCTATGTTATATTTTCATTAACTTTCATGCAGCAGTGCTTGCCTTTGACAGTTTAATTTGTTATCACAGATTATTTATGTATTGTAGCAAGCTATTTGTTATAAAAAAAACCACAGGTACATCAGCTGATGTGTCAAATCAGACAGAAAATATCATAGAGATTTCATTGCAATCGACCAAAATTATTTGCTCGCTCTACAATATTTAATATTAATTTTGTAAATTCTATTTTTAACTTACCCACTTTTAGATTTTTACTACATTAAATGTAACAAGGGTATACATTTCCAGTATTGGCTGGATTTGAATGGTATGTACGAAAAGCGTTTACAATGGGAGGTCCGTCTAAACTGGATTTTTATAGCTTGATGTGTGGCCGTGTGTACGTAGTAAGTCCTTGTATGTTTGAATGGCATGAAAAATATGAGTGGGAACGTTAACCACCACTGTTTATGACTACACTTAATACTACAGATAACAGCACTAACATTAAGAACACTAAAAAGACATTGGCAGTCGAAACCATAAACAAGAAAGTGTCGCATCTATTTTAATTCTGTCAATGTCATTAAAATAAACAATGCGATCGTGAAAAAAGGAACGTTACTTTGAGGTTTTCAAAACTAAAACTTTATAAGTATTTTTTTTTGGTATAGTTGCTTTCAAGAATTCTTTTGGTGTTCTACTTCTGTAATGGGTGACAATTATTACGAAGTTACTGCTGAGTTGGACGCTAGAGAGATATTAAGATATCTCAATAATTTAGGTATTCATAATGTTAGTGGAGAAGTTCTCAAGTATTTCATCACAGGTTTGTAACTGAATAAACATTTATTTCAGCTGTATTACTTATACCATGGTAATGACTGCTTCAATGCTCTTAATGCAACTTTTTTCCGTAGTAAGCAAGATATGTAGCTAGCTAATATACCGTTATTAGCTAGCTACCATGTTATTTTTAGGGTGTTTGCCATGTTTCTTCAGGGCTTGTGGAGTAGTTTTTTGTATCGCATATTTATACCAAGTCCAGATAATACAAAAGGTTCTGGAGACATTTTATTAAGAAAACAAAGAATATTGACTTATAAATAAACCATTAATTAAAAACTTGCCATTTAATTTCTTCCGGTTAATTTTCAAAATATATTTCATAACTATGGATTCTTTGATTTTATAAAATTGATCACACAACATAACATTATTTTGTATCTTACTTATTATTCCAGATTTAAAAAAGCTGATAAAGTATGACCTTCAACATAAAAATTCTATTAACCATGACAAGTATGAGGCAGTTGGCCCAGAGAGGTTGCACAGTGCGAGTACCTTTTCCTCCCGTATCAGGTCAAAAGGGCATGATCCTTCAAATACAAAATGTACCAGAGAATGTCAGAAAACACGGAAAGGAATAAATTTGAGGAACATTCATTCTGCACCCAACTTAGGGCCTCCAAAAATAGATGAAAAGCCACTGAGGAGAGCCTGTTCATGCGTTAGAGTTGAAAAGAAACCTGAATTAGTTAAAGAAAGGAGTACAACTTGTACCACTAGTAATAATTGTAAGTCAAAATTATTTTCATATTATAATGCTACAAGCTTGTAATATGTTTGGGTGTTAAAATCATGAAGTAGCTATGACATTGTTATTACTGAAATACAAAATGTATCAATGAAATAGCTTATTGAACTTATGTTGTGACTTATAAAACTTTGTGAGAGGCTATTCTACACTTAATTTTATAAATTTGTTTTCATTTTATGGCATATTATATAGCTTATTGGTGAAGGAATTTTCAAAATTGGTTCAGTAGATAGGGATTACCCCTTACAACCTCACAAACTTTACCTCTTTTTAATATTAGTCTAGATTTATTTGGAGGCAATAGTATTGTTGAGAGGTAGTTGGCCTATTGACTTGAGGTCACTGCTAAACCCTGCAGCTGCTATAAACTGCAGGTTTTCTTATATGTGAGCTCCCATTATTTCATTTGGTCTTAAGGTATGTTTTGTTGTTTCCCTAGATGAACACTACACTTGCTAATAACATAGCATTCTCTCAGAAGTAGCACAGTGATTCTTAACATCATTATTTGTTTGTTTATCTTCATTTTTAACATATTTTTTTCAGTAATCAAAGTTAATAAACAACCTACAGTGAAGAAGTGTGATCCAGTATCCTTGTATCATTATTATACTTCTTTGTGGAACAAGTACAAAACAAATGTACCCGGAGAAAATGACTGGTCAGACTTAAGATGGAGTATCAGACAAAAGATGGCCGGGAATGTTGTGAAGCAAACATCATCAAATAAGGTGAGCTTCTGGTGAAGTTGTGAGAAAGTATAATGGTAACAATTGGTTTTCTATAAGAAAATAAACTATTTTAGATAATAGTATATGTATGTCTGTACGCACAGCACCATATTCTATTATCTGCTTGAAAATGTAATAATAAGACATTAACTCTTTTGTATTCTTCCCTAAGGGTGAGAGGACTCAGGCTGTAGTCCATGTTAGCATACTGTGGGTTGGCAGTCTTCGCACACCTGGTGTGCAGGTTTCCTCATGATGTATTCCTACACCATTTACGCATGTGATAATTAATAAATACTCACATGACTTCAAAAAGTCAATGCAAACTTGAGACCTTTAACTTGGCAGTGCAATGGGCAACACTACACTCAATAAGGCAAATCATTGTACATTTTTTATTATCTTGCTTTCCTCAATATCATAATTATTATTTTTTAGGTTCCTGAATCTCACAGAGACAAAGAACAGGGAACAATGAAGTCCTGACAGTGATATTGGATAAATATCATTAATTTTTATCAGCCAACTTGTTTTAAAAAGTTATTAATTTTTATACCTATGATTATAAATAAAAATAAATTTATTTTTCAATGTGTTCTATAATTTTTATACCCCTAGTAAGTTTATAATAAATCTGAATATTATTGAACAGAATGAGAATTCATTCCAGATTGAATCTCATGCTGGAAACAAGCTTATCTATGCTTAATTTCAAAAGAATCAAAACTTGTAAATGATATTTTTGGGTGGTGTTATATTATAATGACACAGTATTACTATCATCTACATTATCTTCTAAACAGTACATATACATGTAAAACATTACACTTTAAACTTGATTTACTTTGAATTTTTGCTGCTGTGTCATTGTATTGGTGTGAAGCAAACGCAGTATCCTCTCTTCAATCCTTTCAGCAGCAGCTTGTGTTAATACTAAGGTGTCATGTTTTAGCATGGAGTGAACATTAAGGCCATATACTGGCATAATGTTGACATGACCTAGGCTTTCTATGGCTGCAGTTAAATTCCTTGGTGCATAGTCAGTACTGAAAAAAAAAGAAAATTTTAGCAAATTTTGTGATATTTACTATCATTTTGATTATTGTACAGATGCACAATAGATGTTGTAGATGTTATTATGATT
Organism: Subacronicta megacephala; assembly: GCA_958496365.1. Classification (NCBI taxonomy): domain Eukaryota; kingdom Metazoa; phylum Arthropoda; class Insecta; order Lepidoptera; family Noctuidae; genus Subacronicta; species Subacronicta megacephala. The sequence goes on along the minus strand of OY292520.1, from coordinate 4,534,057 downwards.
GTAGTTACTATTGCTATAGACCATAAGATTGTGAAAAAAAGATAACATTGGAACTTGGCAAGAGCTTAGCAAAAACAATCAGATTTAGAAGTTCAACATACTCGTCAACAATCAATACTGAAGGTCCCCAGTTCCTTTTTTCAATTAGCTCATTTATATATTCAGGCTCATCTGATGGCAGCTCTAAGTCCTTAACAATATGCAGATCATCCTGAGCAAGTTTTGATGATAAGGTAGTAGTGAGTCCATGTATTCTAAGGTGGAAGGGTAGCATAAAGAAGTGGGATTTGCCAGAGCGGGGTCCATGGGCAATACCACCGCCGCGAAACAGCGGGGAACGAATAGATCCATGACGAGCGCGACCCAAGCCTTTTTGAGGCCATGGCTTCTTACCACCACCCCGCACTTCCGCCCTAGTCTTCGTATGAGCCCACGACACGAATCTAATCTTTTTTTGCCATATCACATTTTGATGTATGATGTCTATCCGAGGAGGAGCGGCGTAAACTGATGGATGTAGTTCAAATAATCCCAGCTTTTGCTCTTCTATGGTATCTAGGTTCTCAATCCATACTTCACGGGGTTTAGTATACTCAGGTAGGAAGGCCCATTCTTTTTTTGTGATAGTTATAGCGTTTGAAGCTGCAGGAGCAACATCAGCTGCGTTTGGAGCTGCAGGAGCTACAGCAGCGATGTTAGAAGAAAATGCTCTGATTTGTGGGGTCACAGAAATGTGTAATCTTCTGATAGCACTTATTAACACAGAAGTCATGTTTAATTGCAGTTTGTTATGTCGTTTAAAAATAGACAACACATTAAAAAAAAAGAATACTTATTGTCACTTTTATTAGGTTATGTTGAACCTTTTTAATAATTTGACAGTGGGTATCTTGAGTGTTGACAGTTGGTAAATTGAAAAGGACCACGGAATCTTTACGGTCTTCCAAAGATTGAAATCAGAAAGTCTATGATGATAGTGGTACACACGGCTACACATCAAGAGTCTTCAGTTTATGTCTGCGCATTGTATATATTTTAAAGTTTTCCTTCCTTGAAAAGGTCAGCTCAGCTTTGGAATTGTATAAGCTTATTTGTAGGCGTGTGTAGGTATTATGTTCACAATTTGATTTAGCTGAAAACTTTCTATCACAGAAATATAATGTAAATATAGGAATAAAGTAATGCTCGTACCCATTGCAGCTAAATTATAATTTCCCTAAAACGCCTTTGGAAATGTCAATGTACTGAAAGGCGCGTGAATTTTCACCAAGTTCCACAAAGCGGCGCTAGATGACGTTACTATATCCATCTCGAAGTTTAGAAATTATTCACCCGACCGAAAAAGTACAAAATTATTCTAAGTGGGTACAAAATTTCTGAAATAGTACTAAATAGGGTACAGGAATACATACATGTCATACACGTGCAACCAATAACATTATTTTCATAGCTTTCAGTTGCTAGTTATTTAATTCATGCATTACACTTAGTAATGAAACGTGTGGATCCTTATAACTAAATTAATTTAAGTAGAGGTAGGTGCCAACTTAATAACACATTTGCTCGTAAAGGGTCTCTTATTGCACCAATTTCAGTATCGTAATGTATCTCATTACATACCTACTTGTGCATTATTGTAATGTAAAACGCACGGGTTTATCAAGCTGCTCCGTAAAACGAACGGTACTTTTTTAAATCTTAGCAAAGAGTTTTTATGTCAGAAAAGTGGTTAACATTTTATGAATAAAATTAACTTTGGGAGATAAAATATAATAAATAAACATTTAACTCTTTAATTTAATTAATTTTGACCATACATTACAACCATTTATCTGTAACAAAACACAAACATAATATTAATTTACTTTATTAGTAAAGGCTGTTTGTTTTGTGCCTTTGCTTTAATAAAAAGGTGATGCGCACGCATCGCTAATTTGTGACAATGGATACATATAAAACTAATGAATTTTATGGGATTTCCTTAAATTATGGATTACATACTGATGAATTGAACTGGATCTACCCTACTCAAGAAAAATGTAAACTGATGACTAGGCAGCATGGTCTCAGACCTTAGCCTGTTCCGTAAGGAACAAATAAAAAATAAATAAAAAACTAATTTGTGACAATTAAAAATAATTCGCGCGCTTTTTCTTATTCGTTTACGAAAGTCCGAGTTTTATTTATTTCCTCGCAAATATGTTATAAAACGTCGTATGACATACGTGCGCTTTGATAATTACAGCCTCTGCTTTCTTGTAGCAATATCGCCTCTGCTGTAATTTTCAACTTACCGCACTTATATCATAATGTACTATTATTACATTAATAATAATTATTATATTATTGATATTGGTATTCAGTGCCTGAGTAACTGCTACACATCAAGCTATACTAATCCAGTACTTATAAGCTCGCCTTAAATTTTGCGGAAAGTCTTCACAATGAGAGGTCAGAAAACTGGATTTGTATAGCTTGATATGTAGCTGTGTGTACTTGAGGCACCAATATATTATGTGAGTTAGTCGTCTATGGTGTAGGATGATGAATCACAACTATGTAATCACAAGACCGTACTGCACACAGGTAATAGGTATACCGTTTATTTACTTGTTTACAACGACCCACTTGGTCCGAGGCGTGCGTCCTGTGCGTCGCGCGTCGTGCCATTACAATACTGGCTACGTATTACAACTCCAGGTGGGACAGCGGCATAACCTGCATTCTTCATTCGTTTTTTATGGGATAACTCAGCAAAAGAGCAGGCGACCTACCTGATGATAAGTAGTTATCGCCGCCCATTGACATCTGCAATACCAAAGGAGTTGCAGATGCGTTGCTGACCCTATTTAAGGAAAAGTGAAGGGAAGGAGAAAAGAAGAGGGAGGAATTGGGCCTCCGGCGCTCCACACTCACCGAAGGAAACGTTACAGTATGCATACTGCTACTTGACGTCGATATTCTGTGGGAGGGTAGTACTTCCCCGGCCGTGCTGATCCATTCATCCAGCGACGCACTACTACAAAAATAAATTATACTAAACTCGTACGATTTTATAGGAGAATGGACATACTGTCATTCCTGAATATCTTCACCTGGGTTATCAGCAGCAACCCGCTAATATCTTTTAATTTAATGTACCCACTAAATCACAGCCGGTTAATGTAAAGCAATGGCATGAATTGAAAGTGCAGAATTGTGGCAATTTTCTCTTGGCGGGGCATTAATTACGCTACAGGGTTGCCGAGAGCAAGGAGCTCGTTCGGATCACTATATAGCACCATTACACAGCCCAATCTCAATTTCAATTTCATCTCGCCGATTTGGCTCTGAATTAGGGGCGATTTATTTTCATTCGTAACATTCTCTCGCGCCGTCGTGGAAGGTAAATGTTAAGGCTTGCCCAGATTTATTGCCTTTCATGTGAAACTTGACAAGTTCATTGTTACAATGGACAGGGGTATTACTCTTTGAAACTAAACTACTAACCCCGCTGCGCTCGATCTTTGAATTTTTAAACGGACCTTAAAGTCGGCCCAGGTTAAAACGCTTGGCTTGTCTATGGTCACGGTGTTTGTTTAAAGCTTCATTATGAATTTGTTGTCATGGAATCGGCGTTTGGGAGTTCTTCGGGTTAAACTGTAGTAAATGTGACAGTACCTACCTAGGTTTTCGGCGATAAATTAACCGACATAGGTATCTACGAATGAATGGAGGCATTCGTAATATATTCTAAGATATAAGTAGATACGTACTGTTTACTAATACAATACATGTACGTACTGTACGGATATCTACTCGTTCGGAATTTGGTCTGAATCACTCACTGACAACGCTCTCTCCGCGAATGATGACAGGTTAACCGGCACCTGAGTTGGGTTTGGGCCCAAATTTCCGGCGCAACGAGAATAACTCGATATTGAAACACCAATCATCGAAATGTATCGATTAAAATGTCATTATGAATGTGAATTTCGAATTTCAAAAACTGTGAAATTCGAAATTCGAGATCTCCCGTTACATGTTTTGTAATAACTAAATTCGCAATGAATAAATGAATTTGAATTTAAAAAAAGTAAGAAGTCCTGTATAATATTCAGGAATAATATGTAGGTACCTAATTAGATTATAAAATGATTCAACTTCTATGTTTATAATGCCTACAGCTGATAGGTAGATTTGTATTCTTCTTAAGAACGAAGGTTTCGTTTGTAGTACCTATTTAGCTTTCGCTGTACTTACCTACTAAGTACGTGCCTAGGTTTTTTTTTTCAATAATATTATATCTGATTATATGAAAATCTTCCATCTGATTAGCGTTACTTATCCCGTAAGTAGCAATTGATAATGAAATGGGAAAATTGAGAAGCATTTAGTTTAATAGTTATTGTATATATCGTATCTTATCGTAGTATACTAATATTTATTATATTACGATACGATACTACATATATATATTCAATTGTATTTATTATAGGTATATCTTTGCCTAGACATTTAGTTGTCTTGAAAATAGGCTTAGTACCCTCTATTGAATATATTTTATAAAATCCTTTCTCTCTGTGTCTTATGCCTTTTTTTTCATAGTTTACGAATTTATTGTTCGTCTTTTTACAGCTCTTTACGTGATTTATTATCTTTCAAGAATACGAAGTAGAAAAGTACCTATTTATTGATCCTAATTTGCTTTTATCTTAAATTATTCATGATTGCTGTGTAATGCATTCTTATAATATTCTGCTTGTACTACTTGAAACATAAATAAAAAGTGAGTAAAGAAATTGCATAAAAACGTATTAGGTATAAGTTATTATATTTTTTTCAATTCTAACAATAATTTTGAAAATAATCTGCAGTGTCAAAAAGAAAAAAAAATAAAGCTTAATAATGTTTATTTTATATAGCTACATAGGTATATAATAAGATAATATTATATATAATAGGTACTTCACATACATTGAGAAAATCTCTCAGGCATACTAGGCAGATTTCTTTCACCATGGGTGCGTGCTAGAGTTTGCAAACCGGGTCCGGCCGGGCCCTTCTAGGCACCCGCCGGGCCCGGTCACCGGGCCTGATTATATCTATATATATGATAATATCACTGGGCTATCACTACATAAAATACAATGTAAATTAAAAATATTATGTGAAAAGTAATACATATAAGTCACTACATAATTATAGAACAGAGTCCTCCACCGCGTCTGTCTGTCTATCTTTTAGTGATATACTCAAAAACTGAAGCACTGTTTTCATGCTGTTTTTACCAATGGATAGTGATTCAAGAGGAAGGTTTACATGTATAATACATACATATTATAGTACAGAAAAGCCGAGAAACTACACGGGCGAACCCGTGGGCGGAAAGCTAGTAGAATCTATAAAATACAACGTAAAATCTTTAATGTGTCTAAGTGTACACCTACACAATAAACGAATAGGTATTAAAAAACTGTGTGCAACTAGCAAACATCTGTATAGCCCCAAACGTGCCATTCGTTACTTTAAAACTAGACATAAAACGAGTGTTTTTTGCTCACTAAAACTCTAACAGCACATCAACATGCATCAACAAAAACATAATTTCAGCAGCAAAAAGAAAGGGCTTCAGTATTGCGCAGTGGAGAGTTCATTGAAAGGGCTTGCGCGTCCTCGGGGTCCCAAGACGTCACCGCTATGACGCTTATTTACGACTCGACTATGTTTTGTTTATGTGGAAACTTTGCAGATGCACTGTATTCTCTCGATAGGAATAAAACTCCGATTTCGGGGAGAATATGGTGATATTCGGCGCGGCGACACGGAGAGATACGGGTGTTTTATTTATTTAAGCAATATTTTTTTACTTGTTGCTTTTTTTATAGTTTTGGTGTGTTATAGTGTGACTGGATTTACGTTCGAAACAACACAATTCAATTGTTTTCTTCAGATGTCTTTATAGCAATATTGGCATCTTATTTGAAATCCTTTTATTCAATTAAATTGTAATTATAAAAGTTTCCTCATGACTCCTCGACCATTTTAAAACATATCTTCTTTAAATGGGAGATGGTAATGGGTATCCATAGTTAGTATTGATCGAGAATAGAGTCCTTTGAAAATGAAAAAGCGTAAATGTAAAGCCCAGATGTTTTGCTCGGTAGACACGTGTACTTTCCCAGAAAAAACACGAAATTCCAAAAACTGCTATTGACGTCATACTACTCATAAATAACACAAAAACCCGATTATCCAGGATAATACAGAAAAAGGTTAGTGGACGGAAATAAAAGATAGCTTTCACATTTTGACGATAATATTATAAGTACTTAGGATTAAGACCGTTTACATTGTATTACCTAACTATGCACTTAATTGTGAAGTGTAGATATCGGTATACAATTTATATTTAAACTATAACTATATTAATAAAATTATAATCTCTACGTACACCATTCTTTACCAATGTTCTTTTAGTTATCAAAGAGTATAGTTGTCTATAGGAATAATTCTGTGCCAATGCGCAAAATACCCTTTGTCTATAACAAGAGGCAAAAAAAAAAACAAAGAGATGGCCTTCTAAAAAAGCGAGTAATTCGAATTTCGAATTTCTGGCTCGGCAGTATAAGTATCAGGAAAATGTGGAAATTTCTGTCGGATAATGCTCTGATAGCTAAATTTATATCCAGTTATTGATTAAAATTGAACTTGCGTTCCTGATTATTAGTGATATTCCTGTGGGTAAGTGTGCTTCTAGTGTAAAAGTTTTGTGTTTACGTGTAAAATATTATGTAGGTAGATATGACTGTAATAAAGTGTAAAATATTAAATATGTAGGTTGTGTACTTGTAATAAAAATATGTGGCAAGTTAGAAGTTATAGAATCCAGAGCAGAAGATTAAGTTTCTTGGTGATCTGACCACCATTGTCGATAGCATTCAGATTCAGAGGTGAGTAACCTACATGGGTTTCCTTTTGTTAACAATACTTGTTTATCGTAGTTTGTATTTACTTCTCTCCTATTGTGTATCTGCTGTAGCATGTAGCATGCTGGAGCAGACAGTATCGTAATAGTTTGTATTTCTTTCCGATCTAGACATACCCACGGCGTACCACAATGTGTTATTGCCATAGTTTTGCGATTGAGAGAAAGGGATGCAGCTCTACACATTAAATAACGCCATCTCTATCTCACATATTACGAACAAAACGTAGCCGAACTTGGTCTTTACATTACTTCTCATAACAACATTATTACTATTATCTACATAATTATAAGTAAGAGTTTCATGTCAATCATAAAGTACTTTCAGTGAAACCTATTAGGTACATACTAAACATTTCGATAAACAATAATTAGTAAAAGTAATTTTATAAAATTTCCGTCAAACATTATCACATAACATTACTTTGGTGGCAAAATGGAAGCTAATATTTTTATCTTCAATAAGTTTTCAAAAATAAAGTAGTTGCAATAATTATTTCATTAAATAAATTTATTAAATATTAGAAATTTCCTGCTGTTTACTAACATATACATGTATGTTGCTAAAGAACATGTTTAATAATTATGAGTACGTACTTCTGTACTTACGTAAAAATCTTGTATTAAAAATACTGCTAGCATATTTAATATTCTTTTGTCTGTGAAAATCATTATTGTGAGCCTTTTTTCATGAGTTCAGAAAGTTCTTGGAGTCTCCATCTATCAACAATAGATGCATTCAGCACTGCTTACAGATAAAGAAAATGTATTTTTTCCTTTTTATTATGTCTGTGCTTAGCTGTACTTATCACTATATCTATATGTACGTAGTACTATTTTGTGCATAATTATTTTAGAAATCAGGCAACATTTTTGAAAGTAAAGATTGTAGTGAATGTATAAGCACTGAAAGTAAGTATTTAAAAATTCAATCCTTGAAAAGCTTGATTTTTTTAATACTTACTTTCAGAGTATCAAAGAAGAGTGTGAGTAAGCTCCACAACATTTTTTGTAATCGCAAACATCAGTAAAACGTATTCAGCTTAATAATTCAGGAAAGCCCATAAGGACGACTCCCAGTATCAAGACAATAGATTGGGCCAAATACGACTGGAATTAGAGGGTTAAATAATTTTAAGACTAGACTTAATAACTTGTATATCTAGATTGGGTAATTTTCACCCAACTCAAATTTACGTAACGTTGGCTGTAGAATCGTAGATATAATATATCTTATCTCATTTTAGGGTAGGAAAAGAGGAAATGAGGTGATACTTAGAACGTTATTGATGTGGACTCAGTGAGCGAGAGTGAAATCAATTACGACTTTATTAAGCACCCTTGATCATACTTTATGGAAATCTTATTTACGTTCATTTTACCTTGCATTTTTCGTGACTTTCCGAGTTGTTAACATAAATTGGAGTGTATCTTAAAAGTCCCCGCCGCGTCTGTTTGTATGTTTATGATAAATTCAAAAACTATACCGAACGCATTTTCATGTTGTTTTCACCAGTAAACAGAGATATTCAAGTGGATTGTTTAGGTGCATAATTTGGTATGATTATATAAGTAAAAACATAGTCAAATAGTTTAGTTTACTATAGGATAAAGAGAGTCGATCCTTGCTAGGATGATTGAGAGAGTTGAATACATTTTGCTTATTCTTATAATAATAACTAATGTATTTTATAAAACCTGCATTTAAATCCCACTGCAGGCGTTGATTAGTAACGTTGTGTTGCCAAATTAGTTGAATTCCCAAAAGATATAGGTAATACTAATTCAGTATAAAATAAACGAGATTTTAAAGTAAAATGAGGTATGTGTTTTGAGACTACATGCTACATTTAATTGGATGACAGGATTGATGCATACATTGACTTTTGTGCTTAGGATTTGAGTTCGATTCTAACGTCAAACATTTTGTTTATTACTGTGGGGCAACTTATTTTACACAAGTTTAGGAAGTTTATCATATAATTTTATTGGATTTAACTTAAGCTAGAAAATGTTGTTCTATTTTACATATTTTTGAAATTATAATATAATCTAATACCTAACTAAAAATAAATTTGGGATCGAGAACTTTGTAGCGCTTTTAGAGAAAATTATGGTTACAAACCGCACCTCATTTAATTCTCATGGATGTCATAAAACCCACTGGCGACATCGTCACAGCGGTATACAGGTAAACTTATACCATCATACGTTGTCTTCATGTTGGTGGAACCATCCCCTTAAGATTACGTTTGTGTCTAAAAGTTGATCCCACTACCCATTTTTTCAGAATTTATTCTTCATTGGTATGAAAGATCTAATTCCATGTAGGTACAGTTTTTGCCAATGATAAGATAATATGTGAAAAATATGCTCAAAATCCTTCACTGTGTTTTTGATGTATAGACAAGTAAATAATAAAGAGGATACAAACAATTTCGACGGAATACAATTAAGTTAGTGCAAAGTTTTATTTCTATGATGATGGTTCAAAAATTTTTATATAACCTCTTAGTTTTCTGAAGTAATGCGTCTTGGAAATTAAGCGCGTCATAAATATAGTAAATATTATGTGACATTATTCACATAATATGGAACATGGACGGTTGGTTAGTAATGGTTTTTCACGATTTCTACTGTAGTTCCCTTCACAGACGATTAATTCTATCCATACTAGCATAGATATTACCAAAAAAACGGTAACTGTATTCCTCTCAACGGTTAAAGTACCGCTTTACTATTCTATAGTGAACTGGCAACATTTTAATATAGAACGTCATAAATGTGTCCGTATTCACGTGCGGCGTTCAGCTGTGAGCCACACTTGACCTGTCTCGCTCACTTCAATAGACTGAATGCTATAGTCTAGATACATAGCCTAGGATTTTGTCGTGTTTCATACGGCTCGGTTTAGCGGTAGTCTGTATATACGATTACCGGTTACGTGTAGAGTCTGATGAAAGGGCTACGTGCCTATTCTACTCAGTTTAGGTCCCATGTGATAAGAGGAGAGCCTATTGCCATTAATTGGGCACAAATCCAGACTTCAAGCTGCTACTAAGAATTTCACAGAAGAACCCAATAAAGCGGCTCGACCTGGGGATTGAACTCAGGACCTCTAGTGTGACAGTCGCGCTAAGAACTACTAGACTAATGAGGCAGTCAATTTCCCCAGTTTATATTAGGCATATATTATAAAAATAATCATGAAGGTTTTCTATACAATACATAAAAATAACATGAACTATCACTTCTCTAGTTTTCTTTAGCGTGAAATCCTGTGAGATCTATTGTAAATTTACGTAAATCTATTCGCAAAAGGAGCCCGGTTAATGCTTCCTATTAACCCTATTATCTACATGGAGCTAAGCAATACATCACTTGTAAACTTTATTTGATTGATGCGATTCGTAATAAGTACCTACATAATATGTGGGCGTATCTGCCCACTGGTAACAAAATCCTTAAAATAGGTGTGATAAATTTGATACAATATATTTCACGTCATTTCAGCTGAAATAAAGCTATTCGAAATACCACGCAACTGTAAAAATTGCTTCTATAAGATTTATTAGGTATACATTGATAGATTTAGACTATAAAAAGATTGCTATTTGTTTTGGGGATCATTGCTTACGTAAGAATTTGAGCGATGTAAGAGTGAGAGTCTTCTACAGGAAGTAGAATGCAGACGTAAATGTTATGAAAACAGCAACAGGAAAATAAAATTGTTATTAAGTTAAAAAAATTAAAATAATAAATATATATTTATAGAATAAACTTGCTCGTTCACTGAAGCACCGTGTAAGTGGAAAATACGTGTGTTTACTTGTTTCTAGCTGTGTTGCAATGCTATGGAGCTTTGAAAACAAAGAGGGTATGTAATTGGTTGGTTTATTCTTAGAAATTCCATAGTTTCAAAGAAAAAATAATACAATTTCTCCATTTATAAAAAACCTAGGGCCTCAAAATTGACATAACTTCATGTAATTTTAGTTCTTTCAAAGAAGACTGGAGGGTTTTATAAGTATGACGCCTTACGTTCTCTAAACTCCTGGTACGGGCTCCTTAAGGCTGGTAGAACATAAGGCCTGCAATAATATTAATAAGATTGAATAAATATAGGTTAGAAAAGAGACCCGTGCCCTACAGTGGGACAATAATGGAAAAATAATGATGATAAAAAGGGTTTTTTCACGAATTGCTCGCTACGTGAAGGAAAAGAAGCATTTATTGCTTTCGTATTGATTCCTGGGGTGTGTATATTAATTCAATGACGTGTGTGACCATCTCGTACTAAGGTCTATTTGAGCTTAGCAGTTCCATTTCTGTTTACCTAGCTTCTTCTATAATACACTACTTACCTATGTTCTGCACCAGTCGCATCAAAGTCTCTTGTGATTGCGTTAATTGTCAATTCATCTCACGGCTGTTCGATTTCTCTAGATACTATATATAGTATGTGTCTAAAAATACGCATTACCAACATTAAAAGGTGCGATTTAAATGAATGGTGCGCATTATTCAAAGTACGTGCCGTTTCCGCTATTCAGCATTTCCAAACATCAGTCTCACCTGCACGCGACCACATTCTGTTGCTGATCGATGCGCCCTCGCAAAACTGTCGGAGCGTGTACCCATTTAACTGGACAGCTCGTATTCCTACCTACGTTAGTCAGGCTAATGGACTATGACAGCAGTTTTGAAACTAGAAGCGGGTATCAGTTTAAAAATATTTCAGAGAGTGGCTTTTTATTTAGAGCTACGCTTGAACATAGTTTTGCAGACTCACTATTCCCTTCACGATATGAAAAGTACATGTTACAAGTCATAACTTATAACTTTATATTCTTACCGCTATTACGTTTGGTTTTTATAATGATACAATCTCTCTTAAAGAACTTCTTAAAGAATATCACATCTAAATGTCTGTAACAAAAAATAAATTTCCACGAAAGAACACTTAAGTATAATATATCCTATCTAATATTCTATATGATCAAACGAACTTCTAAAGTGAAGTTCGATCGATATAATATGAGTGGTTTCATTTGAAGATATAAATCAACAGGTAGTCCTTTGACCTACAAGGCAACACTCGCACGCTTTAAAAGTTTTATTTTAATTTTAAATTCGTTCTTTAATCGATTTTTAGTTTTTATTTTTAAATCGATTAAAGTATCGATTCTGTCTACCCCAACCTACACTAGACAGTGACAGCTCATTCTTTTTTAGAGTTGTGACTTGAGTTCAAGTCTTCTCGTGTTAGAGTAACAAAACTGGGTTTCGGGAGGGATGGGTGCTTTATATCTTCAAATGAAACCACTCATATTATATCGATCGAACTTCACTTTAGAAGTTCGTTTGATCATATATAATATTTCGTGGTTTCATTTTCGATATAAATCAACAGGTAGATGTTCAGAGATTAAGTTTTGTTACTTATCATTGTAGGAAACGACATAGTAATGAAACACGAGAATATATAAATCATACATATTATTATCTTAAATTGTATTTAGATTTTGATACAAATTAACAAATTTCTGTAAGTATAAATATGTAATTATGGTAGGTACCTACACTTAATCAACAAGTGGTAAACAAACAGATTTTGCAAAGTTTGATTCTTCTATAATAGGCCGATGATAATATTTAGCAAAACTTTGGGAGGACGCGGTCCAGCCAGCAGTTTTCCGGATGAGATCAAGACTTACACCGGTCGCGCGCGCCGCTGACGTGGCAGCGTGGCGAGCGCTATGTGCGCTGTAAACAGTCACGTCAACGCCGCTCGCGCTCAACGTTTGCTTAATCCACCTGCTTATTGACTGTGCTGTCGCGTTCTTGTAAGGACGCTTCACAGTTATTAAGAGGTGGTCGGTGTCTGAAGGTCGTAAGTCCTTTGTTGCAGACATATAATCGATTAACGTTGTAGCTGGACAAATAGACAGATTTTCTTGAAAATAGGGTAAATATAATATTGGCTGATCCCGTCCTATCCCTGATGTTTTAATAATATCTGTGATAACAATGTGAATACCATTTGTTTTAATTTTAATATTATGGGTTTTGATTAAAGATAAAGTTTGTACCCTATGTGCAGTACACAAAGCTAGTAAAATGACAAGCTTTTTGGTTAATTTATCCAAATTAAGTTGACTATGTGGTACCCATTCTGAAATATGATTTAACACTATCTGAGGGTCCCAGGTACTTGAGTACTTAGGTAAACATGGTCGTGACTTGAATACCCCTTTCAGTAGACGTTTGACACTCTCGTCTGCACCTAAATTATTTCCTATAAGTAAAGATAAGGCGGAACGGTGACTGTTAAGCGTGCCATAAGAAGCGCCTTTTTCATATTGTTCAGTTAGAAAGGACATAATATGCACGATGGGACTTTCGAACACGTTACAATTATTGTTTTGGCAGTACTGCCACCATAATTTGTAACAAACTCCATATTGATTTAAAGTACTTGTGGATAGTGAGGCGAGCATCAAACGTAGTGCGGCTGGTGGCGTACCACGTCGGGAGAACGCGAGCCTGAGAGCATCGCTGCTTCCAGGGTAAGCGTCTTGTGGAGCGGGTGTTGTTGTCTGAAATGCGACAATACTAAATTGGGGTGTGGTTTTAAAACAGCAATGTCATCGACTAATAAATCTATTAGTTGCGGATACCAGGCCTGTGAAGGCCACATAGGAAAAACTAAGATACCAGTAGCTTCATCGGAAATAATCTTCTGTATGCAATTTAATATCAATGAAAATGGTGGAAAGGCATAAAAAAATTTTGGGTACCAATTAATTGTGAATGCGTCAATGCTTATGGCATCCGGGTCCTGTTTCCAGGACACATATTCGTGGCACTTGGCATTGATGCGAGAAGCGAATAAATCAATCTCCGGCTGACCAAACCTTTTAACGATGTAACTAAATGCAGAGGGTGATAACTCCCACTCCACGTCAGGGTTAACCTTACGTGACTCTTCGTCAGCCTCGATATTGTCTTTCGTGTTTATATACGAAGCAAACAACCATAATTTACGTATCTCGCACCACTGCCAAATGTCACGAGAAAGTGTGTTTAAATGCGGGAACTGAATACCGCCCATACGATTAATATAACTTATCGCCGTAGTGTTATCTACGCGGAGCAGTATGGAGCATTCAGTTTGTTCCCGAACAAAACATTTAAGGGCGAAAAATATAGCCAATAATTCCAGATAATTAATATGGAATCTAGTCTCGCTATCCTTCCAAGTACCATTGACTCTAGACCCATTGCAAACTGCACCCCAGCCGGTGCGTGATGCGTCAGTGTAAATTTCAAGCGCATAATTGGGCGATTTTATTGGATTATTTACTACGTAAATATTTTCCCACCACCAACTTAGGTCTTTTAGAATAATACGGGGAAGTTTAACCTTTACGTCAAAAGAGCCATACTGCTGTAAAAACAAATATTTTTCTCTTTCTAATATTTTGGTGTACAACCAACCGTAGCGCACCGCTGGGCATGCTGACACCAGTACTCCTATTAGCTGAGAATAATTTCTAATTGAGACTGTGGGTAGTTTTGAATACTTTTGAACTAAAAGGGATATCTTATTGCGTTTATCTATGGGTAAAGATAATGTCATATCAGTGGTGTCGTAAATAAAACCTAAAAATTTGCAAGATTTTTGAGGTTGTAAGTTACTTTTTTCGTAATTTATTACGAATCCTAAACATTCTAATAACTTCACAGTTTCTTTAACGTTACGAAGACATTCTTCGTAACTACTACCTAAACAAAGCAAATCGTCTAAATAAGATACGGATTTTAACCCACGGCCACGTAAAAAACCTACAACCTCTCGGACAATTTTAGTAAAACACCTAGGGGCTATGGCTAGCCCGTAAGGTAACGCACTAAACTCGTATGTAATTATTTCACACGAAGATGGTGCAATATAATTAAATCGGAGGTATTTACGATATTCGCTGTGGATTGGTATAAGTAGATATGATTCCTTCATATCTATATTTGCCATAAACCAGTTGTTTTGTAATAACTTACAGGCAGTCCTACTATCCTCCATTTTAAAATGCATTTTAGGTATAAACCGGTTTAAGGATTTTAAATTTAGAATGAATCTGTTACCGCCATTAGGCTTTGGAGCTAGAAACGTACTTGAAATAAACTGATCTAAACTTGGCACGACCTGAGCAATGGCACCTAGCTCAAGGAGGTTGTCGATAGCTGATGACATATCACGCTGTTCATCTAATGACCACGTGATTCGAGGGACATGAGTTTGAAATGGTGTCCGTGTAAAAGGAATAGGTATCCCATTCCTGACCCAATTAAGAATGGTGAAATTATCGGTTATACAAGTCCAACAATTATAGAAAAATTGAACCCTGCCTGCGTGTACCTGCGTTACTGTCGAGCTGGGGCACGTGATCGGCTCTGGCTCGGTTTGGCTTGTGATGTCGCGGTGGTTGTTGGTGCTGATCGACGCGTTGGTGCAGGGAACCTCCTCTGACCCCCTCGCCCCCCCCTGCTCATCGGGTAACGAGGAGGTCCAGTCCAGTTTCCCTGGAACTGTTGACGCACCGTAGGCAATATGTTTTGAGGCTGGGCAAGAGTATTAGATCTAGGTGGTTGCACCGGCTTTTTTATTTGCAGCCCCTGTTTTTCAATGGTTTTTGACGCCTTTATTTTTTCGGGTAGATTGACACCGAACAATGTCTCATCCCGCTCACTATCTTGTATAACATTAAGAAAAGGTTTCGCCAATCCAGGGGTTATCATCTTAATTCGGGCCTGAGTCTCAGAGTGATGTAGGTCACATAAAATGCGACAGCCATCACTGAGGATTTTTATCGCTTCAAGCTTGTTATCGTTGACTAACAATGACGTCATCGCTCTGCTAACAGCTGTAATGCCGATGCCCAGTTGTTGTTGAGACGTCTCAACTTTTTTATCTCGTAACCTTACCATTTCTGCAACTGCGGCTGATATTTCAATATTCAACTTTGGTGCTTGAAGTAAGTTACAATTATTAGGTATCAGATACTGTTTTAATATTTTATCTCGGACCTCCTTATTCATTCCTTTTTTGAGTAATGGTTGCCATAATTGTGTTAGATTATTATGGATATCTTGGCCCCACATCGGTCCTTGATCGGTCGCCTCGCCGAGAGCTGATAGAACCTCCGGATCCAATGGTGGTTCGAGGGGTAGTGGCGCCGGTGCCGGCGCCTGTATCGGCGTCTCGGCCTGTAGTTGTGGCGAATTATTTTGTTGGGTAGTGGTATACTCCAACAATATTTCCGGCTGAGATTTGTCAGGGTTTGGTAAAATAAGTGCTTCGTCCGAGCAGGGTTGTGTTTCACATTCGGCTAGTGGATCTGATACATCCCACATTACTGTTTCGCCTCCTAATGGAGAGAAATAACAACCTTAAAAATGTAGGTATTTTAAATAGTAATGGTTCGTAATTCGAATCCGTTACTAATTTTAAATTCAAACGCCTCGTTCGCTTAGGAATCTATGGCGGGTAGATATTTGCCGCGTTCAGATTTGAATCTATGGCAAAATACCGCATCAAGACTTTCACTTCGAACAGTACTTGTACGGTAATAAAGAAATATTACTAACCTTCATTATCCTGATCGAATGACGACTCGGAATTGTCTCGACGTCGTCGTTTACAACGGTGTTTATCCTTTAACTTCTCCATTTTCCGCATATAATACTCAATTTTTTCTTCGTAAGATCTTTTAGGCATTGTACGGTAAATACAAATGTAATAGATTTTTAATTTTAACGATCGCAGAGAGGAACGCGTGCATTCGTTGCCCCGCACGGAAAAAGAATGAGCTGTCACTGTCTAGTGTAGGTTGGGGTAGACAGAATCGATACTTTAATCGATTTAAAAATAAAAACTAAAAATCGATTAAAGAACGAATTTAAAATTAAAATAAAACTTTTAAAGCGTGCGAGTGTTGCCTTGTAGGTCAAAGGACTACCTGTTGATTTATATCGAAAATGAAACCACGAAATATTATCTAAATTATCACCATCTTAAACAAAGACGTTTGGTAGACTTTCAATAAACCATCATATGATATGACGGAGGCGAAGATTCTTGAGATGCCATCAATACTCTGAGATGTTGGCGGTCCTCGGGGCACCATTTATGAACATTACTGAGCAAATACCAGCGGAGGTCGACTTTTCGCAATCAATAATGCATTAACTTTTGATGTATTGTCTAGGTACATTGATGTGAATTGAATACGATCTCCTTTATTTGAGTTTAGATAAAACCTGTTTCGTAACATTTTTTAAGAATCCAATAGAGATCGTTTTTATGGTTCTCGAAAATACAATTATGAACTTCGATTACCCACTTCCCTTTAAATACCATTATAACGGAAGTAATACATAAAAGCTTGTATATATTATAAACATACCATTTCGCCTTTATTCCCCGAAGGGTTAGGCAGAGGTGTACACTAATGTAGGTACACCCACATTTCGTCGGTATTTTTAATCATCAACCCACAATATTGTCCCATTGCTCGGGCACGAGTCTCCTCTCAGAATAAGAAATTGGCGATTAAGAAATTCAGAGAAAAACGCCTCACATTTTTGCCCTACTTCGAAATCAAACCCAGGTCCTCTAGTGTAGCAATCGCGCTTTCGACTACTCGACTAAAGAGGCAGTAAAACACACATAGCAGGATATTAACATAAATGTATTGATATGTTCATAATAAAATTATTATATTGATAAAAATGGTTGTAGTTTTAAATCTCAAAAGTACGTAATATGTATAAACTGTTTCGGATAAGACTCTCGTCTAGCAATTGACCGATATACTTTTGTGTCATAACCATAGACCGAGTACAGAATTATGAGCAGATGTGTATATGAGATAGTTTTATGTACTTATTCCCACACATTCCAATAGAGAGGTTTTATTGTGCTGAATTCATTTATATCACTGGGGAATATGCCAAGATTATTAGCAATATGCTTTGTAATATCTCAAAAATATTTTTTAATAAAAAAGTAAAACCGCCTTTAAAAAATAATAAAAATAATGTTAGGTATGTGTAAAACAGTTTCGGAAGTCGATGGCGGAAACAAAGATCTACGCAAATTAAAAGCCACCGACTTCCGAAACTGTTTTCTATAATACATAAGGGGTCATCCGTGGTCTCCATCAACAGTTCCACTTGACCAAATGATGCTTTCCAAGAAAAAATGCACGAGTTACTTTAAAATTTAAAAAAAAAGGTTTGCCTATAATATTTGAAGAGTTCCCTCGATTTCTCTAGGATCCAATGGTGGTCCCATTGGATCCTAGAGAAATCGAGGGAAAGTATATCCTCGAAAGTATATCCTTACAAACAAAAAAAGAATTTTCAAAATCGGTCCGCAATTGACGGAGAAATCGGTGAACATACATAGAAAAAAATATATATATACAGACGAACATAGACATAGACACCTCCTCCTTTTCGAAATTTCTAAAGTCGGTTAAAAATGCCCAAAATGTATATATTATTATGCCTTTAATAATGAACAAAATAACCTACATATTCGAAAATTGGAGCACTGACGAACAAATTAATGTTATTTTTGACTTTGGAAAAAAACTAAACAGCCTACCGTTAGCGACTGGCTGGTTGCAATATTTTTGTCAAGCACGTATTGGCCATATTTTACCGATTCCGAATAAATTACCGCTATTAATTACTCAGCAGTTTCTTTTGTACAAATTCAGTTCCTTTTTTTTTATGTATTCGATGAGTAGCGGCTATTCTGGTATAGTGAAATGCGGCCTTATAATAGCCAAATAATATTAAAAAACTATCTGTCAACGCATAGTTGAAACCTTGATAAAATTAGGTAGATAGTCTTGAGTGAGAAAGTAGTATATTTACAACATCGAAAGAAAAAATCCTACACTGCCATCTAATACAATAAGCTGAGACTTTTACTATAAACTACGCCTAAGCTAAGAAGGGTTTTAGGGTACTTTTATTTAAAATTCTAGATCGTAAAAGATCACCGCTGAGCAATAGCTCCTCTGTATTATTTCTATGATCTGTGCGCCGCAAATCCGACACACACGTAATAAAACCACATCTGCGCGATGCCACGTAATCCTCACCTGTGTCGTTAAACTTGAGCAAACTTCGCGACGTCGACGTCACCGAATCTGTCACAGTTTCATCGATTCCTGTTGCAAACAACTAATTGGAATTGAGCAAGGTATCAACTTCCTCAATGTTAGCGGTGTTAAGGACTGATTACTCAATCGTCAGAGAACTTATCGGAAGATATTATTGGGTAAATCCAGACTATGTTACAAATTATATAAGTTTGTTGTATGACATCCCCAAATGTTGTATGACATTCCACATACAGTATTATTTAAAAACATACGAAATAAAGTTTTGCCTCATACAGCCAATAAAAGGTCGTCACTGAAAGAGTAATTTATCCCCAGAGGAATTATATGAATTATACGAAATGAGAGGGATTATAGTCCATCACGGACTTCACACGCTGTCGAGAATATCTCTCAGGTATTGAGGCACGATGTTTTGTTTCACCGTTTTAGCGCGATACGCTCATGACTTCGAAACATCAGAGTTGTGTGCTTTGGATTCGAACTCGATACCTTTGACTTTGTAGTTCAATAGTCAAAATACTAATATCAAAAGGCATTTTTTTATGTAGCCCCTTTTGGTCCCACTACTGGGAATAGGCTCCAACCTGGACAAAAAGTATCTTATTTCATTACATTATACATGAATACTGTATTTAATCATTACAGTCCAGGTTGTAAACATTATACATGAATTCAGTAACAAATATCAAAATTTTTATATTTACAGGTTATATTAGTATAAGTAACAATATAAGTATAATATGTTTGAAAAAGGGGCAGCGGTTTTTAGTCGTAGTCGATATAGTCTGAAGTCAGTACCTGCCGCGTACCAAGATGGCAGACGATCCATGAAGATATTCCGTATTATAAAAAATAGTGGATATTATTTATTGCTAGGGTATCCGTCCGGGTTTGCCCTAGTTTGGAGGGCGTCCGGGGAGCGTCCGGGCGGGGTTTCATTTGTGGTCCGGGTTTAAAAGCTGTCAAGTCATCGGTCGCTACCGGGCGATTTAACTATGAAAAATATTTTATTGAATAACTTTAAGAAAACACTGTCCACATGTCCGGGTTCCAAGCTCCAAAATCCGGGGTTTGCTTCTTGTCCTGTTTGCCTGATTTAAGAGATGGCAACCCTATTTATTGCTAACATAACCCACTACAACTAGATATTATTTGCCCTTTCAATCAGTGCAGTACTCACAGAACAAAAATAAGTTTTATGATATAGGTATGTTTTGATGTAGCATGTTTGGTGACACCGTGACAGGACTGTAGTTTGATATTTCTGCTCGCTTTCGACGACAGTGGCGGCGGCGTAGCTATAATAAGAATATTCATTACTTACTTGAATAGATTTGTGTCTGCGTCTGCATATAGGTATTTGTTCGTAAGAAGTCCAAGAGCTAAGATGAGTGGAGTATTTTTTATCCCCCGACGCAGAAACGACGGGGTCAAAGTTTGACGTGTCTGTGTGTGGGCATCGTAGCTCCCGAACGGAAGAACCGATATTGATTTTGTTTTCTTTTTGTTTGTTTGAAAGGTGAATTAGTCGGGGGTGTTCTTCTTCTAGGTATGTCTGATGAAAATCGGTTGAGATATAATGCAATAGTCGGGGGTTTAAAAAAAAATATTATTTCAATTTAGCTGTTATGATTTTAAATCAATTCAGTCTATAATAAGCTACGAAATATTTCGTAGGTTATCTTAGTAATTCTATATTTTATATTGAGTATAGTATATGCAATTGTTTAAGTTTCCAAAAAGAGTAGGTATATATGCATAAGCAAAATGCAATTATTGTTTTAATATCAATTGACTGCCTCGTTGGTCTAGTGGTCCCAATCGCGACTGCTACGCTAGAGGTCTTGGGTTCGATCCCCAGGTCGAGCAAAGTGTTATTGAGTTTTTCTATGAAATTCTCAGTAGCAGCTCGGAGTCTGGATTTGTGCCCGGTGAATGGCAATAGGCTCGCCCCCTATTACATGGGACCCAAACATACCGGCGAACTGTGGGTGTACATTAAGTGCACCTCTGCCTAACCCTTCGGGGAATACAGGCGTGATGGTATGTTATGTTATGTTTTAATATCAATAAAGTTGTTCAAAAATTTCCAGTGGTTTTTCCCTAACAGACTTCGTCGTCCTGCACAAATTTGAATTATTTTAAGTTCATATACACACATACACGCACGCATATAGGCACGCACGAACACACACATGCAATTACACACATAGACAGACACAGCACACACTTATATACATAAATAATTTCAAATTTCCTTTTAAAACTGAACGGAAACAGGTTATTGTGATGCACGTAGCAATGGCTTATTTATGTCTGCGACTACGATGGATATACCATGTTTGAAACTTGGAGTTTATACTTTATGACGAAACTAAAAACTGTACCAAACAGAATATACATTTTAGAGTTACGTTTACGTCTTTGTTATAAAAAAGAAAAGTGCCTTAGGTGCCTCATTAGTCTAGTGGTCGCAAGAATTACTCCTACGCAAGACTTTCGGGGTTCAATGCATTGGTCGATCAAAGTGTTATTATGAAAAATTATGAATATGATATTCTCAATAGCACTTCGAAGACTACTTTTGTGCTCGTTTATTCAACACTATTACTTGGAGGTGAAATCATCTGAGTGCCTACCTCTGGGTCTAACCAGAGTTTTGATAGACTTTAAACGCTTTCCAATCTTTATGGTATGGTATACAAATAAATGCTGATTATTTCCATAAAAAGTTCTTTTAAAGACACTTTTACAAGTCAATGTTTTTCCTATCTTCGACCTTTGAGAAGAAAATCCGAAACAAACTTAGAGATTCATGGTCTCTTAAAGTCCGGATAATAGTAGTATTATCAGATACTTACGTGAGTTTTACAATATGTCCTACATTGTAAAACTAAATAAATATCTGAACAGGCCATTCGAAGAACGAGCCATAACATCTTTCAGTTGACCATTTCTAACTGATGGCATGCATACATCAGTCATCGTGTAACTCTACTACTACTAACCATTATTTAGGGAGGTGAACGACCCGTCGCATGAAAATACAATTCACGTCGCTATACTATTCCACTTTCGTTCCCCTAATTAACTATCTTTACGCAGACAAAACAATGTAATAACAGCAGCTCATGTAGACGGGTAAAATTTCCCTACATCCCTCAACCGTCTACCTTTTGTTCTGTGCTATGGATAAATAAATCACAATAGAACCTACATACACTCATTTTGCCATGAATACAGACGTAATAAATGAAAGCGGCCAAGGGTACGGGGGTACGCCACTTTCTATTTCTATGACAAAGGACATGCTCTATATTATGTACCGGGAAATTGCGTTTCTTGTGTACGTAACTAAATTATGTTTTAAAATTAAAAGGAAAGGTTTGTTAGAAGCTTTGAATTATGGTATTGTTTACACCATATTTGTCTAAGTTTAAAATCAACACTCTAAACTTGCTTTTTGAATGAAATAAAATCATCACATACCATCACGCCCGTATCCCTGAAGTGTTAGGCAAAGGTAAAGTAAGGTAGTTAAGCTAAGTCCAGTAGTCCAAAATGCGACTGCTACGCTAGAGGTCCTGGGTTCGATTCGAGTCGAGCAGTGTTATTGGGTTTTTCTATGAAATTCTCAATAGCAGCTCGGAACTTGGGTCTGTGCCCAGTAATAGCAATAGGCTTACCCCCTTTTAAACACGGTATGTTTAGGACCCATGTAATAGGGGGAAACTGTGGCTATGCCTAAGAAATCTAAATACAGGCGTCATGGAATGATAACACTATTGAAATAGTGGATAATTTCGAAATAGCACTTTTAAAGGTGAAGTTTTGTGTCGTCAGTAGTACCTACCTATTTCTTCTGTGGTGTGCGAGCCTATATAAAATCCAATAAGAACTTAAGTCCACTTATCATATATCTACTTTCCGTTAATTGTTGAGTACAAGGATTGAACCAAGTCGAACCATTTCCCTAGCCAATATTGCTCTAAGACGGATGCCAAAACCCATTCACTTAATATATTCCTTAAGTTGTATCTTATGGTACAGACACACACACAAGACAGAAATGGACTATTTTCCGAGGACAATGGGCGTATTATAATTTTTAATATAAAAAATAACCTTTAATAAAAGTCGCGTAGACGTATTTTATTAAAAATCTTTGTTATTACTTCATCCTTATAATGAAATATGATAAAACGTTTTCTAAGATATAGTTTCATTTTGCTGTATTTGACCTGACAAGTCCAGATAAAATCTATTTACATGTAGGTATATTGATTGAAAAGTGTGTCCGTAGATACGTAAAATAATATTTTCTAGAATAAAGATAACGCGGCTATTCTGAGACTGTTTTACGAATAAATCGTAAGAAAGGTTAAAAAGAAGTAAACAGACATCACCAAGTGTCATAATTAGATTTTTGATGTAAAATGATGATATTAGACTGACATCTTATACTTTGTCCAATATGAGAACCGTTTTTTGACAGATAGAGCTAGTGATTGCAGGAACGTAACAATGCGATTATCGACCCGATTATTGACACTTTGATTACTGTCTAGTAGTGATTATCGATTGTTAGGTTATCGAATCGAAAATGGTGCAGCGACGACCAATAATAAATAAATATGTATTATATTCATCTTTGTATAATATTTATTTTCCATACATTTCTTTTCAAAAAGATTGTTTAATTTATATTTTATTGATATATAGAGTGGATACCATTTTCCGATACTGATATAATGTCATTGTTCAAAATGATTGCAGCGAATACATTCGATTGCATCACTAGCGTGGTAGAATGTGGTAGGATGTAACTAAATTTAATACGCTTAACAATAATCATTATTTTTGGAAAATCCGTTACATTTATGGTATTATAATGTGTGCAAGGAATCATAATTAAGATAATTGAATAACATAAAGTAGATAATACATTTATTTTGTTACGCATTTCAAAGTTAACTTTAACGTAATCTGGAACAGCTGCGTTCTAAGGCAGTATAAGGCATCTGTCAAAAAACGGTTCACATAATGGACAAAGTACATAAAGTGGCTGCTATCTAACTTCCGCAAACCAACTTCTTGGCAATTTCAGATAATCTTAGTATTATAGGTACTTATACATAACTAGGCTTTCCAGATTTCTAAGACAACTTCGTAAGACAACGGAGATGAAAGCTGAAGCACGAAGAATGTCGATGTGCTAAGAATTGTGACTCATTCAAAGTCAAAATATTTTTTTCAAAATAGACCTACTACGTAGTACTTTTTGAACGTCATTTTTACATTATACATAGGCCCCAAAACGTCCGCCCTTCACCATCTCCTGGTGTTTTAGCTTGGAAGAGCAAGCGACACAATAAACTCCCCAGCAACATGATTCTGTATGTTCATTTACTAAGGCGTTACAATTTACCTAAGTATGCATAATAATTTATGCTTGGAGTTCTTGATAATTTTTTCATTGCACTTAGCACCCACATTATATGAAGTCGTTGAAGTTAACACTCGAGCATTATTATAATGATAGCAAGCTTCCAACATTTTAGAAACGGTGAACTGACCTACAAGAGCAATGAATAAACCCTACAAGGCAACTCAGTAAACTTGTGAGTGAAAAAAAAAATACAAGATAGCCAGCATTCATAGAATGACCGTAGCAAGCGCAGCTTATTCGATTCGCAGATCGATTGATTGGCGTATTAATTACTTAGCCACGACTCTCTACCAGACAATACAACAAAATACATTACTTTATTTTGTTACATTTTTTTTTTTAAGTTGCAAGAACTTACTCAAGAAGTTCGTGAAACTCATTAATTAGATTTCATATGAATCTCGCCGAAAGTTGTCGACTTTAGTAGTTGCTAGAATATTTTCTATTGAAAAGGCAATCTGAAATGCTTAAGTGACATTGAGGTAGTAATAACTGTCTAGCCAACTTAAGTACCTACTGAAGCAATGTTTTTTTATTCGGTTCTGTAGAAACTCTCCAGTTATAATACTTATATCTATCCATTCCTTTATATCTCTAATAATCTCTATGTTGAATAGTTGTTGGTTATTAACAAAGGTTTAACAGTTTATTTTTCTTTTTTAAAAAGGTTATTTTTCTTTTTTATTATCTGTAGCGTACAAGACAAACTCGTATATTCAAATAATTAATCTCTATCCAAAATATATAACATTTTTCATAATAATATCAGCTAATTACTTTGTTGATTGAAAGCCAATAAAGACGTAAGTCGTCCTTGGAGACATTCAGCAAAATTGTACTTAATACTATTTATATCATACATGTCTAGAACAAAGAACTCGTACTCGTACGGTTAGTTTTTCCTTTAGCCTTCAATGTAGAGGTACATTGTTTTTGTATTATTTTGAAAAGAAGCTAAGTACTTAGGTATTGATGAACGCTGAACTGTCCTCGACAGACTTCCACACCGATCGGTTATATATCACCTGAATCCAACGACTGCTCGTGTTGCTTTGGAGGTCATCCCATACAGCGCTTTCCGATGTGTGGTCTCCACTCAAGAGCCTTTATATTGGTGAAACAAAAATGATATCTGTATAAAAAGTCATATCTACTTTACATTTTTAACACCTATAGTTAGTAGGCTTCGCCGCGACCACAATATTATGTTCTTGATTGAAGCTACGTCAAATAAACAAATCGACTGCCGCACGTCAAAACCTGCCACGGCAAACTTATATTTTACCGCGCGAACAAATTTGGCTATGTATTTTATTAACGCGGCAAGTCAATCCGTCTGCCGATCAAAGTTATTGAAAAAGTTATTTGATACGTAGGTACTTTGGGAAATGATAAAGTTAGCCAAGTTTTAGTCGGTTGCCTAGATCCATTGTGCCCTGCGCCCTGTTCATAGTCAACTCATGTGGAAACAGATAGATATGCCGCTCTCTGTATTGTACTCGCCTTTAACTGAATGGAAATATTCCTATGAGAAAGTTCATTTAACAAAATAGTTTTAAAACCACATGGTGTTTTACGTCTGTGATTTGCTTTTGAAATGCAAAGTCACGCTTAAGCCCATATTTGCTGTGCACTTTCGCTAGTATGCGCCTTGTAAGATAGTATGTAATTAATGGCGATAACGCGCAAGATAACTGCTGATGACGCGTAACACCTGCTAATGGTGGCGATGTGCTGTAGTAATTTACCTGTAATGTAATTTTTAAAAAGTTTTTAGTTGTTTTTATATAATATACGGTACCTACTACGCGAGTGAGACTCTGCCACGTTGACACAATTTGTCAAGATTTTTGAACGAACGACAGTACTTTGGCTCGAAACTGGATTATTCATCTTGTTTCCCTTACCTTGGCGCCAATAATGTCGCATTTGGTCAACTGGGTATAAGATAAAAAGAAAAAGTTGACCATTGTTTATTGCGTCCATGTATGCTGTAAAGGATCCGAAACAATCCGTAAAAAATAGTAGTTTTATTTCAATGTCTAATATTCGCATAAGTGTTAGAAACCAGTAGAAAAAGTTTATTTCCATATATGTGTTGTTCCGTGACCACTAGCCAGACTAACGTGTCTGGCTAGTGGTCATAAGCGCGACTGCTACTTATTGGGTATTTCTATGAAATTGTTAGTAGCAGCTCGACTTAGGAGTTATGCCCGGTTAGTGGCAATAGGCTACTACTTAGGACTTAAACTGACTCGACCAATTTTAATATCAGTAATCGAGTTCATATTATGATTAAAACATCGCTCATCAAAAGCATAAAATGACAAGTCTTTATAGAGAGCTGTTGTAAAATATTAAAGTAATAATTAAGTAGCGGTTCCTTTCCATAAGCCAAACGCTAATTAAAAAATATTATAAGTTGCTATAGATTTCTTGACCTTTGTACTTACACGCCAAATATAAAGATATAAAAGGCAATAAAATAAATTCAAAGGAAGTCTCTATTCAGGTTGTATATAATTGCAGAAGGTTAAATTTGAAACATTAAAATTTTTCTTTCTAACCATTTCAGTTTTGCAATATTTATGGAATTCATAACTTTTAAGCTCTCCCACAAAGGGATATTACATAATTATACTACATTCATTATAAAATTACACTACAGTATTAAATAATTACACAAACAATGTTATAACGGTACCGTCGTTTCTATATAGGTAAGCGAATGAAAAATGTTAAGTATAATTATGTATATAATAATTATGGGAAGTGGCATTTCTAGATTTCTGTCACAATTATTTTGAAGAAGTCTCAGTGCCTTGACAAAAAAAATGTATCTTTATATCGCATTCTTGTGGCGCATGACGCGTGTTCAGTGAAGTGCGAGTCAATGCTTTATATTTACTTGGAAAATGATGCGTAAGAAAAAATAATGTGGAATGTGTAGCAGCTTCAACAGAAACTGAAAACTCCAGTTGAAAAATATGACGCTACCACATTGACGATTTTTTTAATATACGTTTTCACTGATGTTCCTATATGGTAGTACCTACTTACAAAACATATACACCGTGATATTATCACGGTGAATTTTGAATAATTTACACTGTGTGACCAACCCTAAAAAAGCGAAAAAAAACAGTTATTTCGTAGTTGTTGATAATAATGAATATGACGAAGCCCTTTCGCGTGTAAGACGTCTAAAACGTCACAGTGTCCATACAATTTTATTTTTAATTCTTCTTGTCCTTGTTCATTTGTGCATTTATTTCATTTGCCAAAGTGCATCTGAATAGTTTTAAATTAATATTACTATACACAAGAATGTAAATGTAAATTGGCACTGTGGCATTCAGAGGGAGAGGCCCTCGTCAAACAGTGGACGAGTATAGGTTCAAGCTGATGATGATGACAAAGGCAGACAAAGGTTCCCTGGAAGAATTCTTAGATAGCGGTAAGGCTTGTACATGGTGTACAATAAATTATAATGATGAATGTCAATTAAAGGTAATTCAAATACAAGAATTAAAAAACTTAGGCTATTATCAGTGGAACTACTGTTTATCCACTTCCTAATATAACCCTCGACCGATTTTTGGAGTGTAAAAACGAGAACATATAATAGGTAGATATATTGGCTGAGGCCAGAGTGATCTCGCAGCGGGCCGCCATTTGAAATCAAAGTCAAGTGCCTCGTGGACTGTGTCAAAGCTTTCGTTCCTTTTTCCCGACCCTTGTGACTTTTTGATGATAATAACATTGATACTTTTGTATTGGACCGATGATTATTGCCATATAAATTTGAAAATTGTATATTTACTATAGGACGCTCATCAGACGTTTTAGTGTAGTGAGTACCTCATTAGTCTTGTGAGGTTTTTTTATAAAATTTTCAGCTTGGTGTTGCGATAGTTCGCCCCTACATGGGACTTAAACAGCCTTTCGGAGAATACAATCGTGATGGTATCTACATAATACTAATATTATAAAGCTGAAGAGTTTGTTTGTTTGTTTGCTTGAACGCGCTAATCTCAGGAACTACGGGTCCGATTTGAAAAATTCTTTCAGTGTTAGATAGCCCATTTATCGAGGAAGGCTATTAGTTATATATCATCACGCTAAGATCATTAGGAGCGGAGCATAAATGAAAAATGTTACAAAAACAGGAAAAAATATTCCTTTTAAATGAAAAGCCGAGAAACCACGCGGGCGAAGCCGTGGGCGGAAAGCTATACTATATACGCACCAAAATTCGATTGAGTAAGGCAGTTGCTTCGTGTATAACTTTGATATTCAGCAGTACGTGGTTAGACTGAAAGCTTATCCCAAAAGATTTAGGAAAATATATCATCATCCCGTATTCGTTTACTGCAGGATGTAGGCCTGAGTGTAACCCAATCCAAGGCGGAGCGAAATTTGCTGGGCTAATTAGCTACACCATACTATCATCAAATAATTAATATCCCTTCACGGAGCTGGCAGCTGAAGTACCAGTCGTCAACATAAACATAAAAAGAACTTGAATTTGAGCTTGAATTTTCATTCTGATAAGTATTATCCCTGGTTCAAATCGGCACACAACTCAAATTACCAGATCCACATAAACATGAAAATAGCCTGGTGACCTGTTACCAAAGTCGTGATCAGAGTGGATAAACGACCCTCTGGAGTTACACGAACGCTTCAACTAAGGACGAAGCATATTGGATCAAAGGAGCTGAAGATTGGGCTCAAGCAGTGGACGAATACAGGCTAATGATGATGCTGATGAAACGTAAAAAAGATACCATTCTGGAGTATAAATATCGCTGTCGAGTCGGAAAACCATCGGCGTTGTTCGTTCTAGCACCATAGAAAAACAAGAAAAAGTGTAGTACATCTCAAGGTGTTTCAATAATGGGAATCTACCAGGGTGTAGCCCAATCTAAGGCAGAATGAAGTTTGCCGGGCCAACTAGTATTATTATAAATTTCATGAGGACACAAGCTAAACATTTGGTCCAACATTTGGCAATGTGGCTATTCGGAATATTGGATCGTACAATATTTGTGTGCTTTGGGAGGTAGGGCCTTTGAATAACGGTCTTGTGAATTCCAGTCGACACATTCAGTTGTTACTTTGATCTTTGTTTCATTAGTTATAGTCTGGTGGCTCACCTTCATTAGGCAAATGTTTTTCATCTGTTTTACATTTTATTAATATACTTTATATACACCTACCACAGAGGCCCCCAGGGGTTTTTTATATATAAAAAATAAAATTCAGTAGGTATCGCAATATATATGTATATAATTGGTGAGGTCAAGATTTCTTTTCATTTTGATGAATATTGTCATTTAACATAATTAGCGAGCTTATGGATGACAAGTTGAGAAATTGTCTGAGAGTGAAGAACAGCTCACCATCATCATCATCATCATCAGCCCGTACTCGTCCACTGCTGGATGTAGGCCTCTAAGTGAACGCCACAGAGCCCAATTTTCAGCTCTTTTCATCCATCCATCAGCTCATCGGATTACACAGAATTTGTAAAGCGCATTTTCACTACATGTATCATGCAGTCAAAACGTCAAGAACTAATATTTTAAAATTACGTAATGCATTCATATTTCGATATTTTTTAAACACGTGCCGTTCGCATTTTTCATCGATAAAATAATATAGGTCAACACTATTTTCACCCGCCGTGTACCCGCTACATCTTAATATTCTTCGGTTGAATGGTCAAAGTTGCATCGAGTGCAATGTATGTGAGTGCTTAAATGTCCCAGATACTCTCCAGCTACCAATCACACGTAAGCTACGGCGGTAAACCTTTTTACGTTCTGTCATGTCAATGTGATTGACTGAGCCTGGAAGAGTATCTATTAATCGGCGAACAACCGTGATGCTTCTGTAGTGCATCAAGTTCGCGGCAGCGCGAACGGACTGTTTCCATGCGCAAAACGTGTGCATCCCTGGTGCGCCATGTACGGTGGCCAGCACATCAAGTTACCACAAAATTTCAAATTTTCTCAGTTGATTTTGAACTTTATCTTCTACAATTTAGGGTTTAAAATCATTTGGAGAAATTTGACAGTTTTGTATACCTTGACCTGCTGGCGACTATACAGCCGCAATGTCATACTGGCTACTGTCGCCAATAGGCTGGACTGCCCTTATATTCGGCATGGATGTGGCAGGCATGTTGCGGGACCAATGCCGAAAAGTTTTTTTTCATTATAAAATAGTTAATGGTACGCACGGTTGCACGTCTAGCTTTACAAATCCAGTCGACGCTGGCCTCTTATTGTATGGAAAGCTTATACAGCGCGAGGACAGCTTAAATTGGATTTGTATTATAGGTGACCTGTAGCCGTGTGTACTTATTGTAGGTTATAGTACCTATTTATTTAGGGTTTTTCATTTATTTTTATCTCATCTTTTATTATTAGATATAATTATGTTTATTTTTAAACAGTTCTTATTACCTGAACTAATTAAATTAAAAAATAAATAGTCTTTCAATTACGAGCTCTATCTTACCATCGACTCGACTTTGTACTTACCATTAGCCGCTAAAGTGTAGTCAACATTAAGAAAAAACAAACAAACATTACCAATGGTATACCTACGTTCAATATTCCTCTACTCCTAAAAACGTTCGTGATTCCTGCCAGGCAATCGCGACGATGGTATCAGTAATTAGTGCTACAGCACTAATTGAAACTGTGTTTGACATTCAGAAAGCGTAACGGAGAAGGCGAAACGGCATTGGGGACCGTATTGACTATTGGTGTATTAAATTTTAAGGCAGCTGGGTAGAGAAAGAGCACACCACAGAACAGTTAAATTACCTGTTCTGTGGAGCACACAGCCTCTAAAGGGGTTCTATAAAATGATGGTGATATGTTATTACATAACATAAAACATAACATATCAGCAATATCAAAACATGCAGGGAAACATGGCTGTAATTATTAATTGCAGTTGTAATTGGCACTTGTATAATCAGGTCCCAAAAGATACTGATAATAGTAGCTTACGCACCTATGCCATTTAAGCAGTGTGGATATAAATTATTAAGTTATTTTAGTCAAGGAAAAATACGACCGCGGGCAGAATTCGAACCTGCGTCTTCTGGTTAAGTACACCAGACGCGATGACCGCTACGCCACCGTGAGTCCCACCCGTCTAGTCGAAATTTGCCTTCACATTTTTTTATTTACGACGGCGACGTCAGTGACGTCAGTTATTTCTTCACCATCACACATCGTGATTTCTGCATCCATCCAAGTTATCTAACCCAGTGTTCCAGTTTTTTTGTCGTGCCCACTTACCTGTTAACGTATATTGTGTCTGTCCTCCCACGTGTCCATTAGTAGAGCAGGCATCCTCTTTGTTAAAGCTATCCAAGAGTAAACGAATTGATTAAGTATCCTACATTCTGTGTTATCAAAGGTGTACCTTTATAATAGTCCTTGTATTTCCTTGCAGAATGTTAATCTAGATTTTATAAGGATTTCAAAAAAATCTTGATTTTATGGTAGATAATCGAAAAATATAATATCTGGGGTTATCTGCATACTGACTGGAAGCAACAGACTAAGATGTTGAATGACAACAGACTAAAATGTTGAATGACATAATATAGCCATTACGAAAATGTGTCTTTGAGAGGTGCTCGTTTGGCTTCGTCCGAAGTATTGAAAATCTTCCATAAAAATTGGCGGCCTAGGCATAAAGTAGAAACTAATACGTGCGAACGCGCATTCAAAACGAAGTTTGGCAAAGCAAATTATATCAATAGACTTTAATACCGTTTAAAAGGAAAGCTACTAGGAATCGACATGTATGGAGCCTTCGCCGATGTGGTGCACTTGCTAGAAAATAACTCACAGGTTCGCGGTCAACGAATATGTCGAGCAGGAGATCATCATGTAGTTTGCTCTTGATGAATACATAAAAAATACATAATAAAAAAAAAAGAAGAATTCGGATCTAAGACTCGACAAAATCTCTTAGGTAAGTCAAGGTCCCGATCTGAATAAGTCTAAGAATAATATTTTCCTATCTATAACATAAACCGATGCAAAAGTCTCTACCCACGCTCTACCTCATAATTTCTGCTAAATTGATAGTGTCTTCTAATTTCGGCGTATATGTCGGCCTACAAACGACGATAGTTAATGCTATCCGGCGGCATATTGTTCAACAACTTCGCGCTAGTTGTGACATTAGCTCATTTATATTCCAACTTTAATGGGTCAGCCTGTGAAGTCCTCAGCTAAATACGGTCCTGCTAATAGATGACTTTGGCGGCAGATCTTTTGGAAAATATGACGTAGTTAGGTGCTATGCTTCGTAAGTAGAAATGTTGGTAAAAGTATTGATTCCCACTGGGTCAAGTTCAGACTTAATCTTTTTTTATTCGTTTAAGGCAGGCGATAGATATGTGGACTTCTATAGCCTTAAAACTCCCACGTATGTCATCAGCTGAATGCCAAAATTCGGCCACCTATTCAAACACTTATAAATAAATAATCAAACAAAGGGTAGGTACATAATGTATATCTTCGCGTTGTTTAATTCAAACCCTCACTGTACTAAACGTAAGGTGCCTCACTGTAACTCCCTACATGTACTTAATGTATTGATTAGTTTTTAAATAAAATTCTATTAGATTGAAGCGGACTTTGGCTCTCAAATAGCTACGACTGAACAAGGTAAAACTGTATGAAGTCGATCTTACATGGCGGTGTTTAGACCACCAAGGAAGCAATTTTTCATCATCTAAAATTCATTACCATAATATAATTTAAATTAAATTATAACAGGCTGATGTCTGTCCATTGTAGATTTGAAGAAGACTTATATGTCCAATAAAATATAAGTTTTTCTTAGGAACACAATCTGTGTGTCTGTCTGTATGTTTGTACACGCATCACGCATAAACGATTGCATGAAATTGGATGAGGTTTTCAGAGATATATTGTTGGATGTTTAACTTAGAATCTGGTGAATTTTACGTTGATACGCCGCGCCGCCTAGAAACCAAGTTTTACTAAGTAAATCCTTTTAGGACGTAAGTGAAACTGCGGGCAACGGCTATCATATATATATTACTTAAGTTTATCAGCCATTTTCATACATTTGACCGTATATATGTCGCATCATGACACACATAACAAGTTACCTTGTAGTACACAATTTCATGCTTACATTTTGCGTGTACTATCATAATTTAACATTAGTTAAAGTTAATTTATGTTTACCTCCACTACATCGTTGATTACGGACATGTAATTGAGATTGTTAATGACCAGGTGAATATTAGAACTAGTTGTGTGAATGTCATATGTAAATATTTAAAAAATATATTCTTAGGTACAGCTAAAATGTGTGTCGATATAATTCCCTCGTTCGCGAGTGACGTCACGGATGTCAACCGAGACTTAACACCTTAAGCGTAATTGCATAAATTAAAATAAAACAATCAACAAATAACTTATAACTTTATTGTGAATATCTCAATAATAGTGTGATACGTTACATACATTGTAGACCAGTGTTTGTGCTTTGGATAAACTACATAAAATCCCTTAAATAACATTACTCAGTTAACAAGACAGTAAACCTACCCTATTTTGTAAAAAGATCGTCAATGAGTGTCAACAAATAGTGAAATTAGTGCAAGACTCATAACGTTCTGAGTGTCCAGTGTGCGCAAATCCTAACTCCCGTCAGTGCGTGTGACCATATAGTTCTGCCACTCCATGACCACCATTAAATACACCATAATAAAAACTTTGTAAACAACGCCATCTGTCTACCAATAGTCGAACCACGTGTTTTGTGAGCGGTATACCTGACATCGTAAAATTTGGCCCGTGCGCAGCGCGCATTACTGAACGATCTCGGCGCCATCTGTTGCACAGCTGCAAATATGAATAAATGTGGAGGTTGTGGGAAATTTCTCTCAAACAGCAACTCCATCAAATGCTGTAAATGTCCTGCAACATTCCATAAAGACTGCGTGAACATACCCGCAGCGGCTGGCGTCAAAACTACATGGATGTGCCCGGGTTGCAAGAGCAAAATACCCCGGGAAGATAACTCATCAACGCCAGTAAGGGGACAGGCAGCTGACTACAATTCTGACGTTCTTACTAGTCCCGTTAAGCATACTGCAGAGACTAGCAAACTGGACCTGGCAAGCGAAATTCGTTTCTTCCGTAATGAGTTAAGTGCGCTTAGGGCCGAAGTTCGCGAAATACGTGAGGAAATTGTAGATTTTAAGACCGAACTCAAATCTTGCAATGAGTCCATCACTAAAATGGATATAAGAATTTCGGCTCTCGAACATAAATTTGAGGAGCGACTTCCTTCCGATGCTGACCCAGTGCAAAATACCATCGCGGAACTGAGACGCCAACTTAATGATCGCGACCAGGATTTGTTGCTTAATGACGTGGAGATAGCGGGAATACCGGAGACGAAGGATGAAAGTATATTGCATCTTGTCAAAGTCATCTCAACAAAACTCGGCGTCGACGTAGATGAGAGAGATTTTGTCCACGCAGAGCGAGTAGGTTCGACGCGCCGCAATCGAGTTGAACTAACTGATGGGGACACCTCGGCCTCTGCCGATCCTACTGTGCAACGGCCGCGATGCATCTCGGTGCGCTTCGCTCGACGCACGACGCGTGACCTTGTGCGATTGCGCGCGGCACGGGTGCGTCGCGGTCTCAGTTCGACTGACCTACAGGTGCCCGGTACGACGAGCCGTGTGTACATCAATGAGCGCCTTACTCGCATAAATCGTCACCTATTTTATCTCGCACGCCAGGCTGGGAACAAGCATAATTGGAAATACGTGTGGACTAGAGACGGGATGATTTTAGCACGCAAAGAGGATGGCCGCAAGACGGAACGTATTCGATGTGAGAAGGATATTGAACTTTTTTTTATGTAATCATCTTTTTGGGACCTGAGTTCAAAAACAGTTACGTTAATCATGTTTTGTTAATGATTATATGGATTAATTTATTTTCGTGTACCTTTTGTATGTGCCTCACGGTGTTTAAACGGGAAATAGTTGGACAATGTGAACGCAATGTTCACATTGTCCAATTATGCTTACTTTGCACGCATTTCAATCAAGAAAACACTTTACTTATTAATACTATTACGATACTTAACGATCTAACATCCAATAATATACTTAACATAACTTACTACCTATATCTACTACACAAAAACTCAATACACATGCCTACAACTCAACTACACACATATCAAACTATTACAATATTAAATAAATCAGCCAGCAATAACACACTCAGAACAACCACCTACATATATCCACTATACAGACACTCAATACATATGCTTACAACTCAACTATACACAAATTATAACTACGTACATACTTTTTATAATATCTACACTTATTTTAATATTTACATGGAGTCCTTTTCAAAAGATAATTACGCACTTATAATGTTTTTATTATTTTGCAATGCCTAGGAACGACGGGTATCTGAAAGTTGGCTTTCTTAACGCGGGTTCCTTGGGCACACAACATGATGACTTTATCGTCGTTCTAGAACGTCATAGTCTAGATCTAGTTGCCGTAAACGAAACTTGGCTGCGTCAAGGAGAGGAGGGGCGCGCACCGGTCGTACCGGGATACCGCCTGCGCCATTCTCCGCGGCCAGCGAGCGTGCGCTCGGGCCGCGGAGGGGGTGTTGGCTTTTATCTAAGGCGCGGTTTGACTGCCCGTACATGTCACGTCTGTGTTGACAGCAAATATGAATCAGTCGAACAAATGTGGCTCACGCTGAAGTTAAATCAAAAGAAATTAGCCATAGGTACCGCGTATCGGCCGCCTTGGCTCGACTTAGATCTTTTCCTGGATGCTATTAGCGACACAATAAGTACCTTGGGACACTGCGACCATTATTTACTTATGGGCGACTTCAATGTTAATGTGTTGAATACCAGTGACCGCAAAACAAAAAAACCCAATGAGTTCCTTAACTGTCTCAACCTCACGCAAGTGGTTACTTCACCTACTCACTTTACGGAGACCAGCGAAACATTGATAGACCTGATATGTACAGATCTCCGCCAAAGATCAATAAACGTGGAGGCATTTGGATCACTCCAGGGTCATTCTTTTATTAGCTGCGAATTCAACGTTAAACGCGAACATTTTAAACCATACTTGGTAACCTATAGGCCTATAAAATATATATGCATCGACCAACTCAACGCGGATCTGTCACTGTTAGACTGGGATAGCTTATCCTTACTAGAAAATGTCGACGACATGGTCGAAGTTTTTAATAAACAGATAATATACATTTTTGATCTCCATGCGCCATTTAAAAAGTGTATTATAAAAGAACCTTCGTACCCGTGGATAACTGACACAATAAAAACCATGATGCGACTACGGGACGATGCATTAGCCAAGTATAGAAGCACTAAATCCGAAACGAAAAAACATTATTACAAACAGTTAAAAAATCTGGTACTTAGTTCACTACATACGGAAAAAACAGCTTACTTTAGACATAATATAAACAATAAAATAGGGGATCCCAAGGCACTATGGAAAAGTTTAAAAAATACCTTAATTCCCTCTAATCAAATAAAAGATCTGCCACCGCATTTTACAAATCCAGATCTCATAAATCGTGCATTTCTTAACGTTCCCGGACAGGCAGCCACAACTATCTCGCACTTAACGTTTTATGAATTCCATAATTATAGTGACGCCATTTTTAAAATAATCCCAGTAAACCTACAAATTGTTTCGCGATGCATAAATAGTTTAAAATCAAATGCTGAAGGGGCAGATCAAGTCACGTTAAATATGCTGAACATGTCACTTCCCTACATAATATCATCAATTGAATCAATAATTAATAAATCTATTGAGACGTCTACTTTCCCTAGCGCATGGAAAACTGCCACAGTCATACCTTTACCCAAAATAGCTAACCCGGTAAGTGTAACAGATCTCAGACCGATAAGTATTTTACCTTGCTTGTCAAAAATACTCGAAAAGGTTGTATGCCAACAATTAACCGAGTACTTAGAAAAAAATAAAATATTACCAGAGCTTCAATCGGGGTTTAGGAAAAAACGCAGCACTTCCACAGCACTCCTTGATGTCACTGATAATATACTGTCAGCACGAGATGTGCACGCTTTTGGTTCTGCTCGATTACTCCCGCGCTTTTGATTGCATAAATATACCTCTGCTTTTATCCAAATTACACTTCTACGGTTTTGATGATAACACGATAAAATGGTTCCATAGCTACCTCGAGCACCGTCACCAGCTTGTCAAATTGAGATCAAGTGATGGGACATCCCAAGTTTCATCCCTTACGCCTGTTAACAGAGGAGTCCCACAAGGATCCATTCTTGGTCCCATTCTCTTCATATTATACTGCGCGGACGTGGCTAACTGTCTCAAAAAATGTAAATACCATATATATGCCGATGATATACAGATTTATATATCTTTTAGACCTATCCAGTATTTAAATGCCTTTGCCGATATAAATCATGACCTCAATAATATAGCCGAGTGGTCAGTGAAAAACTGTTTGGTACTAAACCCGGCAAAGACTAAATATATGGTATTTGGCACAAAGCATATGTTAAGAAATTTACCCCCCATTTTAAATCTTACATTAATGGGGGAACCTATTGTAAGAGTTTTTGAAGCACGTAACCTAGGACTATGTATTGATACAGAGCTTAGATATGAAAAACATATATCAGAATCGGTCAAAAATTGTTTTTACCGCCTAAAAATTCTGTACAAAATGAGACCGTACATATCTGAAGAACTACGTGTGCAACTGGTTGAGTCACTGGTTCTTTCCAAACTTAACTACGCTGACACCGTTTACGGACCTCGCTTGCTGGCTAGAACAAATAGGCTTATACAAAGAGTACAGAACGCCTGTGCACGGTTTTGTTTTTCGGTCCCCTATAGAAGTCATGTCACACCTATTCTTAATAAGAATTCTATGCTTAAAATGAAATTACGCCGTAAGGTACACCTGGCATGCCTTCTATTTGGAGTGATTAAGTACAAAGAACCTTCGTACTTATATAACAAGCTGGGCTGGGTCTCGAGTCAGAGAGGAACCGCTGCTAGACGTTGTGCCCAGCAGCTTACTATTCCGCCACACAGAACGGCAGCCTTCAGAGGTTCATTCCGCTACGCAGCCTCGAAAATATGGAACAACATTCCGCCACCACTGAGACAAATAGGTACACTGCCTCTCTTCAGGAGACGACTACGACAACATCTTTTTGGTGCACAACGGGAGTTAGGCAATGTGGAGGTGGATTTATCAGTCATTATGTAGCACCTAATAATAATATCAAAATTCTAATTCTAATAATACATATTGAATAATAATACTTAATTTTTAAATAATACAATAATCTATATACAATAAATATTTTACAATAATCCATTCACTATAATTTGCTTTTGATAACGGAAACAGTAGGTAGGTACCTGCGCGACCGCAGCGGGCTATTCGTATCCCAATCATCCCTCCTTCCTCCTCAGCGGCTTTAGTGCGGTGGTTAATGATACGAGTATCGGTGGTAAAATAATCACGATGAGAGGTTGGCAGCAGCCTAAAGCGAGTACTACTAGCGCAGGAGACCTATAAAATATGTATAATATGGTTAAAAAAAAAAAAAAAATAATAAAAAAAAATATATGAACACAGCGCTCACCGTCTCTTTATGGCCTCCGAAAAGATATGTACATTTGTCTTTATCGTACGAGCGTCACGGAATAGGCTCCTGCCTTCCATCTACCTCCACAATTTATTATTCCTAAAAAAAAAAAGATAACACATTATAAAATAACAAACGAATA
Source organism: Subacronicta megacephala (assembly GCA_958496365.1). Lineage (NCBI taxonomy): Eukaryota > Metazoa > Arthropoda > Insecta > Lepidoptera > Noctuidae > Subacronicta > Subacronicta megacephala. The sequence goes on along the minus strand of OY292520.1, from coordinate 4,494,533 downwards.
TATTATACCTACTTATTCTAATATGAACACAATTTTGTTAGTGTACTACTTACCTCGTCACTCATATACTTCTTTAATTCTGATGAAACGTTTCTTAACTATTTTTATCCGTATTTATTATAAAATGTATTATCTTGAAAAGGCAATCATGTTGGCGCAACAAACAAGACTACACGCACACGTGCACCTCGGCTCGGGACCAGTTCCCGTGTAGCGTAATAGATACACCGTAACCTGTTTTATATTATTTTATTGATTCCTACACAAAATGTTACAATGTAGCATGACACACACTAACACACACACGACACTCTTGCACACGAGCACGATATTCACCTACACAATTTCTCTGATTGACATCCGTGGAGCACGAGGGCTCCAGATGAAAATCAGCGTTAAGCATTTAATTTTGCTTAACAATCTGCTGATCTGGAGACCCGTTTGGTACAGCCGTGAGACGCATACCTAATTTAATTTTAAGAGTATACTTCACTATGTCGTCTCGTTTTTATATCTTCTTTTTTATTTTTATTATGTGTAATTTGTGTCTTTGGTGCTGGCCAAATAAACGTTTTTTCTTTCTTTCTTTCTTTCTTTCTTACTAAGCTAAATGCTTTTATTATGAGTGGGTCCATGTCAGTAGTGCAATGGGTGGGTTACGAACCGGCAACCATGGATCGATCGATTCGATTATGTACTTACCTAAGTATTTCTAAGTTAAAGTGCGGAACATGTATGCTTCGGGTTAAATCTCTGGCTGTATGATCATGAACTGTTGGACTAAGCTTCTTATTTCCTTGACATTAACTTCAATTTGACTTTTTTACCATGATACTCAAATGGTGATCTAATTTCGTCAACCCGCCAACAGTTCCAGAAGCGATACTCAAGTCTCAAATCATGAAAGAATACTTCGTCTGGCTTAAAAGTCAAAACTGCTAATGACCAATACACCTTAAGGGTTAATGAAGGATTTCCTCAGTGGAAAACCTTGATTTTTTGCTCGAAGTTTCCTTAATGGTGAGCGGGAGATAAATAAATTCACACCAAGATGATAAAACTAAACTCATTTAAGTTCAGAATGCGTGCCGCAACTTGATGTTTGACCAATTAAGTAGTCTCCAATGAATACCCGGCGCTGAATGCTTCCCGAGGGGCGTTCAAGTGTATTGGAACCTGCAATGAGCTTAGAACGGAGTAAAGCGGTGTAATTCTGGTATATGCGCATTGTGTACTATGCTCTGAATATGTAAATATGTGAGTATACTCAATCAACGCAATTGAAATATCCGCCTACAAATACAATGCAATGAGGTAATAAGTACAGTCGCCAGCAAGCCAGCACATCAGGTTATACAAAACTGTCAAATTTCTCCAAATGATTTCAAACCTTAAAATGTTGATCATTAAGTTCAAAATCAACTGAGGAAATTTGACAGTTTGTGATAACTTGATGTGCTGACCACCGAACAAAAGCCGGTTTCCTACTCTTCTGACAATAGTATAATTACTTGCTTTCTTCGTATTCAATATCTGAACTAGTAAAACGTCCTGATGATTATTTAGGTCATGAACAAATGAATAAATATAGAAGAATATATTAAAAAGTTTTCTGATAGCTGTGTTGTTTCTAAAAAAACAAGAGACTTTTTGTGTTGTCCTGATATAACTTCTAGTACCTATACTTTTATGATACACCGACAAAGAATATTATGTGCATAATATTTCGCTTTTACGACGTATGTTCTTGAAACATGAAACTCATCTCGATTTTCTGCCATACGAATACGAGAGTGAAGAAAAATGTTTCCTCAAAATACATAAAATTCATAACACGACAAAACAATCTCAAAGTACTGCGTAATTGGTTTTATATGCTCGTAGATCTGTATCTACAACATTTTGTTCTAAATCTATTAGGTCCATTAGCTCGGGTTTTTACTAAAGTAATATTATTGTTCAAAGGTTCTAATCATGCGATCGCGTGCCTGTCTGATGGGCGGCGAAGTAAAATGACCGCTCGCTCGCCGGCAATTAGCCAAGTTTGATTGAATGGAATAAGTGCCGGCCGCCCAAGTGTTTTTGTGAGGCTTCGTCCTTAGTGCGTTGTTTATCTGCATTTTCAGTTCAAGGATTTGGGAAAATAGACTTTGTTATGGCAGTACGTATAAGGTTTTAAAACGTACGTTAAAGTATCAAATTTTACATTTGGCTTTTACACTATTCGATTTAAGGGGACAATGACTACTTAACAGTGCGGCTTTGTAATTGAATGATTTGTAATCGAAAAAAACTCCTTTGGTGTTGTATCAAATTTGGATACGTAGGTAATTAAAAATATGTAGTACCTGGGAGAGAGGGCTCTGCTCAGAGCAAATGTTAAATATCTATAACAGTTAGAACATTAAGGATAAAAAAGACGGGCACTACATTGTCTTAGACCTACGCTCTAGCCACAGGGTGTGGCGAAACTACCAATGATATGGCGCGAGCAAGTCAAGTTGTTTCTTTGTATGGAAGAACACAAAAAAAATGAATTTTCTCAGAATTGAGACCTACTTAGATACATTTTTCGCCTCCGTAAATGCCTATATTGTAAACTACAATGAAATTACCGCCTTTACAAATAAGTAAAGAAATATAAATATTTCTCATATAAGACGTCTGTTACGACTAGAATACATGAATAGTTGGTTAAAATATATGACAAGCGTATGTATATAACTATATTTCTTTCTGACAAAGTTCTCGCTTTTATACTATATTGACATAGACAAGAAAACCGTGCAAATATGTATTCAGATTTATGCTGTAAGTAGGTACGTACTATACGTAGTTCTCTTGGGAGAAAAAATACAGAATTTATAGCAAGCTTGAAGACATAGTAAGGAGATTTCCGTTAGTCAAAGGGGTGTTCGGTTGATTGAACTATCGATGTAATATCCTGAACTCGAGTGAGGTTCATTTTTCGCAGTCATCTTTTAGAAATGGTCAGCGATTACTTGCTGATCACTTTTCGTAGATTCCACAAAATAAATGTAAGTGTAAGCTGTGGTAGAATCTACAAGGTAAGATACCATCACACCTATATTCCCCGAAGGGTAAGGCAGAGGTGTACTAATGTACACCCACACTTCGCCGGTATGTTTAGGTGCCATGTAATAGGGGCGAGCCTATTGCCATTAACCGGGCAGAAATCCAGACTCCGAGCTGCTACTGAGGATTTCATTGAAAAACTCAATAACACTTAGTTGATCTGGGAATCGATCCCAAGACCTGTACCACTAGACTAATGAGGCAGTCAATTACATGGTTATGTTGCAAGCAATTGTTTTATAAGAACCACTAACTCCTAAAATACAAACGTGGCTTAGTTTAAGGGTCAGTAGATCATCATTGAAAAGAAATGTAAGAATTAAACATACAATAATTACGAAATGTATAGACCATAATATACTATCTTTTCGAGAGTGCTAGTTACGATAAACTTATATAAATGTTAGTTATTAGTTTATTTTAATGTGGAAAGTGTTAAAAACACGTGTAAGTTCTTCAGGGTATATGCAAATAAAGTTATTATTATTATGGACCAGGTAAAAGGATCAGTGGATGCGATGTGGAGTGAAAGAAGATGTAGTAACAAGGATTGAGAAAGGTATGTTAAGATGGTTTGGTCATGTAGAGAGAATGGATGAACGGAGATTGACGAAACAAGTATATATGGTGAGTATGGATGGACGAGTTGGAAGGGGAAGACCTCGGCGAACGTACCGCAACCAAATTGCGGATGTTCTTAAAAAAGGCCAGGTTCCGAGCGCCCTAATCCGACGGTCATGCACGAAGAGATTAATGAATGTAGATGAAACGAAAGTAGTGTGCCAGGATCGTAGCAAGTGGAAATCTATAGTCTCTGCCTACCCCCATGGGAGACAGGCGTGACAATATGTATGTATGTATGTAAAAGGATCAGTTAATTGTTCGGAACTTTTTTTTATGGGATAACTCGGCAAACGAGCAAGCGTGCCACCTAATGGTAAGTAGTCATCGCCGCCCATGGACATCTGCAATACTAAAGGAGTTGCAGATGCGTTGCCGTTGCAAGGAAAAGGGAGGGGAAGGAGGAAAAGAGAAGAAAGGGGACCGGGTCTTATTCTACGTATAATGTATTGTACGCAACATCGATTCACTATTAATAAGGGTAAATTCGATGTAACGTATTGTTAGTAACTACCAAAGTTTTGGGATGATGCGTTTTAGTTTAAAATTGAAATACTCGTGGGTAATTTCAGGGTTGTCATCATCCTCATCCTAGCTTTACGCAATTATGTTGGGATCAGCTTCTAGTCTAACCAGATGCGATTGAACATCAGTTTAACATATTTTTGCGAAACGATTGCCATCAGACTTGCGCTACGATAAATAATATTTATTTCTCTAAATAGATCTTTAAACCCACTATTACAAGTCAATGTTTTACTTTTTTTGAAACTATATGGTGCAGGCATAACTTTTCTGAAACAAACACGGAGAATCATGATCAAAGTTCAGGCAGTAGTATTATGAGATATGTAATAAAAAAATAATAATTTTACAATGTTGGGATCAGATTCCAGTCTAACTAGATGCTGCTAAGTATTAGTATTTACACGAAACGACAGCCATCAGACTTGCACTACCCAATTTTTGGACTATATCATCATCATCATCAACCCATTACATTGTCCCACTGCTGGGCACGGGTCTCCTCTCAGTACAAGAGGGATTAGGCTATAGTCCACCACGCTAGCCTACTGCGGGTTGGCAGACTTTACATGCCGTCAAGAAATCTCTCAGGCATGCAGGTTTCCTCACGATGTTTTCCTTCACCGTTTAAGCGCGTGATAATTAATTATTAATACGCACATGACTTCGAAAAGACAGTGGTGCGTGCCCTGGATTCGAACTCGAGACCTTTGACTTGGCAGTCCAATGGTCATATCACAAGGCTATCACTGCATTGGACTATATACGGATAGTATAATATGAAGATATATAGTTATCGAAGGATAGATTAACTATTGTCGTAGTAGGTGGGACCGACGGTTGTACCTACGCCTCGATGTATTAAAAATGGTCACCAATCTACAAACTGACTGAAGCAAACGCAACTTAACGTTGCAGACGGTGAATCAGCGTAGTAAGTATCTAGCCACGAGCCACTCAATTTTAAACAAGGTTGTATTATGATTGATTAGTACCTATAAAGTTCGGTAGGAAGAAGTAGAAGTGGTCACGTCACATATGCCGCAGAGATGATAGGTACCCAGTATCCTGCAATGGAGACCAAGAATTAGGCGCAGAAACGTAGGAAGGTATAACATTTTAATGCACGATGATTTAGCAAAGGTGGTTGGAAAGAATTGGATGCGGAACGTTTATAATTGGTTGTTTATTAAGAGACTAGGTTAAAACATTGGATGGCAACAGGTTGAAGAATAATCTATCGTTATCGAAACATTACGCTAAAGTGCCTGGATTCTATTCTCTGGTCGGGCTATTAATGGTTTTGTTTATAAAACTCTCAGTAGCACCTCTAAGTTTGAAATTGTGCCCGGCGAGATCGTTGCTATTAACGATCTCGCTCTTTATTACATAGGATCTAAATATACCGATGAACTTTGAGTGTTCATGTACATTAGTACACCTCTGCTTAAGCCTACGGAGAATACGGGCGTGTTGATATGTGTTGTGTTGTACTTTTCTACAACGTTAAAAATGCGTGGGAGTAAAGGTGACTTTAAAATTTCATTATATTCATAAGAGGTCGTTACTGCTTGGGCCAGTTTATAAATATGTAAGGTCTGTCTGTTTATAAGTGATCTCTCCTAGCTCCTTGAGACGCCTCAACATACAAAGAGATGGCTAATTCAACAAAGATAAAAAAAACTTGTGAAAGAAAACATACGATATAAAAAATCCTGCATGAGAATGCAGGATTCAAACATACGTCCCTCCGGTTAAGTACACCGAATGCTTTAGCCACTAAGCTGCTGAGACGACTGCCTGTGATATCATCTAGATAATTAGTAACGATCCTTTTGGAAGCTTCACAACTTGTAGATAGGAATTTTGAGATACGTTGGATAAAAATGCATGTAATTTAGGTGAAAAAATCTATACTTTCTAACTTGACATTGAATTTAGACTGTAATTCAAGACAAAATTAAATTTGGTTAGTATAAGCTTATAAACATAATATGATGACCAGAGAACGATAGACTTAATAATATGAATAAATATAACTGCACTAACTACGAGAGCTCGTAGTAATTCGTAGATTCCGTAGCCGCGTAGCTAATGTGTGACGTCATTGCGTCGGTTGGATCGTAGCTACTGCGTAGACATTTAGCGCTCACTGCGTAACCAAATATTTTACCTACTTGTGTAACCTTTTTAGATTTCTATCGCCTAATAAAATTTGCTGGTGTATTGAACTGCTTATTTATAATTTAATGGCATATTCGGTAGGCTTTACACAAGATAAAAAAACAGTATTCGGCTTCAATTTTAACCAGATGCAGCTGAATATCATTCACCAGACTTCAAAAATAAATTGGTTGTGTAATATTTCAGGCTTCTGGCTACTATCAACGATAATTATTAAAGGTTTTCGTATAATAACTCGAGTGCCTTGTTATTCTATTGGTCCCAAGCGCGACTGCTACGTCGGCCTTGGGTTCCATTCCTAGGTCGAGCAAAGTGTTATTGAGATTTCCTATAAAATTCTCTGTAGCAGCTAGGAGTCTCGATTTATGCCCTGTTAATGGTAATAGGCTTGCCCACCATTACATGGGACCCTAAACGTACCGGTGAAGCGTGGGTGTACATTAGTACACCTCTGCCTAACCTTTCGGGGAATTCAGGCGTGATGGTATGTGTTATATTTCGTATAATAACCGGGATAGCAAGCTTCTCATTCTGTTATGAGAGAGAATGGCATTCAATGCGCTAAGAATGGACACTCAGCCATAAAGTGGACGTGGCAAGCGTAGCTTAACTTTTAAAATGATTACTTGACGTGGTAATTACTTAGCTACAAGACTCTCTCGCAGTAAAAATGTTGCAGAAGACAAAGAACATAACATAACATACCATCACGCCTGTATTCCCCGAAGGGTTAGGCAGGGGTGCACTTAATGTACACCCACAGTTCGCCGGTATGTTTGGGTCCCATGTAATAGGGGGCGAGCCTATTGCCATTCACCGGGCACAAATCCAGACTCCGAGCTGCTACTGAGAATTTCATAGAAAAACTCAATAACACTTTGCTCGACCTGGGGATCGAACCCAAGACCTCTAGCGTAGCAGTCGCGATTGGGACCACTAGACCAACGAGGCAGTCAAGACAAAGAAATATAGGAATATTTGTAAAATTATTGAAATACTTGTCAAAACAAAGGAAGTAATATCATGAAATATTAATGAAGCCAGTGAGAAATCCTTGGATAAATTTTATGTTTTTTTGCTATTTGCGATCGGTTCAAGGATTTTATTAGAGGAAAAGTGTGCTCGATAAGTTTTGTCGCATCCATTTATATTTCTGTACGAATGTTAACCGATGTAGTCATATTGAGTTATTCCGTCGCCACATATATAAGTAAAGAAATTACTTCAAGAAGTTCTTTGAATAAGTTGTGCGGCAAATAAATTGTAACATTATATACATATGTTGAAATAAAACTACTTTTTCGAATCAACTTCTAAACTGTCACAAAGATATGAATTTTCTAATTAAAGAAAATTCATATCTTAGTGAAAATTTCGCAATATTTAATGCTAAAAATAATAAAAAATAAGCAACTTCTAAACTGGTATGGTAGAAATGGTCACGTAAGGAAAAGAGGATTATGCTCTCGTGACGTTCGGTTTCGGTCGGCGTAGTTCGGATATTATCGTCAAGCACGGCCAGTACCATGCTCGTTTACATCATATATGTGGGATCATGTGGTAGTTAATTATGTGACGTTCGGTACCGTCCGGCATTTTTAAGACAGTGCTTTCACCTATTCTCTCAGAACGAAAGGGAATAGGCTATAGTCCTATCACCTATAAAAACCGTAATGTCTAATATTCGCGTAAGTGTTATCAAATATAATTATCATTCGTACCTATGCCCAATTTTCTCCCAATGCTGGATTAATTTTTTTTTTTTTTTTTTTTTTTTAAAAAAGCTTACTAGCAATGTGGGTCACACATTACTAGTATTCTTGTTAACCCCTCGTGCTAAGCTAAATGCTTGTGTTACGAGTGGGTTCACGTCGGTAGTGCAATGGGTGGGGTTCGAACCGGCAACCACATGATCGCAAGTCCGACGCCCTAGCCATTAGGCTACCGCCGCTTCTATTTTGATTAATTTTGCTGTGTTAATATCTGTATCTCTGGGACCTCAAACATATCGCCGAACTGTGGGTCTGCGCCAGCAAATACACCTGCCTAACCCTTCAAAGAATACAGGTGAGGTGACAATTAGTAACGAATTCACTCTTCCGTAGCAAGCGAAACTTCGTGGAGTGGCAGATTCTATTCCAATTGATGTTATTTAGCTTAAAGCCCTTCGAGCGCGAAGATGTTGATGAAATAAATAAACACAGGCTCGAGGTTCCCATCTCATCAGTGACCCTGCTAATCTGTACATTCCTGTGCCTAACTAAGAATTAAAGTCTTTAATGCCATTAAAATTACCAAGAGACTTTAATGTAAACTCCAACACAGGAAACTAACCCTTTTGGAGAAATTATTATGTAAAACATTCTATTATTCACCTTGTAACTGTGGTTTTAAAGTCGATATTAGGTCTTTGATAGTAAAATTGTATCACAAATTTATATCAGCTATGTTTAGAGGCAAGCCGATAGCCTGTGAAGCTGGATCTAGTTTGTATTCTGTAATGTGCTGCGATGTTTCTATTAGTCCTTACGGTTTTTACAAGCTGAAACTGCTGTATAAGCTAGGCATACCTCATGGTTTTTATTTTCCTTACGGCCATCGAATTAGGTACCTTATCAGGTCCGGGAGATCAAGACAAGTTCCTGTTGTTATTAAACGTTCTAGTCGACGAAAGAATTGAAAGTATGTTTCAAAATTTTATTTCTATACATTCTTCGTTTTTTTTTGCCAAATGTCTGTGTCCACCGCCTGACTGAAGCGAAGAGGTCTCTCTTTAAAGGGGATCGTAATGGTTGTGCCGATTATTACAAGTCCCATGGCCGTGACTATAGGGCATGAAAAGGTAGGTGCGTTTTTAAGTCGGTACGAGACGGATATACCCTGCCGCCTTCCCACGCGGTGGACGGTACATGAGGACCGTCTTGTCTACAAGTAGAAGATTGATGGCTGCAACGGCTGGTCCCAAAGACAAACATGTCAAAATTCTATCTCAAAATCAAAATAATACGGACAGTCAAGCGGCGGTAGCGTAATAGATGGGGCATCGGCCTTGTGATCATGTGGTTGCCGGTTTGAAAACCACCCATTACACTACTGACGTGAACCCACTCGTAATACAAGTATTTAGCTTAGAACGAGGAGTTAATGGATCGCACACAACTAGTATTCTTGAGACTAGTTGTGTGCGATCCACATTGCCAGTAAGCTTTTTTTTTTAAAAAAGGTTTCGTAGTTGAAATGAAGAGAGGACCGGGACCGTGCGAACAGTGTGGAATTCCAATCTAACGTTTAATTATTTATGGTTTATGTATCACACATACCTAATAGGTAGCGTCGCCATTTTTCCAACAGAGAGCGAGTTTTGTATTGCTGTTGACGCGTACGAAATTAGTTTCAGAATAAAAATGCTGATCATGACGTAACATCAATCACGAATGAAATTTCGCAAGTGTGAATATAAAAGTATTTTCCCGTAGTGAGTGGCTCATTCTAAAGACTATGTGGAGGGGATGCCTTAAAAGATGTGCACCGACCTTTTTGGTAAGGTCCTTCAAAGAGGTCAGATGAAGTATGGAAAAATCGTGGCAGTCTCTGCGTATCCCTATGAAAAAGGCGTGAGTGTATGTACAATGTTGTTATAATAGTTTGTAATAATTGTGTGTGTTGAATAATATCTCTGTGAATAGCTTCACGGTCTCTTTTTTCGGTTTCAACATTAATTAATTACAGGGGGAACGTAAAATTACAAAAGCAATGCTTGCAAAATAACAGCTACTTATTAATTAATTGCTACAGAAAATATAATGGGAAACTCTTAAATAAAACCCATACAAAAAAAGTCACCCGGCAAACACATAATCAATATAAAATAACATATAATTAGTACCTACCAAATCTCTTTTATGGAAAATGTTTTTCATGTCGCACCAACATTTGTCGGTGTTGGCTCAAAGAACATTGCTTAATCAAAACACCACTCAGTAAAAACGTCGCCATTTCGTTCTATAGTCTTTTTTATTTAATAAAATTCATTTTTAATGAACTTTGTGGTAAAAATTAATTGGGCCTTTATTTAAGGCACAGAGAAACTTGAAATTAATTGAAATTATCGATTTTCCTGGCGATGTAAGTACTCTTTTTTCGTGTTATTGTCAAGTTAAGAGGTTCAATTATTTCCTAGGTACTAGTTTTATGAGTCCTCACCTCTCAAGCTAGTGATACTTGCCTGATTGAATTTCTTAACTTGTAAGAAGTGCGACAAAATGATAACCAAATCTATTTAATACAAGTTTGTCAACAAAAACTGGAATATATTCTTTCAAGAACCGCATTTCGTTGCATTGGCATAATTATCAGATATTTGTAAGCTTATAATTTAGGTACACCCTGTATTGTTTGACCAGAGCTGTTCATCGAATTTTGTTTCTAACTGTACCTTCAGAGAAATCTCAGACATATTCCCTGAAATATATCTTCTAAAAGTGCAGATATATGGCTTAGCATATGTGTGGTTACCTTTTACGTATCTCATCCATCAAACCTAATCCCTACAGACTATGAACCTATCCAAACAATATAAGCCTACATATCTAGGTTATAGAGTGACTGTATTCGCCGTATATCCTCGATATCTGTGCGTCTTACGGGCTTTAATATTCAGATGGTTAAGTGATATTCACATGCATGGTTGTATCTGGGTGTAATAGTTTATTGTGCATTGAATCTTGTTATCTTCCGCATATAACTCTACAATTTAATGGCGCTCTCCTACCAATTCGGTGCACATAGAGTTGGTATTAAAAATAAAATACTAGAACGACTCAAGAAAAATAATAATACCCGTTAGATATGTAGTTTTGTCCCTGATCAAGAATTAAAGTTGTAATGGTTAAGCACTGACCCCTGTTATACAAGGGATAATAATATGTGTACAAATACACCATTTGGCTGAAGTACTCAAAAGAAGTTATGTAATATCTACGCTAATTTGAAAGATCTTAGGATAACTCCTCTTAGGGTCGGAGCAGATTACACAAAGAACTGCAAGATTCAAAATTCTTGTTTCAAATAAGAAATTGTAAGGTGTTTTACTAAGATGGCATTATATTTAACCTTACCTATATTTAATTAGGCGAAAACTCGAGAAAGTAAAAGAAAGACAAAACTGCAACGCTTCTTATATGCGTTATTAAAGTCAGGCCAAAAAAGAAATTCCGCTTTTTAAAAAACTTCCGGCAATAAAGTGTGTGATTCGAGTTCAATAGTTTACATCTGACATTTTAACAAAGGTAAAACATGAATATTCCGACAAACGCTAAGTAGTTCCCTTCGTAAAATGTAAAACCCTTTGACTGTTTCTTAAAAAACCCTTTATGAGTGACAAAGAATATTAATGGTTCTTTTTTATTCGCAATAGAAAAATGTAAGGTCGCGTCCGTTTAAAACAGGCATAACCCTATTAGTATGGAATTGTGTTAGTCTCATGGCCCTTTTTGTCGCTGATTTCGATTAATCGTACATACATGCAATATTAAGGCCTCATTTTACTAAATCCGAATAAGTCTTGGATAAATCTCTCAGCAGTTTATTTCATAAAAATTTTGTATGTTCCATTTTTGAATTTATTCGAAAAGGAGCTATTCTAGTATCTACTACGGTGCGGCATTTTACGACTATTCTATTAAAATGCCACATTTTGAATCTTGATATAAAACCGAATAAAATACCAATATACTTACTGCAATGTAAATAATACTAGTAGATATTATAAAAAACACAAATCAAACTTTACAGGTCAATAATCTTTTAAAATGTGGATTCAAAAGACTAAATAAGAGCAATAATATCTTGCAATACTAATGAATTCAAAATTTAAAAATTTCATAATCATAAACTTTATTTCATTCATGTTGTTTACAAGGTGTTGGGTACATTTGGATCTTCGGTTCAGGGTGTTGAACAAATCCTATATATTATAGGGAAGTCGTATAAATGTGGTGAAGCTAAATAAATAAATATTTAATAGAAATTCATACTTACGGACATAAAGGCAACGTTAAAAAAACTTAAAACTTTCGAAATACAGGTTAGACCGCTTGCCTCTTTGGTGGTCTCACATTTTAATAGATGTGAGGTCAGTAGACGTCCTTCAACGTAACATGAGTCGTGTGGTTGGCAAATTTATATATTCACATCAAAGCAGACTGGGGAATATTAGGATACAAAGCTAACTAAGTCGCTTACAAAATGCTGGTTGGCTTAAACTAACACGACAAAAGACTAAATAGTACATAATATTTTACATAGGCCTTGTATTTGCTTGAAATCTCAAATGTAAATATTTTTTTGTTGTCATAAACATATAATGTTAAAAAAGTGTTGAAATGCCTCACTGTTATCATTCAACAATGGTTAAAACTAAATTTTATGTTGCTACTGAGAATTTACTAACAAAAAATTCTACATAATTTTTTTTGTTCATCATGGTCATGTATTGTCCCTCTGCTGGAATTAGGCTGTAGTCCACTACGTTAACCTACTGCGGGTTGGCAGACTTCACACACTATCGAGAAAATCTCTCAGTCATGCAGGTACCCACGATGTTTTACTTCGAAAAATCAGAGGTTGCCTCGGATTCGAACTCGAGCGCTCTGATATGGCATTCCTATGGTCATATCACAAGGCTATCACTGCACATATGAGATCCAGTTCTTTTAACAGGTGCTAGGGAAACTTTTAGTCTAAGCTTCACTCAGAATTTACAGCTGAATATAGGACATAGGAGTGGTTGTTTTATTTTCCCAAACTTTGTTACCGGGAAAATCAACACCCGAAGATTAAGGCAGTTGTCAAAGTTTTGGGACTTGGACTAGCTATCTTAAATATTCATATGACAACTGGGACCAATTGACGAGAAACGTGCTCTCCGAGGTTCGGAGGGTTGACGTGTAAATAATGACCGACCACGGGTTGGCTTTGCGAACTTAGCTTTACCTTTGTAGATAAGAAAGGGAAGATATTAGAAACATGTGTAATATGAAACTTTACACCCAATGCCATGTTATTTTGTATCTTTTTCAATAGTTTTCTATTGTTTTTCATACTCTAAATACATTAAAGTTATCCGTCGTTTGACAAAATATAACTGGTATATGAATATATAACATAACATACCATCATGCCTGTATTCCCCGAAGGTTAAGGCAGAGGTGTACTTAATGTGCACCCACAGTTCGCCGGTATGTTTGGGTCCAATGTAATAGGGGGCGAGCCTATTGCCATTCACCGGGCACAAATCCAGACTCCGAGCTGCTACTGAGAATTTCATAGAAAAACTCAATAACACTTTGCTCGACCTGGGGATCGAACCCAAGACCTCTAGCATAGCAGTCGCGATTGGGACCAGTAGACCAACGAAGCAGTCAAGAATATATATTTGGTGGAATTATCGTGTAACAAATATACAAAAAAAAACAGACAAATTGGGAATTTCCTCCTCTTTGAAGTCGGTTAAAACAACGACAATTCATTGGCAGAGCATCTTCCCGTTAAACCTCTTGCTGTTATGTAGTTATAGGTGCTAATTAGAGATGGTAAAACTGGCGAGTCGCCTGTCTATTTGCCAACTACAAACCTTTAGGATACCAAAATGAAATGCAGCACACGCAGCGGCCTGCAAATGTCAATCAACACGACAGAATGAGTGAGAGCTGGTTGGGTTTGAAAAATGCGTTTTGGAAATACAAAAAGATTCATGACGGGTGAAGAACTGTGTTAGCACATTCTCAAAAAACCGGTAGCTTTGTTTGTGTAAAACTATAAGCAGTAAAATTCGGAACAATATAAAATTTCATCTAATTTGTTGACGAATATATTAATTTCGTGCAGTGGTTAATATAATATGCTCTTTGCTGTTATAAAACTAACTTAAGAATCTAGTTTATGATTTTTTATGTTAATGGGAACAGTTGGAAGCTGACAAATATAACCTATCACCTGTTTTATTCTATACGGAAGGTTGCTTATTAAAACAATTCAATCATTTAAATTTTAAATTCAAACGCAATTTATTTCGTTAATCCCTCCAAATAGTTAATAATTTCTGTAAACAATATTATAATTCTCTTAACAAATGTGCTAAAATTAGGACTTCCTTGAATTATGATAAGATTTGGTTTAATAATATTCCGTTCAGTCGGCTTCCTGCTGTGATTTGCAGTTGGGCAACAAGGATCTTAACGAACCATATTGTTTTTCTGCGCGTGCAATGATTACAAATTAGGCAACAACCCTTTTGTGGAACTACTGGTAGTCAAACTCAATTTAACTTGGTCAATAACGTTTCATTGAAGGGTTGTATGAATTTTAAACGTTATTTTGTTGTTATATGATAAAATAGCCAGCGAATCAAGTTAGGCATTGTAGCTGACGAATGTATTTTTAACCTACTTACATACATACCATCACGCCTGTATTCAAACTTTCACTACTGAGAATTTCTCGACCTGGGCATATGTAGTGGCGCGCTCAAGAGTATGAGGCTAATGAGGTAGTCAAATTGATAGAATAAGGAATAATATTTGTTGGACAGAGTACATTTTGTAGAACATAATACGACAGAATTCGTATAATGTTTAATTTTAAACTGATTATTAACGATTTCATAAAAGGAAATAGACTATAAAATGATTCACATTTAAACTCAAAGCTTGAAATCTCATTGTTGAATTAATTTGGTTAACCTTGGCAAGACGCACACGGTTCAGTGAAAAACTCATCTTAACTTTAAACGGGTCACGAATGGAATATTGTTATACTTACCTGGGAGAATCCTTTGATCTTTTCATCTAGTATTCTGAGAACCGTAGTTTCATCTAGTACAATCGGATGACAATGTAGGTATAATATGTATTATTAGGTATAAAGTACCAAAAATAATGGACGTTTGTTCTGTTGGAATATTTCGCACGCTTAATATTAGACTGACCTAACACAAAATAAGCCGCTTGTTTGAAAATTCGTTATTTACAACTGGTCTGACTTAATGACATGAACCTCCATTATAATAGCTTCATGATAATACATTATGTATTATAAGAATATTTGATTAAGTAATTATTGATACTAAAACTGTTTTTTTCTCGCTTAGGACTTAAACCGTAATTGGTCAGTTGAATCAATCATCCTCCTAGCCTTTCCCTAATGTCAGAGTTGTCTTCCAGTCTAACAAGATACTACTGAATATCAGACCTCCTCAACCTAGTTTCTATGCCCTACCGATATTCGAAGGATAGGCTAGTTGCCAGGCTTTTTGTTCTTCTGACTACCCCTTACGATTGTCATAGGTGTTCGTATGATAACCGGAACCAACGTCTTGACGTGCTGATCTAGATTGAGGCTCGATCTATGAACAAATACTTAAAATAAATATAGAAGTATATAAGTAAAAAGGCTTGGGTTCGATCCGCGAGCAAAGTGTTATTGGGTTTTTCTATGAAATTCCCAGTAGCAGCTCGGAGTCTGGATTTGTGCCCGGTGAATGTCAATAGGCTCGCCCCCTATTACATGGGGCCTAAACATACCGGCGAACTGTGGGTGTACATTAAGTACACCTCTGCCTAACCCTTCGGGGAATACAGGCGTGATGGTATGTTATGTTATGTATTATAAGTAAAAAGGTTCTCCTGTCGAATACGGTGGACCGGAGTTAAAATCTAGGGCAAGCACCTCTAGCATATTGTCGAAGAGTTATTAATCTTGGAAATGTTAGTTTCCTCATAATATTTAATATAATATACTATGAACTCATACGTTTCAAAGGATACAATTAAGTGCGTGCGTGTGTGTGTGCGATGTAATAGATTTCGTCATAATCTGGAGGTTTAGAACAGGGATAACATGGAATTTTCATTATATATTTTTGATTGGTATCAAATAATAGCTATTGTTATAGGCAAATGTTAATACAATGTTTAAAAGGTTGTAAAAAAGTATGCTTATATTTTTTTAACAATACCATAATGAGTGTCGTTTACAAAATTTTGTCCTAAATTAAACAAAGTGCGTTTAAGCGATGTAGGTGATAGATAATTGTGGTCTAGCCTAGATAGGTATCATTAAGATCTTTGTTTCATAGATAGGGTCTGCACGACCTTTATGCTAACGAATTTATTAAGATGCTTTAGTTAGTTTAAAGATTAGATCATTCAAGTAGCTGGGTTTAATTAAGTGGAGATAAGGTTAAATATGAAACTAAAACTAAAATAGTTTTCAGTGTGTATAAATTACTAATATCATTATGAGGTCTGGTCGATCTATATCTTAGTTCAGAAAATTAATTAACTTGGATGATTTTGACGATTTATAACTGCTTAGTTATTAACTAGCTTTAGTTATCAGACAGATGCCCATTGAGTATTTTGAATATTGTTTCAATTCGGTTGATAAGTGTTGAAAATGATTGTTGTTAACCTAATCCTAAGGCTCACTGTAACAATGATTCAATATTTTTTTTTTTTTTATATTGTAGTAGTGATAGAAATTATACACATTTGTAGTACTCAATCGGAGATTTCTAATTCTAAGTTGATTAAATAAATGCCTGTGGATTGAGATTACAACAACTGATTATTCGAAGAATATTGTTTATTAATTGATTAAGGAGATAAAACGCATGGGACTAAAAGAGTTATGAATATGAATATAGGTAGAGGGATGGAGGGGATTATGATATGATGGAAAAGGGATTAAATGATGAGATGACGACTAACAGGGATGAATGAAAGAAACGGACAGGCTGCGCAGGCCCCAAATAAATTGGGAAAAGGGTTGAAGATGATGATGATGAAGAATTGATTGAAGAGACGACGTCCCTTCAAGGTTGAAACAAAAAATTGATAGTGATTTTTTAATCCTTGATAGGAAAAGAAAATTATTGTCTACTGAACCACCAAGATCACATTACTGGCTTTCCCACTCTTATCTCCCTTCATTTCAGCTTATAAAACAAAACAAGCGAATGTAATACAAATTAAATTCTTAAGCCGTTGTGGGAAGAAACCGCGGTAATTATCAAATTTGTGTTTGTTCATTGTAAAACAACGGGGTGACAGATTAAAGCCCGCTGTCCCTATGTTTATGAAGGCTCGCTAAGTTATTTACGACGGTGACTCCACATTATTCTGTGATCGTGGACCGTCACGCTGTCGCAAGTGGGTCAAGGAATTTGTCACAGATATGCTCCTTACAAATTCAAATTATGCGACATGTAGTATAGATTTTAATTAACGTAGGTTAGAGCGTAAATTTAAATTAATTAATTTAATTTTGCTAAATAAAAATATGAATACTTGTAAAAACACTAATTATATTTTTTAAAGTGAGTATTTTACAATTAAAATACATTTATAAAAATAAAAATAAGAGGTAGAGGCCATGAGTTACGCTAGAGTCCCCTAGAAATAATGGCAACTATCGCTAAACAAAGTTGGAATGTTTTATTTAGTGTTTCTTGGTTGGCCTACGGTAGCGTAGTTAGCTCGCATCGCCGTAGCATCAACGTAGTCCAAGTTACTACGGCAGGTCATGAGCATTATGACGTATCCTAACCCCGTGTTTGAACTGACGACAAGACATGTTGCCAACAGCTCCCTTCCCCCTTAATATATGAGAGTTAGATAGATGTTTGTCGTAAGTGGAAACGCGGGTACGAACTACGCCGTAGCAACAACGTAGTCCAAGTTACTACGGCAGATCGTGAGCATCATTTCTTAATGTAGTATAGCTACGTCTGACATTCTATATCCTTGAGATTAGTTAACAATATAGAGAGACTAGTTATACATACATACATATTGTCACGCCTGTCTCCCATGGGGGTAGGCAGAGACTATAGATTTTCACTTGCTACGATCGTGGCACACTATTTTCACTTGATCTATTTTCACTATTTCAATTTTATAGACTAGTTATAAACATAGCATACCTATGTTTATAACTAATAAATAGTTCAGTTCCAAACGCGACGGTATAAAAATTTGTTTTGTGCGAGAATGAAAATTTTATAGTATCATCAGTCTATTAGACCGTTGCAAGATTTATCACTAGCTGGTGATTTTCTCGTATGAAGAAGCTACAAGACATTATTAACACTTTTATGAAAAAGCAGCGCACGAAATTGAGTTCACAAGTTACAGTATTAAACTTCTACCGTAAAAAGACGGAGACAGACGGAAACTAGGATATTTTTATACTAGTAGAATTTCTATAATAATGTTCTCTTGTAACAACTTGCATAACATTATGGTAAGAGGGATTTGTTTTTTCAAAATGGCTGGATTGCCTTTTCCGCCTGTAGATGCAAAATTGTATTATTCTCAACTTAGTTATGTATTTGTTGTTACGAAAATATCTTTATTTATATAAGCTTGATTTAACTTTATTTACATTGAGAACAACCAAGTGAGATTATAGCAATGTCGGTCGCACATTACTTGTTAACCCCTCGTACTGAGCTAAGTGCTTGTAGGTAGGTATTACGAGTGGGTTCACGTCGGTAGTGCAACGGGTGGGTTTCCAATGCCGATGCCCTAGCCATTAGGCTACCGCCTCTTCGAAAATATCGATATTTACAAAAAGCGACTATTGTCAGATTAGCAATGGAAGATTTTTGATAGGATTGAATGACTTATTCCTTATGTTTTATAGCAGACAGAAATATAATGAAAATGAATACAGTTAGATATTATTATGTAGGTACCTACATTCAGCATCTCTGCCTAATCTTTCTAGTGACCACCATCACGGTGAAGCCTGAAAACCGGTTTCGAATCCTACGTTCAGTAAAATATGGTTAGGTATTCTTATTACGAAATTTTCTTTATTTATCTTTGGATTGAATTGCGAGTGTACATCATTAAATTTGTAACACCGGCTAGTATGTAGGTACTCACTTACTATATTGTTATAGTTTTGAAGCTGAAATGGAGCAGTTTCGAATACACGTTTTAAGGTGTAAATATGTAATACATTTTGATCGACGCACAATGCACATGTGATTAACACAAAAATATCAGATTGGACATAAAACATGAACTTGTACACTCGGCTTTAGATCAAGCCATGCTAATCCAGTTTAGACTGACCTCCCATTGTAAAGGTTTTTTGTACAGTTAAAGGCCCGTCTATACTGGTTTTGTATAGCTTGATGTGTAGCCGTCCGTCTTTATTTATTATACGCTAATTAGCGCTTCAAGTTATGCCTTTTGATACCAATTTTTATAACCAAAATTTCATTAGCCAATTTATCGTAAATGTATGGAAACAAAAATTAATTACATCATTTTAATTAGCATCCTTAAACTCATTACAAAATCAGTGAAATGTTTTCATTTAAAAAGAATCGGGTTTAGAATATGTAACAATATCGTTTGAACGTTAAATTAATAGTAGGAAAGAATTTTGGACCGAAAAGAGGAAACGGTAATGAACTGAGCAAGCCAAATGGAAGAGTTTATTGATTAATTTCTGCAGTGAAATATGCTGAGTTTTATATAATTATGTCACCGTAAAATTATAAATACTAGAATATAAAATTTTAAATTAAAATTATAAATAGATTATAAACTATCTCGAGGGATAGATTATAATCTAAAGTGAGCGTGGAGTGCATTTGGCCCAATTCCTCTCTCAGTCGCCTTCCTTCTCCTTTTCTCCTTCCCTTCCCTTTTCCTTAATAAGGCTGGGCAAAGCATCTGCACTGATGCGATCTGCGGTGATGACTACTTACCATCGGGTAGCTCGCCTGCTCTATGCGGACTTATCCTATAAAAAAAATTGGTATAATGACCTCAAGAGAGTCATAAATTCTACGAAGATGTTTTCTAAGCGGATGTTTTGTCTGTACTAAAATAAGAACGATCTAGCGAATAATACCAACAACGGATATTAGAACAGCGTGGGTGTTAATTTATCGTGCTCAACTAAGCATTAAGTAATGTGCCCTTAAGCTTGCTACTTTCGCTAATATTATCATTTATACAATAGACGGAGTTATTACATGGTATAACATTATGTTGACATTAAACAATGTTTCCATAGGTTGTGTATTGTAGATGCAGTAATTGACAGTGTGGATTCATTGGGAATTGTTTTTATTTAAGATAACATAGCATAGTATTCCCCGAAGGGTTGGGCTTAGTTGTATTTTGAATGAATAAGCACATTTCACAATACATTTTTTATTAAAAAATAATCAGCGTTTGTTGCCTGCGGAAGACGACAGAGTATGTCGACCTATAAATACTTGATTAATTAACTGTGTTCCATCCTGAAGTGGCGATGGGCTGGTCACGTCTCTTACGAGAACCGACAACCGTTGGAACAATCGAGTTCTTGTGTGGAGACCGCGTCTAGGCAAATGTAGTGTGGGACACCCGCTGGCCACGTGGAGTGAAGATTTGCAGGAGGCGGCTGGCAACAACTGGATGAAAAGAGCTGAAGATCGGGCTCTGTGGTGTTCACTTAAAGAGGCGAATACGGGCTGATGATGATGATATTTCATCCTGCACTTTTGGTCGGACTGTCAGGAGTTTGCAAGGAGTCTCCTAAGACTCCGGTCTTCAATGAATATAAAGGAGCTTTTTGAAAAAATTAAAATGGCGTTTGACAATAATCTCACTTGAAGATAGGCATCGCAAAACGCTTAGCCACTGCACTAAGTGTTACGAAAGGGTATATACATATATGTAGGGGTTCGTAGTGAAGTTGTTGTGGAATGAAGGTCGTCACATTTTCTTATATATACTTTACTGCCTGGTACCAGTTAGGAATACATAATATACTTATTGACTATATTACTACTAACGACCTAACTGCTTGGGTGCGGGGAGACGACTGCCGCGCTGCGCTAAGTCGCTAAGCTAGTACAGTGTAAATGTCACATCCAGTAGCGGAGTAGTCTCAATGTCCGTGTATTGTTGACAACGTTCGAGTGTTCGATAAAAATTGTTTGCAATATACCCACTTAGTAGCATTTTTGTTGTTTAACTAATTTTAAGTAAGATTTAATTTTAATTACGATAATTTGTGTTTTCTGTACACTCATTTAAGCTTATCATTTAAGTTTATCTAGTAAATATTGTTTCTCAGTAAGTGAATTATTGTGAATTCTTATGAGAAAATGAAGATCTTAAACCATAAATTTAATGCGTCAGCAGTGTCCCTACATATATAATTATTATTCTAACAAAACCACGGAATACCCTGCCAAAAATGTCTGATAACACTTCGAACAAATCTCATCAAAAGTAGTGTTCAGGGTTTCCTAACTCGCTAATCCTATTCCGTATACACCAATCATTGATTACTTGGAGAGGAAATACGGCCCAGCTGTGAAATAGTAAAGCTTCTTCAACTAATATAACAACTATAAAGCCATGTATTCACTAGTCAACAATGTAAACACACTGTTTCATTAACACGCTATATGTTTTAGAATGTTTGAAACCTGTATACACCTTCTTCAATTGTTCAACTTGTTCGTGAGAGCATTCCAAAAGATTTGTTGTGCTGTTTAAAACATGAGTTTCACAAGTGCAGGTGCGTGTTCCCATAAACGAAGACAAAGTGTGTGATAACGAACATATTCAAATTGACTAGGTACATAGATATCGTAGAGGAACGAAAGAATGCATATATTTCATTTTTTTAAATATGACAGCTTTTTTAATAGAGAAGATTCCTGCCTCGTGGAGG
This sequence comes from Subacronicta megacephala, assembly GCA_958496365.1. Taxonomy (NCBI): domain Eukaryota; kingdom Metazoa; phylum Arthropoda; class Insecta; order Lepidoptera; family Noctuidae; genus Subacronicta; species Subacronicta megacephala. The sequence continues at coordinate 4,472,354 of OY292520.1, read as the reverse complement.
ACTTAATAGTACCGGACACAAAGTACATCCAGACTTACGCGTACAAACAATTGCCTTAGGTGGGAATTGAACCCACGACACATGCCGCACCGGTAGTTGCGACCATTTTAACAGCTACACTAAAAGTCTATGATGTGATCAATTGAGACTACAAAAGTTCCTAAATATTGTTTCAAAAAACATAGTGGTGTTGCTGAAACAGTACCTACAAAAATTGTAAAACAACATTTAAAATTAAATAAACCCCCGACAATTGCAGTATAGCTTGACCGATTTTCACCAAACATAGCTAAGAACACTTCCGACTAATTCACCTTTCAAACAAAAAAACGAAATCAAAATCGGTTCATGCGTTCGGGAGCTACGATGCCTCAGACAGACACACACGGAAACAAACACGTCAAACTAACACCCCGTCGTTTTTGCGTCGGGGATTAATAAACAAAATATATTGATTTGTGTATAGTGAATACGCAGCTTATCATCGTACTCGCTACTACGAGTAGTAAACTGTGTAATAAAGGAAAACTCGGACGCTGTTTTCAAACTTTTTGGAGCAACTCAAGTGTGATAAGTCTTAGGAAACTTTTCCTTCTTTTTAGTTGTATTTATAATAGAAATATTGATATATTGTTAACTTTGAAAAGTTCACTTTGTTGGCTTTAAATATCTTACGTCTTTAAGTCAAAATCAAAGTTAAAATATCAATTTTACCATTAATTTTATAAAGAAGAATGGACCTGTACATTCAAAGACTGCTTTAAATAAAATATACAACACAACGAAATAATAGCAGGTAAAATATATATGGGATATGGTTGTGAACCTAATTTTAAGTGATACGTATAAAAATCAAAGTTAAATTAAAATTTTTAATAGATACCACAACACCAGGTCAACGTTACCATTGTCTTGGTATATCATTAAAATTTGAAGAAACAGATTACCTACAAAATTTCGAATAGAACAGACCTGTAGAAGTTGCTCGGCTGAAGAGATTTTATTAAATCATAGCAAAGAAACGGGCTTCTTTATTTGTTGTTATGTACGGCTACAGGAACAGGCTTCTTAATTTGTGGTTACGTACTGATAAAGAAACGGGCCTCTTTATTTGTTAGTATGTACGGATAAAGAAACGGCTTCTTAATTTGTAGTTGCGTACGGATAAAGAAACATGTTTCTAAATTCGTAGTTGTGTACGGATAAAGAAACATGCTTCTAGATTCGTAGTTGCATACGGATAAAGAAACATGCTTCTAAATTCGTAGTTGCGTACGGATAAAGAAACATGCATCTAAATTCGTAGTTGTGTACGGATAAATAAACGGGCCTCTTTTTTTGTTGTTATGTAGGTACGGCTAACGAAACAGGCTTCTTAATTCGAAGTCGCGTACGGATAAAGAAACGGGTTTCTTGATTTCCTGTTGCGTACGGATAAAGAAACATGCTTCTAAATTCATAGTTGTGTACGGATAATGAAAACGGGTTTCTTAATTTGTTGTTGCGTACAGATAAAGAAATAGGCTTTTCTATTCCTAGTTGCGTACGGATAAAGAAACGGGTTTCTTAATTTCCTGTTGCGTACGGATAAAGAAACATGCTTCTAAATTCGTAGTTGTGTACGGATAAAGAAACTGGTTTCTTAATTTGTTGTTGCGTACAGATAAAGAAATAGGCTTTTTTATTCCTAGTTGCGTACGGATAAAGAAACGGGCTTCTTTATTTGTTGTTATGTACCTACAACTACAGAAACAGGCTTCTTAATTTGTGGTTACGTACTGATAAAGAAACGGGCCTCTTTATTTGTTAGTATGTACGAATAAAGAAACGGCTTCTTAATTTGTAGTTGCGTACGGATAAAGAAACATGTTTCTAAATTCGTAGTTGTGTACGGATAAAGAAACATGCTTCTAAATTCGTAGTTGCATACGGATAAAGAAACATGCTTCTAAATTCGTAGTTGCGTACGGATAAAGAAACAAGCTTCTTAATTCGTAGTTGTGTACGGATAAATAAACGGGCCTCTTTTTTTGTTGTTATGTAGGTACGGCTAAAGAAACAGGCTTCTTAATTCGAAGTCGCGTACGGATAAAGAAACGGGTTTCTTAATTTCCTGTTGCGTACGGATAAAGAAATAGGCTTTTTTGTTCCTAGTTGCGTACGGATTAAGAAACGGGCCTCTTTAGTCATTGTTATGTACGGATAAAGAAAAGGGCTTCTTAATTAGTAGTTTCGTACGGATAAAGTAACTGGCTTATTTATTAATTGTTATGTACGGATAAATAAATGGGCTTCTTAATTCATCATCATCATCATCATCATCATCAGCCTATACTAGTCCACTGCTGGACGTAGGCCTCCCCTAGTGTGCGCCATTTCACCCTGTCCTTCGCTTTTCGCATCCAGCTTCTGCCAGTAACCTTTCGCAAATCATCACTCCATCTTCTTAATTCGAAGTAACGGAAATGGTTTTCTTTATTCGTACATAAGTAGGTGTATATAGCTAGTAAAGTAATATACCATAGCTATATGTTGTTTGTTTGCATTAGGTTCCAGTATTCTTTTCACCACAAAATTAATAAACAATTCCTAATATCCACATACTTTAATTAAATTTTAGGTTGTAATTAATATTTACCCAAATTAATAGCACAATTAACATAGAAGTGTTTGAAGGATTGTTCTATTAATAAATAATGTGGGAATCATAACATTATGGTAATAAAAGCGCTGCGGTATTTGAATTTAGTACAAACGGTACGTACTGTTAATTATGAAATCAACATTATTTCGTTCATTACTCTATAATAATATTCAAACTGGAATAAAACCGTAATGAATTTAGGTAATGAACTAAAAGAAAATATTAACATACCATCACAGCTGTATTCCCTAAAGGGTTACCAGACTAATTAACATCCTCAGTTCAACGGCGCGAAGCGGCGGTAGCCTAATGGCTAGGGCGTCGGACTTGCGATCATGTGGTTGCCGGTTCGAAACTCACCCATTGCACTACCGACGTGAACCCACTCGTTACACAAGCATTTAGCTTAGCACGAGGGGTTAACAAGATTACTAGTAATGTGTGACCCACATTGCTAGTAAGATTAAAAAAAAAAAAAAAAGAAAAAAAAAAAAGAAACGATATGTGTAGGACCGAAGGCGGTGAGCCTATTGCTATTAACTGGACCCTAACACAAACTACGAGCTGCTACTGTGAATTTCATATAAAACCCAATTACATTTTGCTCGACCTGGAAGTCGAACCTGTTAGCTTAGCAGGAACTATAGACTAAGGAGGCAGTCATGAACTATTAACAAGTTATTATTTTAGTGAAGGTAAAATACGACCGCGGGCAGGATTCGAACCTGCGTCTTCTGGTTAAGTACACCAGACGCTATGACCGCTAAGCCACCCGCCATGTCGAAATTTGCCTTCACAATTTTTTTTTAATTTTACGTCTTTGAGGCGACGCCAGTGACATCTGTTGAAAATGTGCTTCTCAACCGATATGACATGCTTTACAGCAAGTACAATGTCGTACGATGCCACCTTACCTTTTAACTATCTTTTTGTGTTTTTTTGGCATTTTCAATGCATTAACAAGTTTTTTTTAACATGACTAAAATCTATAACGTGACTTATTTCTACACATTATTATGTATATCTTCTTTCAACTACAACAAGTAAACTTTTGTTCATGATGTTAACAATCTTGTAATCAGGTATATTTTATATTCTTCTAAGAAATAAAGATTGGATTATTTTGAATGACAATATTTTTTGTAAAAGCCTTTTGCGGTTAAAAAGGTACCCGATATAGCTAAGAAAAATCTAGCCAGTAAGTACATTTATCTCTTATGCATCAAAGAGCTCGTTAAGCTGTCCATCCGAAGTTAAGACACAGTTGATCGATGCGAGCCTGTGGCCCAAAAACGAGGATTTCGCTATTTAAGTCGACTGATACTCAGTATAACCCCGTCTTGCCAAATTTTTGGACAAAAATCTGGCTGGCACAGTGCCAGCTCTACAAAGTGGAAAAACTTTTAGTGTTCATAGTAACATCATTATCGCATAGCAATTATTGTTACCTTTTACTGCTAGGAGCTTAAGTATCATTGAATATGGTTCGTTCGTAACACGTACTTACAAATTGCTTCGTTTATTCTTTTAAATGCAAGAAGTGCAGTGATAGCGTTGTGATATTACCAAGGACTACCAGACAAAGGTCTTGAGTTCGAATCCAGGGCCCTGTCTTTTCGAAGTCATGTGCGTATCAATAATAATTAATTATCACAGGCTTAAACGGTGAAGGAACATCGCATGCCTGAAAGATTTTCTTGACGGCATGTGAAGTCTGCCAACCCGCAGTAGGCTAGCGTGGTAGACTATAGCCTAATCCCTCTCGTTCTGAGAGGAGAACCGTGCCCAGCAGTGGGAAAATTTAATGGGTTGATGATGTTGATGATGATTCTTTTAAATTAAATGTGGGCAACGACGCTTCATAAAAAGCTCATAAAAATATTCTTTGCGACTGGAATCCAACAGTATACATATACTGGCGGTGGCTTAGTAGTTATAGCATCTGGTGTATCTAACCAGAAGACGCAGGTTCGAATCTTGCCCGCAGCTAAATTTTTCCTTCACTAAAATCAGTTTAGTAGTTTGAATCAGTTCGGTTTTTTTAATTACATTATAACATTAGCATTGACAGGTTAAAGCATTTGTCTTTGTCACTAGAGTATCACTCGAGACAGTACAGTCGCCAGCACGTCAAGGGTATACCTTAAGGGTAAAACTGTCAAAGTTCTCCAAATGATTTTAAACCTTAAGTTGTTTTTTTTTTTTAATAAAAAGCTTACTAAGCAATGTGGGCCACACATTACTAGTATTCTTGTTAACCCCTCGTGCTAAATGCTTGTGTTACGAGTGGGTTTATGTCGGTAGTGCAATGGGTGGGGATCGAACCGGCAACCACATGATCGCAAGTCAAGATAAAGTTCAAAATCAACTGAGAATAGTTTGTCATTTTGTGGTAACTTGATGTGCTGGCCACCGTACATATTTCAGCTCTCTTTTATTAAATAATAGGTCTTATGTTATGTGCATTTTGGAATTGAGAAATGTCGTTAGCTATTGTTATAACTACTATGCTATGTATTGAATGGATAATACGGATACTGCTCTAGGTGCAGGATATTCGTGACCGAGCATCTTGTTCTAGTTACAAAGGCTGTTTGTTCGAGGCTATGAGCCAGGCAATCTGTTTGCCTCCGGTTGTATTTCCGGAACCGGAACTACTATGATTGTAGTTGAAATTCAATATACAATTGAATAGATTTAACTTGAATATCTTAACGCTTTTATGTTTATACTAGCTTTCCGCACACGGCTTCGCCCGCGTGTTTTCTCATACAAACTTTCACCCCCTATTTTATCCCCTTGAAGGTAGAATTAATCAAAATCCTTTCTTAGCGGATGCTTACGTCATGACATCTACCTGCATGCCAAATTTCAGCTCGATCCGTCCAGTGGTTTGGGCTGTGCGTTGATAGATCACTATGTCAGTCAGTCACCTTTGAGTTATAAATAAATTACAGACAACGGTTTCGAACGGGTGGCATTCTTCTTAAAACACCGCATTTCTGTGTAAGGCTTAAAAATGGAACGAAATTACTGGTCCTAAATTCACCTCAACCAGCGGAATAATCCTTAAATTTCATAGCATTTTATGAAGTGCCGAGTCATTTAATTTAATTAAAAGTCTGAAAGTGGTCTAGTGCGCCTGTTATTAGTCCACTATTATTCCCAAAACTCGCAATAAAGGAACCTCTTTTTGGTTGTTAAGCATAATGGAGGTAATTGACTTAATTGCTAGACCAACCCCATTGTGCCGATTTAGGAGTCGAATCATGTTGAAATAAATTCGCCTAATTTCTTTTTGGCCAGTATTCTTTAGTATATTTTTATGTAGTGTATATTTAGTAGTTAGGCTAATGCTCTTATGGTAAGGGTTTTTTTCATGCACACCAAGTTTTCTTGCTTTTTGTTGTGACATACATATTGAACTTTGATTTTCAATTTTGCTTTTTCACAGATTCAAACACATGATTACGTCGAATAAGTCGCATGTAAGTAGGTTTACAGTTTATTTGTCAGTTCTTAAAAAAATCGTAGTCTCCAAGAAAACTGATTCAACTGATTCAAATGAATATTTAGCATAGAAAGAAGCTCTGTTTGTTTAACGTTTAACCTATATTTTATAACCATAGTACATATCGCTAATTGAAATTCTTAGTAGCAGCTTGCAGTTTTGTTATGTACCCATTGAATGGGCTAGCTTCCTATCACATGGAAACTAATCGTACCTACTGGCGAACTAGGGGTGTTTATGAAGTACACCTCTGTCTAACCCTTTAGGGTATACAGGTGCACAGCATTACTTTCTTCCAGTCATTGTAACGCATGGCGTCAGTATTAACAAGAGGACCAAACAACCTTTTTAATTGTAATAACGACGCCTCCTGCACTATAGATATAGTCTTACGACAAGCACAGCTTAACCTTGAAGTCTGATTAATAAGCGTGATTATATGTATATTACTTAGCTACGTCAGACGTGCCTCCGTGATCGGATATTATAAAGTTACTAATTACTGATATGAGAAATTTGAAGCCGTTTGGTTCCAAGAAACTATACGCATGCTCTGATGAAACTAAGTCAGCATTAATTATATTGGATATAACACATGAAGGTAATAATTAGGTAAAGCGAAGTTTATAACATCGTGAGTCGCAAGCTAATTTGGATCTTAAAGTCTACATATTAGCTGTCATGATAAAGGTAATGTAATTTATAATGAGTTGATGAGATTGAAGGGAAGTAGACACGATCGCATCGTGTGCTGTATGGAGTTATCATACAAGATAACATAACATTGGACTAATAGCGCCCTACGGGTCCAATTAAATAACGGATTCAGGATGTTGATGCGGTTGCCCCGGTTCTGCAGTCCATCTCATATGTTCACCCATGCACACGTCGATGGCTTCCATGCCATCATCAGGCAGATCTCTGCACCCTGCAGTGCAACGAGCACTGCAGGGAACAGCTCCAACTCCATCCTGAAGACTTTAGCAAGGAGATACGACTCGCCACTGTTACATGATATTGTTCGTAGATGTAGGTATCTCGAACAATAATCTTGTTACTAAATTTTTCATTTTTTTTCTTGTATAAAAAAGATGGATGTAATTTGTCCGAAATAAAGATTTTATTTATTTATTTATAACATATTACCTGTTTCCCGAAGGTCTAGGCAGAGATGTTATGATGTACTCCAATCCCCGATATGTTTTATTCTCTTTGTCATGTCAGTAGTAGACGTCAGGGGTAAAAAATTACTGACTCCGGTTAATGGCAATTATCTCGCACTCTATTACATGGGACCTAAACATACCGGCGACATGTGGGTGTACATTAGTACACCTCTGCCTGACTCTTCGAACACAAGTGTGATGGTATGCAATTATAAAATCCACTTGACTGAAGTACATCATTATAATAAACAGGCTCATTTTGTACAAAACTCTAAAGCACTCTAGCTAAAGATTTTTCTTGTTCTTATTGTAGTTTGTAAGGACGAATTTACTCTATAAGAGGCTATATTGTTAGGAAAAGTGCCTGTTAGCTTGCGGTCTCGTTAAGGGCCAAAATAATAAGTGAACTAATACATATAAATAAAATAAACGGCTTAAATGGGTAACGGGATCTTGGCTTTACGAGATCGCTTTTCTTAACCTTTATTTATATTGAGAACAAAGGTTTGGACGTCTAAAGTCAACTTACACATGTTTGCCTACCCGCATATCAGTTCCTTTTTATTTATCAGAAGGAAAATCAGGACAAAAGTAACAACAGAGATGAACACGCTTTCTGCCCACTTTTAATGAAATCGAACTGCTTTGATAACTCAAGTTGGTAACCAAGTTACAGTATAAGTACTTACAAGTTAGGTTTCATCGGCTTCCAATTTTTCCAAGGTTATCAGCTTTTGTTTCTTCAAAAGCTGTGGCTACTTATGAATTTTAGATTGAATGACTGTCTTTGGTCTACTTCAACCAGTAAGTAGGCAATACAGATAATAATAAGTTGTATGTAGACTGTCTCGTTGGTCTAGTGGTCCCAATCGCGACTGCTACGCTAGAGGTCTTGGGTTCGATCCCCAGGTCGAGCAAAGTGTTATTGAGTTTTTCTATGAAATTCTCAGTAGAAGCTCGGAGTCTGGATTTGTGCCCGGTGAATGGCAATAGGCTCGCCCCCTATTACATGGGACCCAAACATACCGGCGAACTGTGGGTGTACATTAAGAACACCTCTGCCTAACCCTTCGGGGAACACAGGCGTGATGGTATGTTATGTAATAAGTTGTATTCAGGTACATATACTTGTACAATAATATCTAAAACTTATTTTTATTTATTTATTTTTGGCACACGTATTCGTGTTACTTATCTGCAGCAGTTTGTCACCAATATAAGACATCAGAGTCACCTAAGAAGCTACCTGGGGCTACTGGAAAAGCGATTGCATTTCCCCGCAACGCCAACAGCTCCTCAACTTAACCTACCAGTTAAAATTTTAAATTACATCATTTATTTATAATAATGACCATCAGGTTAATCATCGAGCCGTGATCGGCCGATCGCATCGTAATCTCTCAAATACACTCAGATGGCTGCGACGGGTACTTCGCAGTATTAGGTGAGCTTTAGACAACAGCCTCCCGCGTTAATCCCTTTACGTAACCTCTAAGCCCGGGATCGTTCTATATAACCTGTCCATATCTGAGGAAGTTGTAGGACATTCACGACATACTCGTATAAATTCCGGTCAGTTTTGTGTGACAATAAACGGTTAAAATTGTTACCTGCAGAGGTAAGGTGTATGTTTTGGGAAACCTTTCTTAATTATTTGTCATATTATTTTCATAGATTCAGTCATGAGAATCAAGGTAAGTCTCTAGTTTGAGATTGTATGTAGTTTAATACGTCAAAATGATCCCTCTTGGTTTAATGTATTCTTTATAACTTCGGAAATTTATAGAAATTAAAAAAAAAACCCAACAATTGCATTATATTAAACCGATTTTCATCAAACATAGCTAAAGACACTCCCGACTAATTCACTTTCAAACAAAAAAAACTAAATCAAAATCAGTTTATCCGTTCGGGAGCTACGATGCCACACACACACACACACACCGAAACGTCAAACTTATAATCCTCCGTCGTTTTTGCGTCGGGGGTTAAAAAACTGTGCGCCCCACGAGCGCAGTCCACGCAACCTAAATTGTTAATAAAACGTTTAATTTATATGCAAACAATCCTCTTCCTTGTTAATATCCGTGTAAATATTATCTAAAGAAAATTACGTAACAGGTTTTCATTTTGAACACAATACAAAGCGATTAGTAGTTTCAAAGCAAACTCCGTTATTACAAAACAATAATACTTTTCCTTGTTTCTTTACGAGAATTTAACTTTAAATATTAAGTAAGTACATAATTGAAAATATTATGAGTCATGCACAAAGAAGTGTAGGTAGATTCGAAGTCTGTTGAACGTTTATCCTTGTTACAAAAAGTAATTAGGTTGCAAGTATGTTATAATTGTTTTCAATTTCAGCAATATTAAGTTATTAAAAAACTGAGAAGATATATAAAATTAACAAAATGCAATACAATGTTACCTCTCTAGGATACAATGGGGACCCAAAATAGGGGGATTGTGTTCAGACCATAATAATATTCAACAATTAGCTACTCAAAACAATTGGTATAATTTTAAAATTAGCTCTTGACCTGTCGCTTGCGAAGTGGAAAATGGAATTTACCCTTTCATAGCATAGCATAGAATTATTCCCTAAACAGTTAGGCAAACATTTTACACTATGTTATTTTTAGGATTAGGCATCATGAAACAGGAGAGAATATTAGTATTGTCATTAACTGAGCAGAAATTAACTTGCAGTCAGTCTATGGATGAGTGACTATTTTTAATTTAGCGATCGTAAGTGTGCTTAAAGAACGTATAGGTTGTTTTAAGAATACTCATGACAAATAAAATTTTGAACTGTAATAGCACTCAGTACCTGTGTACTATAGACCTAATTTTCCTATTACTTTATATATATTTATTACTATATATATAATATACACTGAAACTTTCCTTAAGGTCCCATCCTAAACTCGCTCCTTATTTTGTCGTTACTGTCCTCTGTTAAATACAAACACATATCCTTACGCATCTAAGACACTTTCACACACATACATACACACACGCCCACCGATACACACACACACGTACACACAGGCCCACCCAAACACCCACACTTGCGCGCACTCTCGTACACTCAACTCACACACGCATCCACACACATACACACACACTCCCAAACCACCACACATAATTATGATTTACAAAGACACTCTCTACATCTAGTTACACCTATTTAATAATACTCTTGTACTTCAACCATGTACTTACCTGTAGTCCACCTGTTCAGAGTCTGGAGAGGCTGGTCATCTGTCATACAGGTCTCCTAGTACAGAAACCAGTCTCTTACATAGATTATTATAAATATCCCTGTAATGTACATTAGATTTTGGGCCTGTCTCTTGCAGCCTCAGGATGGGCTAATGTGGCTTGGTCGGTGGTTCCGTCTCTGTCCTACTCTAAACCGTGGGACGGGGACGGGGCCTCTGAGGGGGCTATCTGGCGATTTTCTGGGGGCTGTGCGACAGGCCACAAATGTTAAATAATAAAAGCCTGTAACTTTTTCTATGTGAGAGAAGAATAATAAAGTTATTTGTATTTGTATTGTATACAACCACAAATTCGAAGACATCTACCAACCAGCACTGGGCCCGTGTGGTGGACTACGGCCCACTCTCTCTCACCGAGGCCTGTGTCCCATCAGTGGGAACATTACCTCTAGACTGATTATTTTATGCTATGTGTATTCTAGTAGCAACAAGCTGGATTAAAAATACACTTTTTAATATTTGGCAGTGACTGAAAGTTCTGAAAATGTATGTGAATACCATTTTAGTTTGTTAGTTGTGAACGCCAAAATTGTTGGCGAACAAACTTTAGCATTATAGCAGGATTGAGTTATAGAACTAAGTAGTGGCACCATTCCTGAACTAACATAAAAGCTTCTACATAATATGCAGCTGCAACAAGTAGATTAGTAGAGTACCTATATGAAAAAAAAAAAGGTTTATGGAAATCTGTCTTGGCAAAGAAACATCTTCATTCAAGATTTCAGATTTCAATCAAGATTTCAGAGTGCCAGCGCATATTGTCATCTGGTCGGGGGCATTTGGGGTTCTTGAGAGTAAGAATAAAAAAAAATGATTCCCAGATCGAGCAAAGTGTTATTGAGTTTTTCTGTGAAATTCTCAGTAGCAGCTCGGAGTTTGGATTTGTGCCCGGTTAATAGCATGAGGCTCGCCACCTTTTTATGGAAAAAAAAAATATTCCGGCGAAATGTAGGTCTACCTTACACCTCTGCCTTCCCGTCGGTGAATACATATAGATAGAAGATTAGAACCATGATGATTAAAAATCCCCCAGTAGATTATTTATACTTCTATTTATAAGAATTTCTCTTTGTTGCATCATCACATCACTCAAATCTTAATCATACTCAATAGTGATTATAATTTATTGCGATGCTTTAATGTGATGTGATTTAGGCTTTAAAACAAAACGTAATTAAAAACTGTTTTTATTGCCTACATAGAAAACAAGCCATTTCGAGATACGAAGATAAGTTTCAGTTTCAGAAAATATTCTTTAACTCGTTTGTATAATAATGCGAGATAGAGAAAATAGGATGAATGTCCTATTTGTTTTCTTCGTGAGGTGGCGTTTTATACACCCTACAAAAGCGGACCAAATTAATTATGAAATACATAGCCTTTTCAAATAATCCTAATTTCAGAGTTATGAAATGCCAATTGTAACCTTTCGCATGGAGAATAACCTAAGCCTTTACAAAATTCTGTTGAAATTTGTTAGCAGAAGTTAGTGAACGCTCATCTTCTGTAACAAATATAACATCCCACTCAATCTGAAACATTAAGTCAGCATCGCTTTAAAATATAAACATAAAAGTAACTCAATTGGATAATTCGTATCCGAGTTCATAAACCGAACGACTGTCGTTATGCAAATAGATTTACGATTTATATAAGGAAACGGGAAAGCTGCAAAGTAGTAAAAAAAGAATCGTAAAAGCTTACAAATTGATTTCTTCCTCGTATTTATGTGTTTAATTTTGCCCTAAAGACTTGCACAAATCATTATTAGGCTCGGGTTTGCGATGTTTAGGTAGTGTAGGGCATGTAATTACTACTGTAAACTAAGGCAGATTACCTAAGCCGGCTGCGTAAACTGTGTAATAACACACTTGTGGTCGACCTTGCCACCACAATTTGGCTTTTAAGATGACAGAATAGGGTAGCAAATCCGAAACGACAAACCAATGATTGGCATAACTGTTCTTAAGTTTAATTAATGTTTAGTAAAGCGTATCAACCCTACTACCTTCTGAAAACCACTGGTAGACGAGGATGTCTCAATGTACAGAATGTGCCTTGATGAAAGAGTTTGTTTGTTTGTCCTTTTTTTTTTTTTATATTAGATAGGCTCGTGTTTGACCACTATCTCACTTGATGTGAAGCGACGATGCCGTCGACTATGGAGCATGCTTGCAAAGAAACTTATTGAGTCGTGCTTTGAAGACACCCAGGATTTACGAGACTGGAAACACGGACTGCCATCCCGCATACTTATTAGAATTAAAGAAAGAAAATATATATTGACATAGTCACACGTCAAGCACACAATAACATAATTACTGTTTATAAATTTTGGTTTAGAAAAGTTGATAACAGGGGAAATAATTATTCCATCACATTCACACATTTGTTTATATACCTAATAATTTATTTATTTCAGACTGATTTGTCCATAGAGTGTTGGTAATACAAAAAACTTAAGCACTATGTTAGTAATAAAAGACAGTACAAAATCAAAATAACTAAAACTAATTATCCTATATGTAGGCGAATCGACTCTCGACATGTACAGGAATGACCCTCAGGTAGCTGTTGGGACTGTCTCGCACCCTACGCATCAGCGATGCTGCTCTTTTTCTGATTATGTCGTGGAAGCCATCCACACGAGCTTCTGCAAACATAGCTGACGCACTGCAATAACGTTGTTTATATGTACAAGCACGACACATGACAAAACATTCAAAACATTATCATGAAAATTATTGTAATAAGTATTTACAATAGTCACCTTGTACCACGTCTGAATAAGGCTCAATATAACAAGATTTACGTTTTTAAAAGGTCTTGGATCTAAGCAGTAACATTATCAGTAAAATATAACCTCCACCTAGGTAATAAGTATACATTAGATACCTAAAACACTGCCTTAACTAGCTGGAGGTGATGTTACTTTATTTTTGTGAAATGTTGGGTTTCATACTACATTTTGGGTTTTAGCAAAGCCTTATTGGGTTTTTTATTGAAATTCTCAGTAGCTATTATAAGTTTGGATTTGTGCTCGGTAAATGGCTCAGGCTCGACTACTAATATGGCGAAGCTTTCCGCCTAGCCTTTGGGAGTGTTTTATTCCGTTAAATTAATAATTAATTAATTATACCTACACAGCCTCATTTGTCTAGTGGTCCTAAGTGCGACTGTTACGCTAGAGATCTTGGGTAAGATTCCCAGGTTGAGCAAAAGGTTATTTACCTAGTTTTTTTTACAAAATTCTCAGTTGCTACTGAGCTTGAGCGGAGTCTGGATTTGTGTCCGCGATAGCAATAGACTCTCCCTATTTCATATATGTATATACATAAGTACACTTCTTCCTAACGCATCGGGAAAAACAGGCGTGATATGTTATGTTTTAAATCAATAATCATAAGTACTTTCATCTCATAAACAATTTTGCGAGACTTTTTACTGCTTACTAAAAGAAAAATGTTCAGTTCAAAGATGTCGTTATGAGCCCCGAAAGTCCACTTGTATTCAAGTTGGTAGTAAGTCGCACCTGGTGTTAAGATTTACTCAAAATGTTGGTTGGACCAAAGTTTTTTCGGGAACTCATATTAACGTTTACAGACTCTGGGGTACCCACTGGGTTTATTATACCAGGTGATGGTATTACGAACTTTTGTTACAGATTTACGAATCATGGGATCCGTGTTTTGGGAGTATTATTCTTGACAAGTCTTTAAATAATAAAGTATTGACACATTTTGTGCGACTACCATATTGGTGAAGAAATTAGAAAAATAAAGAGAATTTTAAAAGAATTATATTAATATCAATATGTTCATGGCGTCAATCAATTCACATTTCTTTGCAATAAACTTACTAGCAATCAGGGTTATACATTATTTGTATCGTTGTTTACCCCTTGTACTTAGCTAAATGCTGGTATTACGAGTGAGTTCGCGTCGGTAGTACAATGGGTGGGTTTCGAACCGGCAACCACATGATCGAAAGTCCGACGCCCTAGTCATTAGGCTACCGCTCTTGAAAATTTCATACATAGATCAGAATATATTATACATAATATATTTTCACTCCAGAAAGCTAAACCAGTTAGTTGATGTGACTTCAATATATTGGATTGAATGGACAAACAAACCAACCGTAAACAAACATCGATTCAAAATTTATCGATACAAAGTATACTAGTGATGTTAACCACACTGGTCATGCAAACTGCTGTTTAGTTAGTTTTGTCAATACACCATGATTAATTTGACTTTCAACAGTTATGATTCAGCTGAATTTATGTACGTATAATCGTCGAATACCCGTTACTGATACATTTGCAAATGTAAGCTTTGTTTGGTGCTTATCTACATGAACTCAAACAATTGAGGTTACACTCATGAGATCTGACTCGGCATTGATGTTCAGCAATATTGCAATTGAATTAATACTTTCATACAAGTACAGTCCGTTCGAAATAACTCTGCGCGTCTGAAATTAGCCGTAATTAAAAAAAGAAAAGTAATTAAAGCCGTCTGAAATTAAACGCGAAGGTGAAGTGAAGTGTTCTTATATATCTAAATAGACATTAGTAAGGAAAATAATCACGAATACGAAAAATTTACGTAATTTTTGTCTTTACCCTAAGTTCAATATTAAAAATGATCGCTTCAAAACCAATCCAACTACAGATCTTCCAAAAGGTCAGGTGCGTAGTACTCGCAACCGGTGCGTGTGTATTAATGCGGAAGAAGCGAAAGAGATATGCAAGAGTCGTAGCAAGTGACGGTCTATAGTTTCTGCGTACTCCTGTAGGAAAAAGGCGTGAGTGTATTTTCAGAACCACTTGCGGTCAACGTCAAACGCGCACAGTTATTTTGAACGAACTGTCACTTGCTTCACTGTAACAGTATTAATATTACTTATGGATTTCAAGTAGAATTAGATCGTCTAGTTTTAGATACCAGCAATAAAAGTTGTTTTTAGTTGTTTCGTTAAAACTAAAAGCTAAATTGCTGCTCGCCGATACTAAAAATATCGTTATTGGTATCGGCCTCGGGCTGAATATAAAGATAGCCTAGCAGAACTAGTCTAGCCTTACTAACAGTATGTTCCTTAAGGACCAGTTTTATACGTGTCGATAATGGTGTCCTTTGAAGTATTTAAGAGTGCTTAGGCAAGGTACCTGCCACTACCCCTACATTATTGTCAACTATATACACTGACCCGCTATTCCCAAGAGATGTCTGCAGTATTTCTTCTTCCTAGAATTTATTTATTCTCGGAAGAAAATACCATAAGGCAGGCTGAAACAAAAATTTAAAAATGTAAGAATGTAACCTCTTTTAAAGCATGTCAAATTGGTCACGGATGCCACTATATTGTGGTAGGTACACATATATAAGGGCGACAAATATCCCGGACACAAGGAAAAACAAAAGAAAAGATAACCTCTCGCTATTTTACTCCAACCAAAAAAATATTGGATCACGAAAATATCTACTACCGTTACCTTGTTCTACGATATAATCACAAAACAACATTACCGTGACACGAATGTTCCGTTCATCATACTACGGCTTACAAAAACGCGAAAAAGTTCCTTAGAAAAGTCACATTATGGTATGTCACTGGAGAGTCGTAGTGATATTCAACTTTACCTGGGACTGTGGCAACTTTCGCATGATGTATGATCCCCTGGTACGCTACCGTCATATATTCCGTCTGAAATACTCCAAGACTATTCATTTTACTGACTCCATAAGGTAGTAGTTATTGTTATGACACTAGTTTCCGGTTCGGTTCCTTTAGATTAGTTTTCTGTGGAACTTGGTCGTCAATCTGCCTAGATAGGTGCCGCCTGTATTTTTTCATATTGCTTCTGAAATTTTTTGTTATACTGCCGTGCAGATAGGTGAATATTTAATAGCAGATAGAAGTGTGAAGTTTTAGCTCGTTGTACCGCTGTTACGTTGCTGTCACATAGCAATTTTGCCATCTAGTTAAAACAATTACATAAAATATTTTTCTTGTAAAATTGTCTTTAAAATATTTCTAACGTACAATCACGCCTAAATCCCCAAAGTCCTTTAATTTTGCACGGCGTATATTGTGTCCAAAAAATAAGCTTCTTGCACAACAGCATTTTCACAGGTACCTAGGATTAGCACAAGACGCCATTATAACATTAGATTCGACCACTGTGAAACACGTTATCATGACGGTCTTGTGGCGTCACGTTTTTGCCATTTTTTTTAGCTTCTAGGTTATACATATTCTAACTGGTAAAGAAAAATCCAAGAAAATGGGTAACATTTTTAAAAAGCTGCAATTATCCTCTCTCTTCGATGTTTTTTTTTCTTATTACTAGATGACAGTAAATATAAGTTTTGCGTACCTAATATCTCTTTAGTTTTTTAAAACACTTTCAGTCTGTGGTTTGCCTTTTCTTTATTATCACATATTGTGGTAGGTACATTTGGATGTTCTTTGTGTAGGTAATAGTAATTTATTAAGAGTTACTGACTACTATCTGGTCCCTTGGGACGCACAGACTGAACTCAGCTCTTTTGAAAGGTTTCGCTTAAAAAGTAATGAAACCCGCACATGGGAATTTCTTTTTGAATAATAATGTTGAAAATAAAGGTTAAAATCCTTTGCCTGTCATGGGTCAATAATTCCTGATACGAAGATGAGTCATTAAATAAAAAAAAACTGCTATTTACGATTATTCAACCTTTGCATGGTCATCACAAGTGAAAATCTAGTCTCTGCCTATTCTACTGGCAGATAAATGTGATTATATACATGAGACTCATACCGTCTGAACACAGCACTTGCTTTCTCATACCTTACAGACGATACATTTTTGAGTGTTAATATTATTAGGAATTAACAGATTTGATAGATTTCAAGTTGTCTTTGCACATTTGCACATTGTCTGGGGCATTTATTATCTTCTAGCCTTTTGTTAGGGTCTAACGAGATGCAGCTGAATATCAGTTATTTTACTCGAATCGGTTGTTCTCAGACCTATACAACCTGGGCAATTCAAGCATTTCTGGGCAAACAATACATTTATAACACACACATACCATCACGCCTGTATTCCCCGAAGGGTTAGGCAGAGGTGTACTGAAGTACACCCACATTTCGCCGGTATGTTTAGGTCCCATGTAATAGGGGGCGAGCCTATTGCCAGTAACCGGGCACAAGTCCAGACTCCGAGCTGCTAATGGGAATTTCATAGAAAAACCCAATAACACTTTGCTCGACCTGGGGATCGAATCCAGGACCTCTAGCGTAGCAGTCGCGATTGGGACCACTAGACTAACGAGGCAGTCTAGATTTATAAGGATAAATAGTAATTAATCATAGTTCTCTATCTTCATTCTAACTAAAACTTATATTTAGTGGTTATGGTACTTGCCAAGTACATAAAACAAGTGGCAGTGTATAGGAAACTAGCGTGACCACAAAGCTAGTGTTACGGTCGGGCGGTGTGGTCCGCCATATTGTCAGAACCTTATTCTGCTTTACCGGATCAATTACCCGTAAATTCTAGCCTTAAATGAGAATGGAACATGCATGAGGCCTGTACTACTAACTTAGAAATTTATTTATGTTATCTTTTTGTATTTTTTAGGCATTCTCCATGCAAAGATTATTAAGTTATTTTAAATTAAATTATTTAAGCGGTGGCTTAGCGGTCATAGCGTCTGGTGTACTTAACCAGAAGACACAGGTTCGAATCCTGCCCGCGGTCGTATTTTTCCTTTACTAAAATAATTTATTTATGTTGTTTTATTTATACTGACGGACTGCCTCATTAGTCTAGTGGTCCTAAGCGTGACTGCTACGCTAGAGGTCCTGGGTTCGATCCCCAGGTCGAGCAAAGTGTTATTGGGTTTTTCTATGAAATTCCCAGTAGCAGCTCGGAGTCTGGATTTGTGCCCGGTTAATGGCAATAGGCTCGCCCCCTATTACATGGGACCTAAACATACTGGCGAAATGTGGGTGTACTTTAGTACACCTCTGCCTAACCCTTCAGGGAATACAGGCGTGATGGTATGTTTTATTTATACTAACATTATGAATAAATGTCAAAGTAGCTGTTCACCTGTTACATTTTCACGTCGTTATATGGATTTTCATAAAATTTTGCACTTCGATGAGCGTCGTGGCTTAGTTGGTCACAGCGTCTGGTGTATCTAACCAGAAGAATTCGAATCCTGCTCGGAGTTGAATTTTTCCTTCATTAAAATAACTTTATAATCTTAGCGTGGAAAATGCATAAATACGAAAAGATACTTTGATAAATGATATTTATTTCTGCAAATAAAAAAAGTTACAAGTCATTGTTTTACTTTTTTTTACTAGATTAGGTAAATACTCGTAGCATTTCCTATATTCTTCTGAGAAGAAACGCCGAAACAAACCCAAAGAATCACGGTCTCTTTTGCAGTCCAGTTAGTAGTTTTATCGTCAAATATATGCGAGTTTTACAATGTAGGGCAATATCTGGTCTTTTGAAGAAAGCGTCATACTATGTTAGGGTCGGCTTTTAGTCTAACAAGATGCAGCTAAATATCAGTACCTATTTTACACGAACCAGCTCTTATCAGATTTTCACAACCCATTTTCTGGGTAATACTGATATATCCTAAAGTTTAACTGGCTGTCAGTCTTCTTCGCCTTTAGACTACAATTAATTATTGCCATAAGTATATATGACAACCGGGACATACTTTCCGAAGCACGAAGGGGGTCTTGATTTGTAAATAATAGTAACTGTGGCAAGCGCAATCAATCAATCTGAGCAGGCATTATTTAGCCATGGGTCTCTGAAACACTTGCACAAAAATAAAGAGAATTGTCTATGGCATTCATTTACAGAAATTAATATTAACATGTCTTATACCTAATAATAAAGGCAGTTCTTCATCCTACTATCAGCCTGATAAATATTAATATCGTGAAAGTCCGTATATTGCGTATGTAGAGCCATAAAGACGCACATGACTCATTACGGCTCAAGAGATAAACCGTTTGTTTGCCGCAAACATTTATTTACGTAACGCTTATGTAGGCAGGCCCTCCGGTATTTAGAAAGCGATAAAACCTTATACCAGGAAATATCCCATACAATATGCTCATTTTCAACCGAGCACAAATAAAGTAGATATTTCTTTATGTTGTATTTTATACCATAATATATAAATGACAATCAAAACCGAGTTATTACCCCAAGTCAGAACTTCACTTGATATGAGTTGTAGAATTACAACAAAATCTTTTTAATAAATCGCTAAAAATGTAGTATAGGCTATTATTTATATTTTTATGAATAAGACGGTAAGTTTGTAGGATTTGTAGTTCTAATGCATTGCTTCGTGTATGCTACATATGGCAAAATGTCAGTAGTCAACATCAATCACAGTTCATCGGCGATGGAAAGTCAACAAAACGCGCGCTGATCTGCGCTTCAGCGCTTCCAGCAGCTGTGGTTCGCTCGCAGCAAATGTGCTCATTAACTAATGAGCGAAAAACGTCGTTGTATCACTGATAATAGAGCATTGTAGGGCAAGCAGGCACCTTTGACTATTCAAGTTAAATTGATGGTGCTTTATACAGCAGTGCAGGAAAACATTGTGATGAAAATCAACACTCTTAGTGCGACGTCTGATAGCTCGTATTTTGAACTAAAACTTTTATCACATTTTATTCTGAAAGAGTACCAGTGCAGCACCGAGCTTTGAGGTAGGATTATGTGCTGAATTATTATAAGTAAAATGTGTGCTCGCCGAAGCCCGGCTATGCCAGGAGTGAAGATTTAAAAAATAAATCAAGCTTAAGAACGTATAAAATATCAGACGTAATGACGCTTTACAAGTCAGCCCGAGTGCTCCATAAATCTATTGAATTCAACGACAGTTCTTAAAATACTAATGTAGCGTGCTACTTTTTTTTTATTTGTAAACACAGCCACACGATTTCTATAATCTCACAAAGTATAATCACGCATTCACTGAACCGTCTCAGGCATTGTTTGATACACGATTTGCATATTTATATTGGTGAAGTTATTTTCTTATTTGAATTTACGTACACACTGGTAAAGTTTGACGCGAGAACGAGCCAAAATAACACCTCGGGTAATTTCAGTTGGCAAGCATTTCGATAGCACTTAATATAAAATGCGTGATTGTATGAGCGAAAATACGTGCTCCGTGTAGGCGAGTAAACGAGGTTTGTACGCGAGATACCTTATTCAAAAACCTATATTAATTCAGAGCGGATCTCATTATACCTCTACGAAATTAAATTGGAGGCGTGTGATCATTCGTGCGACGGGCACCGACCGTATGTTAGCTCTACCAGTAATGAAATGGAGTTTGCTTTACACTCAACCCGAAAAAAAAAATGAATTTATTTTTATCTACACTCATTCGACCACATCAAAGATTTCTTGTTTTCCAACCTCATCTACCCTTCGATATAAAACTATAAATAGTCTCGTGTCACTTTCTAGTTTTTCCAAATGGAATTTGCGGCGAACTTTGCCTGGCTTATGAAATATTCTGTATTTCGAAGATCGAATGCGGTTCGGGCAGAATGAATAGTGATTTCTTTTCTTTTAAAAGACAATGACAAAGTATCGCTCGCCAGAACGAACAAACATTAGCAACTAGTTTCATTTTGAGTTGTATATTGTATCTATCTATGTAGTATTGGGATTTTACATTCTGTTATTACTTTTCTTCGAAGGAAGGGTACATGCGCGACTTTCATACATACATACACGTGCATGCACACATAAACACTCATACATACACACACACGCACACACACACGTTTACTAATACACACAATACCATTAACTACTACACTGTAATTACATTATACATACTTACTCTCTGTTATTGTTACCTATGTGTGATTTCTCTTTCGAGCTCAGCTCTTGTCGGTGGAACAATCGCCTCTGTTCTCTATTCTTTGCCTTCCGTTTGATCTCTTGTTATGACTCTACACCACTGTTTCTTTCACTTGTTTTTTTTTGTGATAATGATAGATGGGTAAAATTATATTAGCTTAAATGTAATATTTGTAGGTATCATTAACATTTAAACATTAACTTAAATCTTTATTGATTATTTAACTAAGTAACGATACTAACAATATTTTATGTAAAACAATAAATACATACTTTACTTTTCGGTAATCTTCCCTTATGGAAAGCTTTATAAAGTATATAACAGCCACATTTTCCTTTATCCTCAGATGATAGCAACAATATGAGCATAATATATTTGAAACACTTTATTTCATATATTACATGGTAGGTATTCAAGGAAAAAAGTCTGTCTACCTAATTCGTTTAGTTAATGATTGCAATAACCAGATTTAGGCCCCGCAAAATGAATGCCTCGGTATTTCTTTTTCCCTAGCGACATGTTCATTACGACTGTGTTCATACAATATATGTATATATAATATAATTGTATTGTACGTATTAATTTTCTCTCACCACGAATATTTTTATAGGTATTTTATAGGTTATAAATCCTGAGGACACTAGGAATCCCTGTGTCGTGAATTCTAAATGGTATTTTTATAAATATTCTAGTTTCGTAGTACTACTATAAAAATAATATGTTCATAATTGTGGTTTTAAAGCTATACAAAGTAGCTGCACCCTGCGGTTTCACCCGATTTGCCCAGCTTCTAAGGATCGTAGCGTAATTGTATAGCAATAAACCCTCTTAAAAATGGGCTACAAAATGTAAATTTTATTTTATTATTTCATTTCAAATCCGACTAGAGTTCCAGAGATTTGCGTGTTCAAACAAACATACTCTTTAGCTTTACTGTTGTTATTAGTATCTAAATATTAAGATTGAATTAGACCGTAAAATTTTTGCTTAAATACGGAACTTTGGAAAATAGATCTCAACTCGCATTGGCCGGTTTGCCAATTTGAGATGATGGTAATGGCTTCGAAATATCATTATTTCAATAAACACCAAATTACATTATTTTGAACATGAAGTAGGTTCAATATAATATAATTTGTGTATATTATATGATTGCCCCGAATTCACACAATCAGTCCTGATGAGAGAACGAGGAAAAAATACAAAATGAAGAGCAAAATACTAATAAAAAAAAGATGATTATTATTTCGATTTTTGTGAATCAAAAGAAACATAATTATGCTATTTATGCAGCAGTGGGACAAAATCTTATTATGCTAATGGTAGTCATTATCCTCTTAGCCTTTTTCCAACTCTGGGAATCAGCTTTCCGTCGGCAGAATATCAGTATATTACACGAAACCCCATTTTTGGGCAACTACGATATTTGAAGAATGGACTGGTTGTTCGGCTATTTGGGCTAATGACTGTCACTACTCGTAACAGTTGTTGTATGACAACTGGAATCGACGGCTTTACGTGTTCTCCGAGGCACGGAGGCACGAATGGTCACCAGTCTACAAACAGAACGCGTCAGGCGCACTTAAACGTTGCAGATCTTTTGATCAGCGTAGGTATAACTTAGCCACGAGGCCCACCCCGATAGGTGTATGTACCTTTGTATTTTTGTACGTATGTGTAAGTGTATCTACTCATATAATACGAGTATAAACCTACTTAAAATGCTTGAACCCAAGATAATTAAACTTTAGACAGGACAACGTCTGTTAGGTTATCTAGTTTTAATTAAATATATATTATTACCTGGTTGTCGCTTCACGTGAACCAGGCTGGGTCATACTTTTCCTTAGACAAAGCATATAGGCAAATTGACAATGCTGCTACCTTCTCACCTGTTTTTTATTATTACCTATAGGTTTATTCTATATGATTCATGTAAGTATCTGGTGGTTGCATAATTATCTACATACTCTTAAATGCCTGAAATTAATAACATAATTGTAACCATGACAAAACGGAACATGTCGTAAGAAGTAAGATAAATTTGTTCGCAGACTAGAAAGACCAAAGTGACGTTTCGCTCTGTCACCTTGCGCAATTTACGCAGGAAATTTCCGGGTAGGGACAATCTTTTCTTTTCAATCGGAGTAGAACGTATTTGATTGGATTGTTCTTATTTAATGACTGTGATTCGATTTATGAAAAGTGTTTTTATTTTCTTTATGACGAATAATTGAAGTAAATTATGATTCCCAATACGAGACCTACACTAGGACACAGACAATTTGTTAAATAAAAAAATATTTTTATTGGCAAGTTCCTGAACTTGCCCATGGTTAAATAAATTATCAGCTACCATGGTACCAACTAAATAAGTCACGTCTACAAAAACAGCTGAAACAGCTGGCAGAACAGCTCACAATACCTGAAAACACTCGTCGACTGAAGAAGAAGCGAGATATCTTTGACCAGAATAGTAGTCTGCAAGGCTAACTACATAAAAAGAAGGGCGGGCTCTACTAGGAGTAGCCCCGACACATCATTAATGACAACAACTCATCTGCTTATAGTCGTCTACAACCGACTGATTGCATGAAAAGATAAACAAAAAAAAAACTGCTCAGAAAACTAATCCCTCATGAGATATAACATTTGCGCGTATGCCCTGCATAGAAAAGGGGATCAACAGACGTCTTTTTAATATAAATAAAACAATATTTTCACAAAATTCCTATTGAAAAATTCGAACTTAAAATCTAAAGCTATCGCATTGACTCATCACAAGTTACAATATACCTCTGAAATTAATTCAAATGAACTTTGTGTACCAATCAATATGAATAAATCGGTACACAAAAGTTTATTATGTGTGTAGAAAATCATCGACAACATTAATACTTTGAAGGAAACATTTTTTACAGAATAACCTAAAAGTGTTCACTACCGAATACTCTTTACCATTGAAGTGAACTGTCACCGCGTCAAAATGGCGGATTGATGGATAATTACGGGTGTGCAAACCTGCAATACGTGCTTCCACGATGACGTCACGAAAAAAGAAAGAAGAGGTGGATGAAATGCGCAGAATAGATTGACTGCAGATTCTGATAAAGATGATTCTGTAAAGTCGCACTAATTGACTTCTTTTTTAAAAAGCTTACTAAGTAGCAATGTGGGTCGCCCATTACTAGTATTCTTGTTAACCACTCGTGCTAAGCTAAATGCTAGTGTTACGAGTGGTTTAATCGGTAGTGCAATGGGTGGGTTTCGAACCGACAACCACATTATGATCGTAAATCCGACAGCCTAGCCATTAGGCTACCACCGCTTTTATGCATAATGTGGATGAAAAGATGAAGTAATGCAAAAAAACATGAATGTATAATTTTATTTGCTATTATTTTGAATCTAGATTCTCTCAGATTAACTTCTTTTAAAATTAAACGCATGTCAACTAAGTTTTTAACACTAAATAAGAAGAGATACGTGCCCTTTAACTTAGATAGAGACAGATATATAAAAACATTTCCTCAATCAAGTCTTAACCTCGTACAACGAATGGGTGAACTTTTTTGTTAAGGTCAAAACAGATTTACGCGTGAATGTCTCCTTTTTCTTTATTTATGTCTTACCCGTGTGTCCATTTCCTGGGCCCTATTCAAGGGAAGGGTAAAATACACAAAAGAGGAACCATAACCTTAGCCGCCGTTAAATCGTAGCCGCGGTTAAAATAGCCTTTGCACAAGCTACATATTATATAATGTTTAAAATACATTTTAAGTATTTACTCAATACTCAATACTCAATATATTTATTGCACTCCACAATGTTAACAGGTGTTACACAGTAATTTAGTAGGTATCAATCATGGACCCTGTCGGGCACGGCAATTTAGGAGAGAGGAGGAAGGCATTCTATTTTTATATTTGTTATACCTACTACTTTTTTTAGTTTTTTAATTATTATTTTTTTTTATTTATGTTCTTAATTATTATTTTTTTATAGTTATTGTTTTGTATATACTATTTATATACCGTTTATTTTATTAGCATATTGTATCAATATACCTAGTAAGATTTATATAATTATGTATTTATTATTATATATTTAAACATATTTATAAAGTTATTTATTTGTATAGTTTGTTTTGAATATATTGTTGTTGTTAGACTTAAATGAAAGTCTTCTTTGTTACTGAAGCTAATTTTATTTGTCATGGTTTTTATTTAGGTATTCGCTTATGTCGTAGTAACTCTTTTTTAATAGCATTTCCTTTAATTTCTTTATAAATATACTATCTTTTTGTTCATTTTTAATTATTTGTGGTAGATTATTATATATTTTTATTGACATAACGAATGGACTGGTTGAATGCATTTTTAGCCGAGAGTTTGGTAAGTTTAGTCTGTCTTTATGTCTTAATGAGTATGGTAGATGTTTGTCTTCTTGTGTAGTGTAAAACTCGTTGTGTTTTCTTACAAATTTGCATGATTCTAGGATATATATACAAGGTAGAGTTAAGATGTTTAGGCGTTGGAAGTGGGGTTTTAAGAAATTTAATTTATTTTTAAGAAAGTCTACAATTTAAATAAATCAAAACTGCTAAATAATCGGAGTAAATATTTCCAACAATACAGTTTACATTGTTTGTTAAAACATTGAAATTACAATATTTGTTTTAGATTTATAATATTATAATTTTAAAAATATCTCAAATGTTGTTGCAATTTTTTGTAATTGCAAAAATTTTAGTGACATTATTTTGTAATCAAGCTAAATGTAGTTAACTGTTGCAATTTGCAATACATTTTCAAATTGAAACATCTATTGACAATAATTTTACACTAACACGCACTGGCCGCTAAACTTAAGTAGATAGTATTGTTTATACAAACATAATCATGTCACAATATAAATATAATATACACAATGCTCGTTAAATATTCTGTGCCTTCTTCGAAGAACATAGCAAACATGAAATAAATGAAAATCCCGAGCCTGAAGACGCATATAATTAAATAAAAGGGTTAGTTAATTGAATTGCGTGTTGAAGTTGTGTGTTCAATCTTAGAATTTGTTTCTGTTTTTCATGATTTCATTAGGCAAGAGTTACGCATTTAAGTTTCAAAATTTTCTATTAAAACTGCGTTAATCTTCTATATCACGAATTGCGTCATTTCTTAAGTTTCCCACTTTTTGCAGCATCGTAAGCAATACTAATACTAATTGCTATTGCACTCTCTTTGGTTTTACTCACACAATAGTAAGAAATTGAGAATAGAGAAGAGAGAGAGAATTCTAAGAGAAAGAGAAAGTCACGCACACATCTGAGGCGTCTAACCTCACCTCAGCACAAAATGTAAATAGCTAGCTAGAATAATATAAGGTCGAGTCACACACCTGAGATGATTTTAATTATGGAATTTTAGAGTTTGACCTGCAGCTATGTGTACATACTACACACATAAGTCCAAGTGAATAACCAGGCAAGAAATTTATCAGACGAGTGTTTTACTTGATTTGCACCAACAGTTTATTTACTTCAGATACAAATTTATTTATTTCTCACAACAATATAAAATACAGATTTCATTTATTATTCTTACATTGCTAACATTGTAAGCTAAAGTCGGTATTTCAGGTCACCAGGACTCCACAACTTGATATAATATTAAAATTAAAACGATGTTACCTACTAATTCAGAGAATAAAATTGTTATTATTTGTAAGACTTTATTTACTGAAGGCGTCTTCGAAATGAATTGAAATGATATTTATAACTGTAAATAGACCTTATATAGACACTTTTACAAGTCGATGTTTTAATTTTTTTTAAACTAGATGGCGCCGGCATTTCCTTTCTGACGACCTCTGACAAGAAAAGCCGAAAAAACTCAGAGAATCTCTTTAATTTTCAAGTCCAGACAATAGTTATATTATTAGATATGCGAGTTTTACAATGAAGGACAAAATCTTATCAGGCCTTTTGTAGAAGGAGCCATAGCAGTTGTGAGTTGACCTATCCTTTGATTGGTACTTCCGCTTAATATAGTTGTAGCTTAAAAAATGAGTGACCATCTCACGCGTGTGCAGTGTTTCATATGTGTGTGACCTGTCTTACGTGTCGTATCTTATCGGCGAGCTTCTCCAAAAAGGTCAGGTGCGTAGTACTCGCAACCGGCGCGTGTGTATGATAAGATGTCTGAATGTGGAAGAAGCGAAAGAGATATGCAAGAGACGCAGCAAGCGGCAGTCCATAGATTTCTACCTACCCCTGTGGGAAAAAGGCGTGACCGTATGTTTTTTTTTCACCACAATTTGCCTGATGTTAAGCATCGAAGTGGTCTACGATGGAGCGCGCTTGCCTAGTATGTATGTATGTACTAGACGTGTTTTCCTTAGTCCTTAGCGTTATTAATGATTTGCCTAGCACTCCTTCCGGTTTATTTTATTCTTCATCAATATCTTCAAAGTCGTCGTAGATTTCGCCTAGAACCGTTGAGTTCGGTGGAAGCCATTCGCAGCTCGTGTATTCGGAGGAACATACCTATAAAGAGAAAACGGTGTAGAGTATAATTAGGAAAAAAGTGCTGTTTTATATTAGGTAGGGCCAGGATCTCGAGCGTGACAGTCGCGCTTATGGCCACTCTACTAACGAGGTACTCTACAGTCAACTATATATTTAATAGACAGAAATATATTTTCTCTATTCGATTCAATCGCTGTAGCTCAACATTAGTGATCGCAGCTTGTGCTATTAAGGTTAAATATTAGCTTAAATCATTCAGTGTGAAACGTAACCGCAATCGACCGTTCGGAAATTGTGCCCAGTCGTTCATTGACGTCGACTGATGATTTATAGCCGCCGGATTTATAGCCCGATGAGTGGGAATTTTTAATATTGTCGCAGCAGACATTTATAATGATTCGCAAGGGTTCGCAACTTTGGTAACATGGCAGGAAATTACGTTACTTCAGATGAGTTTTCAGTTTGATTAATCAATTGTTAGACACGACAGTAAAATTGGTTAAGACACCGGTAAATCACTGTTGTGTTGAAGGAATGACGAGATCTTATATGAGAAACAACTACAATTATGTAGGCTATACAGGTATTTGTTCTATGTAGGGATCATCGCCTGACGATTGCTGCACTGTGGCGTTAATCAATCAATACTGTACGTGGGCGGGCTTCGTTCAATGGTAGATGTTTACGAGCCGTTGTGTTTTGCAGCCGCAGCTGATCAATATTGCTACCATACTTGCGCCGCAAGCGATGCTCAACATGACGTAAACCAACATCCAACACCCGTTTTAACAAGTAAAAGATGAATGCAGAAATATAAGGAGATCTTTAAAATAATTCAAAATTGGGAGGGTTATTTTATTCGTCTTAATTTTTGTTACGTTGGGTTGTTCGCGCATAATTTTGTTGCTTAATATCAAAATGTGTGTGAGGATTTGTTTTTGTTGGATAAATTATTATGATTACTAACTACATTGTACTGTGGTTTTTAGTCTTGGTAGTATTTATATCTATAATATATTATAATACGTCACCATCAACCTCCTGCCCTATTTTATTTTGTTTGTCATTTGCGCCAAATGTGATTTTCTTCCCCATACCTAATAAATAGGTACAATTTATTTCCTAGAAAGTAATTACAAAAATATTTTATTCTTCCAAAGTCCTTTATCGTAGTAGAAAAAAATCAGGAACAGATCTTTTTATTGAAGTTTGTTATTATCAAAACACAAAGCAACGTAATAATATATCTTATTAACCGTTACAGAAAGGGGACTAAATTAATCATACTAATTCGTAACTGTGACAAAAGCCCGGTATAATCTAGTTAGGCCTAATTTATTGAATAAAAAAACCGGTATGTGTTGACAAATGAGTATTTACCTTAGCGAGACCTCTGGTTAGGTTAATTGCCATATCAAAATCAAATAATAGTAAAAAAGTAGTTTTAAAGAAATCATGTGCCTATTAATAATTAAATTTTAAGCGGTGGTAGCCTAATGGTAAGGGCGTCGGACTTGCGATCATATGGTTGCCGGTTCGAACCCCACCCATTGCATTACCGACGTGAACCCACACGTAACACAAGCATTTAGCTTAGCACGAGGGGTTAACAAGAATACTAGTAATGTGTGTTACAACTCGTTAAATATGACTGGGCGAAGAAACAGGAACCTCTTCCTGGTGATTCTTCTCAACAGTAATGGAACTGGTTTTCGATTAATAATTTATCATGATTGGAGTGATTTTTTTTTGTTGTCATCGTATTCCATTGATTTTTTATTATAATAAACCGTTACTACCCCTAATTTCAGTTTTCTGAAATTAGGGGTAGTTCCCCTAAGTCCCGTTTCAACTCTCAACAATAATGGCAACCCTACCTATAATACCTATTTATGCAATATTATATGAAATTATAATAAAATGCTCTTTTAGCTTATAAGTATATCAGGTAAAAGACTGAAATTGTTCTTGATATGGTATAACAAAGTCGAGTGCTTGTAAGGTGGTAAAATAAAATATTTTGATCATGTCTACTTGACTCCACTTCTTTACACGGAAGATACATCAAAAGATAAAATACTAAAGTTTTATATCCAGCACTGTGAGTGTGAGCTGAATATTTTTGTCCTTTGCAGTTACTTTTTTTTTTGAACCGCTGAAGAAAATAAAACCCTCAATGCTTATTTATTTACAAAGTATTTTTGTTGTGGTAGGGCCACGCTGTTCGCAGCATGAATGGGCCGGCTCGACCGGGGAAGTACCACACTCTCGCAGAAGACCGACGTCCGAGTAGTAGCGTTTCGTTACTGCGCTTCGTTCGGTGAGCGAGAGGGCCGGAGGCCCAATTCCTCCCCCAATCCCCTTCCTTCTCCTTTTCTCCTTCCCCTCCCTTTCCCTAAATAGGCTCGGCAACGCATCTGCAACTCCTTTGGTTTTGCAGATGTCCATGGGCGGCGATGACTACTTACCATCAGGTAGCTCGCCTGCTCGTTTGCCGAGTTATCCCATAAAAAAAAATATTTACTGACAAAAATAATGACAGGTTTTCAATATTTTTCGTTCTTCATGTCTAGGTATGTTTTTTAGTTTTATGTATTGTCGAGCATATTATTATAATACCAACAGGCCTGTATTCCTCGAAGGACAGAGGTATATTTATGTAGACCCACCGTTTGTAGAAAGCGAGCGTTGCGAGCCTTATTAGGCGAGTCGGTATTAGGTAACATAACATAACATACCATCACGCCTGTATTCCCCGAAGGGTTAGGCAGAGGTGCGCTTAATGTACACCCACAGTTCGCCGGTATGTTTGGGTCCCATGTAATAGGGGGCGAGCCTATTGCCATTCACCGGGCACAAATCCAGACTCCGAGCTGCTACTGAGAATTTCATAGAAAAACTCAATAACACTTTACTCGACCTGGGGATCGAACCCAAGACCTCTAGCGTAGCAGTCGCGATTGGGAACACTAGACCAACGAGGCAGTCATTGCATGGTATTAGGTAGTCGGGTACAAATCAGAGAATAACACTGCTCGCACTAGGAATCTAACCCAAGACGGTTCGATTCGCAGGGCAAGCATACTGCTATTTGCTAGAACCATTAGTCTTGTATACTGTTCGCTCCAACGTATCAATCGTGATTTCGGCCACCAAGCTATTGCGGCAGTTAATCAATCAATCAATCAATCATAATTTATTTTGCAAGAACATGTGTTACAGAGTTGGAAAATTAAAAATATACAGGATCATCATATTCTACCTTAACAATAGGAGTGCAAACATTTCAGAAGTTATATAATCATTATAAAAGAAACCATTGCATATCATATAATTAATCATTAGCCTAATATTTCAATAAAATATACATTTATTTACATTATAATATAATTAAAAATCATTAAAAAATATCAGAAGTCACAACTATTATTGCAGTCTATAATTAAAATATTTTATTAGGATATGTCCTTACTTAAATATAAAAGAAAAAAAAATGTAATTAATAGTTAAAATAATCCTTCTCTTAGTTTATAACAAGACGTTGATATTTATTTTAATACACTCTAAAATGCTTCTTGTGAAGTTGATGACTGGCTAAAAGCTTCTGTCGGTTTGATTTAGTGCCTGAGATTGCGAGCACATTTTTATTAATTAACTATTTTTCCGCCCACGGCTTCGCCCGCGTGGTTTCTCGGGTTTTCTGTACTATCATATTCATGTATTATACATATAAACCTTCGTCTTGGATCACTCTATCTATTAAAAAAAGCTGCATCAAAATCCTTTGCGTAGTTTTAAACATACATAGGGACAGACAGACAACGGGACGACTTTGTTTTATAGTATGTTAATTAATTAATAAATTCACTCATTACTCTACCTGACCTCCAGAAGTTCCATAATACATTAGACATCAGACGGGATATTCAATAAGTTTTATGTTGGTCGTATTAGACACTGGCACATTTTTTATTGTCCCCGAAATAATGGTGCCAGAAAAAAAGAAGGATTATCAATCCTTTGTCGAGGTCCTTAAAAAGTGTAGGTAATGTAAAAAAAATTAAACGTCGCCTACAGAATGTTTAATACCACTCTGGAAAAGGCTTCGCTTTGACACAAGGAAGGCCATTTACAAAATTGATTGTAAGAAGATTTATTTCGTAAAATGCCAAATTTTTATGAAGAAAATAATGCAAGCTGGTAAGAAAAAGTATACTGACATACTTTTTGTAAGACAAAGAAGGGCATTGAGTGAAGTTTAAATTTTTAAGAAAATGTGTTTGATCATACCATGTTGTTTATTTATTTTTAACACTTACTCTAAAATGCTTGAGACAGCGAAATTTTTTTTATTAATTAATAAACTCACTCATGATTGCCTCATTAGTCTAGTGGTGCCAAGCGCGACTCCTACGCTAGAGGTCCTGGGTTCGATTATCAGGTCGAGCAAATTATTATTGGGTTCTTCTATGAAATTATAAGTAGCAGGGCGGAATCTAGATTTGTGCCCGGTCAGTGGCAACTGGCTCGCCCCAATTATATGGGACCTAAATACACCGGCGGATTGTCGGTGTAAATTGTACATCTCTGCCCAACCTTTCGGGGAATAGAGTTTTGATGGTACAAAAACAAAACAAGACACAGGAAGAATGATTCCAAGAGATTAAGCAGCTATTTTTAGCGTGTGGTTTCTCTCTGAACAAAGGGATGTTATGTATAAGGATAATATATTAAACATACCCTTAGTGTTTGAAACATGACAAAAAGGCTTTCTGTTCGGAGTACGAGCGACATTTATTCTGTCCGGCGTTGCCAAACGAGGTACGGACGTACGGTATGTAGATTTTGTCGGAAACTGCAAGAATTACGAACAGACGCATGCATTCACTAATCACATACCCAGCTTTTATAGGGCAATAAACCAGGTTGTAAGCACAGCCAAGTGCTTTTCAAATAGCAGTCATTTTCTTTAGTTCGTTGGGAGTAATGAAGAGGTTAGTATTTTTAATTAAATACAGTTATTGTTCTTTCAGCAAGAACAGTTAATAGAAGCAGCAAAATGAAAGATGAAATAAAATTTAAATTGTGGAATGTATTTTTTAAGATCTACCACTGTTCGAATCTTAAAAACAATAAGAAAGTTAAAATATTACATAACATAACATACCATCACGCCTGTATTCCCCAAAGGGTTAGGCAGAGGTGTATTTAATGTGCACCCACAGTTCGCCGGTATGTTTGGGTCCCATGTAATAGGGGGCGAGCCTATTGCCATTCACCGGGCACAAATCCAGACTCCGAGCTAGTACTGAGAATTTCATAGAAAAACTCAATAACACTTTGCTCGACCTGGGGATCGAACCCAAGACCTCTAGCGTAGCAGTCGCGATTGGGACACTAGACCAACGAGGCAGAACATTACATTTATTAAATATTATTTTAAATGAATTTTTCGCACTGACAAGGTCGGTATCCCGATGGACTTCACTCATATTTAATTAAATGACTCAAAGAACTCGAAAAATATCCGCCAAATTTTTATATGTAGGTATTGGTTTGTATGTAGGTGTAATTGTGTTTGTACACAGCAAGGCGTAGTTTTAACCGGCCTTACTTCTTTGTACGCAAGGTTCCATCTTAACTTTTTATTTGATCTGAGGTTTTTAGGAGTTGAATGTGTAGCATTTACTTTAAAAAAAATTAATCATTGCGACGAAAACATGAGAAATGACATAACATACTATTACGCCTGTATTCCCCAAACGGTTAGGTAGAAATGTACTTACTGTACGGCCACATTTGCAAACTGCCGAAACTTAGCTTGATATAGGAATGAAACTGATATACTCTAGTATAGCTCACGCTGAGGACCATTATACTAATTAGAAATTTATAGAAGAAAATAAATTTTGAAAAAAAAAATTGAATGGCCCTTCAGAATTTTTTGTCCTTTATGTCAACAAACATCTAATTCCGGCTTCCATACCAGAGAGGTTTGACATTAAATATAATGGATATCAAGTTCTGGACTCGAAAGCAGGCTTTGAATACCATGCTAAGTCAGGGTCAGTGAATTTGAATGAAGAAATATTTAGCTAAAGTCCAAGGACATATATGGGATGTTGTATGGTGTAAAGCTGACCACATTTTATTAAAGGCTGATATAATCATGGTCGTTTCTTTTTAAGTAATGGAACGCAATTTCTCTCTTGGGCCACAATTTTTTGTTTTTTTTTTTAATTTTTTTATGGGATAACTCGGCAAACGAGCAGGCGAGCTACCTGATGGTAAGTAGTCATCGCCGCCCATGGACATCTGCAAAACCAAAGGAGTTGCAGATACGTTGCCGAGCCTATTTAGGGAAAGGGAGGGGAAGGAGAAAAGGAGAAGGAAGGGGATTGGGGGAGGAATTCTCTCGCTCACCGAATGAAGCGCAGTAACGAAACGCTAGTACTCGGACGTCGATTTTCTGCGAGAGTGTGGTACTTCCCCGGTCAAGCCGGCCCATTCATGCTGCGAACAGCGTGGCCCTACCACAACAAAATGCTTGAATTAAAAAGCTTGATAATCCTACTCAGAAAATTTTGCAAGAAAACGGCAAAAACGTCACTGGTGCATGCAATTAATATCTAAGATTATACGAGTATTAATCGCAAAAAGTTCAGCGATAGCTGTGTCATTATTATTTATTATTGAAATATAACAATTTACAGTCTTCCTATCATTTGCATCTGCCAAACCACAGAGCAGTTTTTCGGTATTATAAATTAATCAATCGTGACAAACACAGAAATACATATTAAATTACCTATCTGCTTTTGGTTGTACGTATGTGGTGCCCGGTCGCAATCCCATGGGCGTGACTATAACATACCCTGCCGCCTTCCCTGGTGACAAACAATTCATGAGATTTTTCCGCACCACAAAAAAGGTTTGGTGCCGCGTTGTTTTTTCGCCTTGAGATGTACAATCCGCATCAAATATATCTGCGCATTACAAACTGCTCAAAATGATCGGTGCAGCTAAGGAAATTAAACTTTAGCTCAACAACTCTAAGAATATTTTAGAATGGACACCTTATGCATATACATAGTACGTACGTATGTATATGCATACGCTGTCCATTCTAAAATATGTAGTAGTACGTATTTACGTATATATATACGTACATACGTACGTATGTACGTATACGTATGTACGTATACGTATACATGTATTTTTAACCCCCGCAAAAACGACGGGGTGTTTATTAACCCCCGACGCAAAAACGACGGGGTGTTTAAACCCCAACGCAAAAACAACGAGGTGTTATTACTTTGACGTGTCTGTGTAAGTGTGTGTCTGTGGCATCGTAGCTCCCGAACGGATGGACCGATTTGGATTTTGTTTTTTTTTGTTTGAAAGGATAATTAGTCGGGAGTATACTTAGCCAGGTTTGATGAAAATCGGTCGAGGTATAAAGCAACTGTCGGGGGTTTTTTAAATTCTTAATATCTCATTAAGATAATATTTCATTTCCCTAAATACACATATAATTATGAATAGTCTGTTGGCTTTTATATATTTGACGCTGACTGTACGAGTACGTCAAACCAACTACGACCTTAAACTTCATACCTCTACGAATCGTTTTCTTGTAACTAATGTTACTAGATATTGCCCAGCCACGCTTCGAAGGCCATAGTAAAGCTCTTCAATAGCTATTAAACAAAAAAAATCTCAGAAAGGAGAGAAAATGGTACTTAACGGTTTTGTCATTGGTATACACATTGTGTAGTCAAGCTTAAGTTCTCCATTTCAGAAATAAAGATACAGATTACATTTTATTATGCAATTTAGCAACAAATACCGTTTCCCGTTACTGTATATGTGTAACTTAGTGTCGAGTAGCCTCATAAAGCTGCTGTCACAAGATGATGGCTAAAGTTTTTAATTGCTACCCTGTTTATAACATGATATAACACATTTATGTACTTTAACATTATTATTTGCACACTTTCTCGGGTTAATATTTAGTCTCTTGTAGTGAGCCACGAAAATTAAGTAGCAAGACTGTAACGATGCTGTGTCATTGCTGAAAATAATTTATTTCATATTAGAAAATAATATGAACTATTCGATAGCTGACATTTCCCGAGCAAATTCTCGTAGCAGTTCGGAGTTTGAATATGTGCCCGGTGAAATGTAAAAGGATGGCTTCCTATTACATAGGACCTATACATAACGAACCAAACCATGTGGTTACAAACTCTTTTTTAAACACAACACCTTCTGCCTTAGGCATAAAATAAAAGAAATTCGTTTTGACAAAATACCATATTAATTAGAGTAGATAGTAGTATTAAGTAGGCTAGTTCTCGCTGGTATGTCTGCATCTCACAGAATATCGACGTGATGTAGCAGTATGCATACTGTTTCTATTCGTTCGGTGAGCGATCGCTTAGTCCCATTCTTCTCCTTGTATGCTTTCCCTCCCTTTTTTCTTACGGTAGGCAGCGGCTTGGATTGTTGTTTTCTTTGCATTGTTTGGACAATGTTTAGAGAACTCAACCAGTCTATGAATGGTGGTTGCCACTCACCATCAGGTGAGCCGCTCGCTCGTTTGCCATAGCTAAGAGGCTCGGCAACGCATCTTAAATTTCTTTGGTGTTGCAGGGCTCCATGGGTAGCGATGACGATTTACCATCAGATGGCGCGTCGGCTTGTTTGCCGACTTAAAAAAGAAATAATTCTATACTCTCCTCTTAATTATTTATGGTAAGGGATGGAAAAGCTTACACGGCGTAACATAGCTCAACACAATACTAAAACTAGACCGAATATCGGTAGTACACAAGATTGTTCCAAGTTAAGATGCTTTGTAACTTTGCCAAGTATTAACTTCGCAAATCCGGGTGTAATGTCCTACGTTAAATTAATTTGTCTCGGAGCCCGCAAATAATAGCTTGCTTTATATTTTGTTGTTCGAATAAACTGCGGCGTTTAAGGCTTTGTAGGGGAGACCTAAGGGATATTGATGACAGGGAAAGGGAGGTATGAAACCCTGATTTGTGTCGCGTTTTAGAATAAATGTGTCTGGGCTCAGCACCAGACCCATTATAGTTCTTATCTTATATTCAGGTTCACCTTATTTAGGGATCCGTTTTTCCGACATTCAATAAACGATTTATATACTGGTGCGATATTTACCGCCATACTCATAAAAGTATAAGACATTATTTTAGTGAAGGAAAAATACGACTGCGGGCAGGATTCGAACGGATCAGGTCTTCTGGTTAGGTACACCAGACGCTATGACCGCTAAGCCACCGCGAGTCCCACCCGCCAGGTCGAATTGCGTTCACATTTTTTAATGTACGTGTTTGAGGTGACGTCAACGCCGTATATCCTGCCCGCGGTCGTATTTTTCCTTCACTGAAATAACTTTATAATCTTTGCATGGAAAACGCCTTAAAAATACAAAAAGATAATATAAAACGTGTTATAAGCCTCTTAGAACTATAATGTGCTTTGTCTTGTTTTAACAGGAGTTTATAGGAATTCTATTAGACGTTTTTTTTTTATGGGATAAATCGGCAAACGAGAAGGCGAGCTACCTGATGGTAAGTCGTCATCGCCGCCCATGGACATCTGCAAAACCAAACACTTTAATTAAATTCACTAAAACACAACAGAAATCACCACAACGTCACTATAGTTGTACACTACACTCAACAATATCGCACAATTAATCACTTGTTAACTCACTTCGATCTTCACTTGTTCGCTTCCAACACAAGACTACTCTGCCTAGCCCTCACGACCGGTATTTATACGCGCGATGAAGATTCCAGAGTCGAATGGTCGCGATGAGTCGATAAAAATCGTGTAGGTACAAAAACGCCTATTGTTTCCGGGCGTTGACCCGTGACCTTGGCCTTGAACTGTTATTATTTGTGAGGGGCGCAGTCGGGTGCATTCTTTTTTGTTTCGACGTGCTTCTATGACGGATCTAGAACCTTCGTGGCCTATCCACGTTTTTCTATTAGTTATCCGGCGTAACAATATGAAAGTTTATCCAACAGTAAATTTATCCTAAAACTTCATTAATTACGCGTATTTTTTTATTCTAATTCACTCTCTTGTAGCAAGTTCAGGTAGCTGTCTAGACAAGATACACAAGTACTCCACTATTAAGCGAAAGGCCATATGACATTGATTTCCAATCTATCCAATCATCCACATCGACTCATCATCATCATCCTCCTGGATTTTCCCAAATAATTTGGTGTCGGCACGACATCTCTTAAAATAGGTTTTTTTATTACAGGACTATAATACATCGATTTCATTAACGTAGCCTCAAGTCGTCTGTCCATCACTAACATTCATGAATACGACAGTCAGTCCACAAAATTTTTAATCAAGATCTCGCAGTAAGGCCCAGGCTTACTGAGAGTTCGCTATATAGATGGCTAACGTTGATTTGTTATTCGATTAATTGAACTATCGAGCGGAAAGCGGTTTCGGGTAGGCGGCGTTCATAGTTAATCCAAATAGAGCAATATTGGTTCTTGGTATAATAATGATCTCTAATATGTTAGGAGATCAGTGATATGGATCTGTCATGTTACGTCATCAATCGAAACAAAGACATCAATGGTACATTACCATTATGGTACTCACGGCTACATATCAAGCTGTACTAATCTAGTATCGACTGACCTCGCATTTTAAAGGCTTTCCGTACAATGCGAGGCCAGACTATACTGGATTTGTATAGCTTGGTGTGTAGCCGCGTGTACAGTAGCCAGCACATCAGGTAATACAAAACTGTCAAATTTCCCCAAATGTTTTTAATCCTTAAATAGTTGATGATTAAGTTCAAAATCAAGCCAATCAATGGACTGCCTCGTTAGTCTAGTGGTCCCAATCGCGACTGCTACGCTAGAGGTCTTGGGTTCGATCCCCAGGTCGAGCAAAGTGTTATTGGGTTTTTCTATGAAATTCTCAGTAGCAGCTCGGAGTCTGGATTTGTGCCCGGTGAATGGCAATAGGCTCGCCCCCTATTACATGGGACCTAAACATACCGGCGAACTGTGGGTGTACATTAAGTGCACCTCTGCCTAACCCTTCGGGGAATACAGGCGTGATGGTATGTTTATGTGTTATGTTTATGTTCAAAATCAAGTGAGAAATATTTAATATTATAACTTGATGAAACTTGATGTGCTTGCTACCGTACAACATGACAACGCATTGTCATTGATTAAATGGAGATAATACAAGTATTTACGAACATCGAGACTTTTCATAAGTCTTGGCTCAATATTTTTTCATAAAATTTTTTGATCAAGAACTCTTGACAGGATTATTAGGATTTTCAATAAGAGCTATAATATCCAATTCATTCATTTCTTCGTGTACCTTACAATCATCAAACCAAAAACGGATATTAATATTTGAATCGACAATATTACAAAACAAACCTACTACATAAAAAGTATTTGTAGGTACTAAGAAAGTTGACAAAATATGTGGGGTTTCCGTTCATAACTTTTTATATCTTACCTTAAATATCTTGCAAGTACCTGGAGAAAGTGTTCAATAGAAGATTGGTTCGAATAAAAGAGGTTTATTTCGGAAAAATTTCGTCGGCGGCCTATTTGTATGCAGTAAAAAGTGCGCCAACGTACAAACATGGCCCATTTAGAGACAAAGTGAGGTTTTATTGGTAATTTACCGGTGTTTTACCGTTTGAATTATACGGTTTTTGTTTTATTCGACAAATTCACGATTTATGTGCTAATTTTAGTACTTTTTTTGCGCAATGTATCAAAGCCCATTAAAAAGCTGTTCGCGTTTATTTGAGAAGCTATTTTTTTGTAGAGTAACTAGATTGTGCAAGTTTTATTTACTTGTGTAACTATGTGTTAGTTAACATACCATCACGCCTGTATCATCCCCGAAAGGCTAGGCAGAGGTGTACAATGTACACCCACACTCGCCGATACACGCCGATATGTTTAGGTCCCATGTAATAGGGGGCGAGCCTATTGCCATTAACCGGGCACAAATCCAGACTCCAAGTTGTTACTGAGAATTTCTTAGAAAAATCCAATAACACTTTGCTCAACCTGGGGATCGAACCCAGGTTGACCTCTAGCGTAGCAGTCGCGCTAAGGACCACTAGACTAATGAGGTAGTCCATTTATAACTATGTGTTAGTTAGTATTAAAAGTTTTATATGAGTAGACTCCGTCAAGTTTCCACAACTTCAC
The DNA here is from genome assembly GCA_958496365.1 of Subacronicta megacephala. Classification (NCBI taxonomy): domain Eukaryota; kingdom Metazoa; phylum Arthropoda; class Insecta; order Lepidoptera; family Noctuidae; genus Subacronicta; species Subacronicta megacephala. Next base: position 4,432,038 of record OY292520.1, on the reverse strand, counting down.
GACGGCGCTTTGCAACGGTACCATACCATTACACCTGTATTCCTCGAAGGGTTAGGCAGTCGTGTACTGATATACGCCCACACTTCGCCAGTCTGTTTAGGTGCAGTATAGGTAATAGGAGGCGAGCCGAATGCCACTAACCGGGCACAAATCTAGACTACGAGCTGAGCTGCTAGGAACTGAGAATTTCAAAGAAAAACCCAATTACCTTTGCTCGACCTGGGAACCAAACCCTGGAGTCTAACATAGCAGTCGCAACTAGGACCACTGGACTAATGACTAGGCGGTGTGAATATGTAGGAACAATAACGTGTAACTTCTTATAGCGCTTACGTTGAGGGCTGGAGTGAGGGCCATTTGTACCTATGCTAATTTTCATAGAAAACACCTTCGTCTGATTAACCTTGTGATTATACGCTTTTTGGGGGTCCCTAACGACTTCCTGATTGTTTATCTAGATCGAGCAATAGTGTCGAGCTATAATTAAGATTTCTAGATTCAAGTTGCTGATTTGAAGCCGGATATACAGTTGGCTGCTTAGGTACTCGACGAAATATTAGCCAATAATAATAATAATAATGATTAGCCGCCGAATTTCAACTCAACTTTTTTGAATTGATCTTGAATAAAATATTTACCTGCATACTTGAGAGATTTTCGCGATGGCTTGTGAGGTCTGCCAAACCTTGTGGAGTATAGCCTAACCCCTCCTCTGAGAGGAGACCTTTGCCCAGCAGTGGTATAATAAATGCGTAATAAAATATTTACCTTGCAACGACAATCCTCAGCGGCAACGAAGTGGAACACGTCAGTTCCGGTCGCGACGCCATGTTGGCAGTGACGCAGGCGCACCACTAGTGGTCGACGGCCGCCGTACACGCACACTGGGTGATGAGACTTCTTGAATGGGAATTCCCAGTCTGAAATCTACATAACATACCATTAGGCCTATATTACCCGAACGATTAGGTAGAGACGTTCTGAATGGACACCTACACTTCGCCGGTATCTTTAGGAACCAATGTAATAGGGGCAAGCCTATTGCCATTCACCGGGCACATATAAAAACTCTGAGCTGCTACTAGGAAGTTAATAGACAAACTAAATAACAGTTTGAATGAAAAAAATAAACATGGTTTACAAATCGAATGATAACCACCACATATAAAATTTTTTTTGAACAATTTATTGGTACTTCTTCCCCATAATTATGTTTATAAGCGAGGTACTATATAAGCATTGAGACCTAGAAAAAATGTTATAGTGTCCTTATAAAACGTAAGAAAAATATATGGCTGCACGACGTAATACAGAAAAACAATCAATCTTTCCTCGGAATCAATTAATGAACCTATAGGTGAGTGATTATTATTTTTTTATTACGCCAAATGCACTGTCCACGAGAATATTGATACCGATATCATTATTTTGCATTAAGTTAATTTAAATGCAATACAATTAACATATTATACGGAGTAATTAATATGAGTTTTATGTATTCACATATGATGGAAGATAAAACCAATTCGTTGAAAACATGAGCATTATCGTTACTATATGTAACATTTTATCGAAATGACCACTAAAGGCCTGCACACTGCACAGGTTTGCTAGTCGAGTAAGTACAGTAAATAAAGGCTTTGCTCATACTATGCTTAACACCAGCTGCAGCCTGTGAATTGAAGGAATAGGCAGAGGTGTACTAATGTGTTCACCGGTATGTTTAGGTCCCATGTAATAAGGGGCGCGCCTCTTGCCATTAACCGGGCATAAATCAAAAACCCAGAGCTGTTAATGAGGATTTTATAGAAAAACCCTTTGCTCGACCTGGGAATCGAACCCAGGTCCTCTACCGTAGCAGTTGCTAAAAAATACAATTAGGTATATAACTTTGTATCTAAATAGGAGTACACGAGCAAAATTATTGTATTCTTGTTTCCATTGTACATCCAAGGAATTGCGAAACAATACATTTTCTTACGGATTCTGAATATACCTACTTTATGAATAAACTTTGCACAAACAAACATACATCAAGTAAGTTGCTGAGTGATTACGGAATAGGTACAAATGAATATATCAAAAGCTTCCTACACACTCTTTGGAATAATATATTACCTACTACCGACATATCAATGTGCTCTCTTTGGCAACGCACACAATGATTTTAGCCAAAAACTTTTGGCGTAGTTTTATCCCGCATAATAGCTCCAAAAAATATCGTGTACAAGTAAATGACCGATATAATAAGTATAATATTCTGACCAATCAACAACCTTTTTCTTTTTGAAGTTGCGTAATTAGGCAAGCCCTACTAAATACACAAAATAATAATTAAAGGTATATTTTCAATGGCTTTAGAATATTGTAGGTTTCCCAACAGCTATTGATTACAGTTAATTAACGGTGTTAATCTATGATTAAAAAGAAAAGTACGGTTAAAGATCCATAGGTTAAAGTTCTATTTTCAGTTGTAAATACGCTTTAGTTGACGTTGCAATTATCACTGCTATGAACTAAGAATGTGTTACTGACGTATAATTTGCGAAAAACTAATTAAACAGCGGGCAGGATTCGAACCTGTGTCTTCTGGTTAAGTACACCAGACGCTATGACCGCTAAGCCACCGCGACCCCCACCCGCCATGTCGAAATTTGCCTTCACAATTTTAATTTACGTCTTTGAAGCGTCGTCGGCGACGTAAAATAATAACTAATAATCTTTGCATGGAAAATGCCTAAAAAATACAAAAGATAACTAATTAAACATTTGAATTTGGCGCTCAATGTGGGACAGGGTAGCAAAGTTGAAGTGGGAGTGGGCTGGCCATGTAGCCAGAATGCAAAACTCTTTGTGTAAAAGAGTGTTAGAATGGAGACCATGGGGCCAGAAAAGACCTCGAGGGCCGCCACAAATGAGATCAAGAAAGTGGTGGGCAGCAACTGGACCCTAATTGCCCAAGACAGAGGAAACTGGAGAGGATTAAAGGAGGCCTACACCAAATATTTGGTCGATTAAGGCTAAAGAAGAAGAAAGAAGACACCATATTGAACATTTAGAAAAAAACAACAACTTCACCTATGTACGAGATATGTAGGAACATATCTTGTCCCTTGACTTTAATCAAACCGAAATTAAACTTCGGAACTGATAACTGAAGGGCGACTCAAGGTTTCGCTAATCTGAAACTTCCAAGTTCATTACCATTATCAAAGCAATTATTAAATGAATTCGGAGTACGAAATTGATATTGCGCACTCATAAACCGTTTCGAAATCCTGTTATTAATCCGTTTCAAGTCTGAGCAGTATTTGCTGAGTTCGTTCAGTGCAAACCCCGGTAAATAAACAATGAGTTGGTATGAAATATGCTCTGCCATCAACTTGACTTAAGAGCATCGTGTGAGAAGTTTAAATTAAACTGGGAACAAACACTTTTGACTGAATTACTTAGTAAGTGGCGGTGAAAAATATTGTGAAAACATTCTGGCGACAGTTTGTTTTTAAATAAATGCACCTATCTGTTACTTGACATTTAATTAAAAAGGGGTGTTTGAACATAACTAAGATTAGAAGGGAAGTATTTATCCTCAACTCTATTTTCCGGCACCACTGCTGGGGATGGACATCCATCCCCTTTCTCAACATGAGAGAGGTTAGACTATAGTCCATCAAGGCATATTGCCCAGGGTGCCCTGGGTGATCATTTATTTGCATCGGCACTTTTATCCTCACATTCCTCCGCGGTTGTCCTCACATTTCAAAAAACTTTGAGGCAAGGCAACTTACATCTTTTCCTAATATATCATCATCATCATCAGCCCGTATTTGTCCACTGCTGAACGTATGACTTTCACCTCTTTTCTTTTTTCTCAATATATATTCTTGCAAAATTTCATTGAAATCTGTTCACTAGTTATTTAGTTATTTACGCTTTATAATATTAGTATTGATGGTGAATGTTTTTTTTCTTTAAAGGTTACTAGCAAAGGTCGCACATTACCAGTAATCTCGTTAACTCCTCGTGCTAAGCCAAATGCTTGTGCTACGAGTGGGTTCACGTCGCGTCGGTAGTGCAATGGGTGGGTATCAAACCGGCAACCACATGATCGCAAGTCCGACGCTACCTTAGATACCTGTATGCTTTCTACAGTACAGTTTTTGATAAATATAATTTCATAAAATATACAATATTATTTCCCACCTGCATTGCAGTACCAAAGTTCCTTTTAGCTAATATACTTTTCTAAATAAATTCTTAGAGCAGTATTCTTGAGAATTCTGTTTGCATTGTTCAATATATTATTAAACCTTTTCGTTGCAACTCTTTTTCTTTATGTGCAGTGGTAGTAATATTCCTTTTGATTAGTGTAGAATTTATTAATTCCAGTTAGCTACGTAGGTATTATCATTCCAATTGTTTTTTGATAAGTAAAGTCATATAAGTCTTACCATCCAATGATTAGACGGAGTAGTTAGTCAGTATTAATCAACCTTCCAACCTAAGATTAAATCATCTCACAAATCATACTTATTTCTTTATCTTTTTAATTTTATTTCATTACTAGCTGTAGCCCTTAATTTCACTCGTGTCCAAAAAGGATTAACTTTCGATTTATAGGCAACTTATCAAGATAAAACAATCATATTAGTATCATTACTGTGGATAACCTTATTCAATTTATAGTTTTTGCGTGATACGCGTATAAACATACTTAAAGACAAACAAAAATTCTTTAGATAATTGTTTTAGCTTGTATTGAACTTACAGACCTCTTTTATTATTTTTTCTTAAATATTTATCCTATGTACTTAATTACATCGACTTGTTACAATCTGATTGGGGCGAGTACCACAAATATTATACGTGCTATGTATAATGAAAAAGTGTTTTTACAGCAGCTCACTTGTAGGTAAAAAAAAAATATGCTTAACCCGCCAAACGACGGAGACACACCATTGCCTATTTCCAAGATGTTTTTAGGTATTTTGTTGCTAAAAAAACTTCAAGCTATAAGAATGCTTTTAGGAATCACACAGTAAAATATGAAGCTTGTCATTTAAATTATAGTGTACGATCAGGTTACCACAAAATGTCAAGTTTTCACAGTCTATTTTGAACTTAATCATCAAGGTTTTAGGGTTTAAAATAATTCGGAGTAATTTGACAGTTTTATATAACTTGATGTGCTGGCGACTGTACATACGGGGCACGGCCACGTAAGAGGAAGAAAAAGACATATTGTGGGCAGACATACAGTATGTAGAACAAAATTTATAAGTTTACTCTTTTTGAGAGTACCTATTCTGTGTTTTTAGTTTGTAGGATTCCGGGACAATCCTTAGTATTTCTCAGACGGGGAGATGAAAGGTATCCAATAAAAAATAAAAGAGAAGGATCGCAGTAGTGTCGTGGCAGTATTTCTAGCGGTTTTTTTTAACAAATGGCATGCTTATTCCATGACGTCATCGTTTCCGCACGCGTCATTTTCCAGTGCACGCAACCAACCTTCTTCGTATCAAGCAATTTTCAATAAGGTTCCCATGAAGAGGCTTCCGGCTGATCTCGATTTCCTGTTCACTTCCACACGCTTCCGCATTGTTATCGTTTTAATAATCTTTTGTTATTTATTGTTCTACGCATAAAATGGTATTCATTTGTGCCTTGTTTCTCACGAAATTGGATAAAAAGGGAAAGGAGGTCATATTGTGGAATATTAAATATTAAACGAGGTTGTCGATTTTTACGGTCCGTAATACATATTTTCTCGCTTCGTTTTTCATTTTAATGAATACATTTATAGAAACACTATAATTTCTTTTCAAACAGCATTAAAGCTTAGAATCTATGTATTTGACCACAAAAGTACTTATCTCAGCATTGACATAATTATCTGAGTAATTTTAGAGTAAAAAGTGTTGAATTTCTAGATGGAATTGCGAAATTAGAAAGTAGTGTTTCATTTTAAATGAAACATTTCAATAGTTAATGCAAGAATACAATTTATTTACATAAGTAAAGTGTCTCATTCCTAAAATAATTGAAGCTTGGTGCTATAACATTAATTTTAGACTCAATTTTTTAAAAGGCTCATTATGTTAAAATCAAAATGATGTCCAGTCAATAGTCGCTACTATTATTGCTTTTTTGCAAGGTCTTATGAAAATTGTGATCAACCGAGGCGTCCGCAGCTTCACCTCAAACTAAGCTATCAATAGGCTACATCGTTTTAACCTTTAAAAATTCAAACATAAATAGGTAATCAGTAAAAGTCTGCAGAAGTGCTTTCAAAAAATAAATAACTGGTCACAGAAAGAATTGTGCAATATTTGTATTGCTTGATATTGAATGTACACTTCACTAAAAGTATGAAATCCATTTTTGACGTAACGATTAAAATAACTGCAAAATTGTTGAGTGCAAATAAGATTAATAAATTACGTTGTCGAGCGTATTTATTTTTCAGGTCACTCACGGGGAACCGACAACTATTGGAGCAAATGAGTTTTTGAGCGGAGACCGTGACTAGGCAAACGTAGTGTAGGATGCCCGCTGGCTGCAACTGGATGAATAGAGCTAAAAATCGGGCTCTGTTGCGTTCACTTAAAGAGGCCTAACAGTACGTCCAGCAGTGGACGCATAGGGGCTGATGATGATTTATTTTACAGTATCCACAAACTGCCACAAAAAAATAATAAATATATAATAATAATAATGTTTATAATTTGATCAAGGTAAGGGGAATCTAAATTTGTATGCCAATCAAAATTGATATCAAAATCAGTTAGTGAGGTAAATTTCGAAACTTTGACGCACTTCAAATGTTATTGAAACTTAATTATGTAAGCAAAGCATTTCAATTTTAGAGATGTTGTTTTTGTACGTGTTATGCTTCCGGGCGAAAAGGGACACGTTAATACTGTGGTTTATTTTATTATGAATAAATCTATAAATTTTGGTGTCTTTATAAACATTAGTGGCCGACCGGTGGTTGAAATTCGACCATAATATCTTTTTTTTCCTTCTCTAAGTAAATTTTAATGATGCGAAATCTTACACTCCTCCATGCGCGTAATATATGCTTAAAATGGTGTACATAGTTTTCTCTTCACGTATAAATATATTGATATCGGAGTCAGTTACTTTTAATTGAATTAAGAATTCACGATCCTTCGTAGTTTTTTTTAAACAAAACGTGAATTCATCATAAAATTGATACTGTTTTTGAAAAAAAATTACATCCTTAGAAACCTCGGTTTCTTCTTTGCCCAAAATGCGGTGAATTGAACCAGAAGATGCAGGTTCGAGTCCATTTGGATCTTTTCTTTCACAAATATTTGGTAATTATATTGGAATGAGCCATAGCTTCATGCTTTGAACCTTAAAGTTATTATGGCTATGACTGCGAAAGCTCCAATGATGGCTCCCTAGACTCGGGGGCAAGATTTATTTTGAATAAATTTTTAAACTTGTTTATGGTCTAAACATGAATATTCAAATGTTATTTATATGTAAATGCTTTTATTGTAATGTTATAATCGTATTTTTGTTTTCAAAGACAATTTAAATGTATACACAGTTCCATTTTGCGAGCTTATTATATTAATTTTTATTTTTATTAGAGGGCAAGTGTTTTAGTGTGCCTATTAACACGATTAAAAGTTTTATGATTGAGTAAAAATTGGTTACCTAACCTACATTTGGTAAGAAGCTATAACCTCAACATTGACAACAAAAAAATAAGAAACTGAAGCCTTTACGAAAGAGATTTTAACGGAGTCCGCCATAAATCAGCGCGTTAGACTAAACCGTGATCTCTCTAGTCTCATTGTGAGAGGAAAATCGAAAAATGGGATAGTAATGGACTTAAATAAAATGTACCATCGACCCGAAGACGAAAATGAATTAAAAAGGAACAGTTTAATGCCCATTAACCGGGCATACACCCAGACTCCGAGCTGCTACCAAGAATTCACAGAAAAACACTTTGCTCGACCTGGTCATCAACCCAGGATATCTAGGGTAGCAGTTGCGCTTTGGACCACTAGACTAATGAGGCAGTTTTTTTGTAATATAGCAGTAACAATAGTTACAATTAATACCGTATAGTGGATGTCACAATACCAACTTCCATGAATGTAAAAAGTGATCTAGACGTACAATTTGCAAGAAAAACAAAAAAACAAAGTTTAGGCCTTAGCCGAGACAATCCGGCTTAATCAATCAAATTTAGTAGTAGTTGTGCCTGCTGGCATGTCTATTTGCTAGCATGAATGTGTCCGCATGACCGGGAAAGTACTACCCTCCCACAGAATATCGACGTCAAGTAGCAGTATTCATACTGTTGCGTTTCGTACGGTGAGTGTGGAGCGCCGGTGGCCCAATTTCTGCCTCAATCTCCCTCAATTCTTTCTCCTTTTTCCTTCCCCTCCCTTTTCCTTGAATAGGCTCGGCAACGCATCTGCAACTCCTTTGGTATTGCAGATGTCCATGGGCGGCGATGACTACTTACCATCAGGTAGCTCGCCTGCTTGTTTGCCTAGTTATCCCATAAAAAAAAACTTAACCAACCTCTCTGGAGTCACACCTGCCCCCACAAGCGGGGACCTTCACGGTATCCCAGCACCGGAGGCCATTCTCATCGGTCTGCTCAGCCCTCGCCAAATACACCCGAAGTTTGCAGGACATGATGCTATATGATGACGTCACCATGTACAGCACCACGATTGGAAGAAGACGACATGGCTTCAACCACATGATCCTTGCTAGAGAAACAGATAATTTCATACTCGTATTATATAGACAATTCATTTCGATTTTAGTTTAATTACGGCCTCGTTAGTCTAGTGGTCCCAAGCGCGACTGCTACGCTAGAGGTCCTGGGTTTGACTTCCAGGTTGAGTAAAGTTTTATTGGGTTTTTCTATGAAATTCCCAGTAGCAGCTCGGAGTCTGGATTTGTGCCCGGTTAATGGCAATAGGCTCGCCCCCATAACATGGGACCTAAACATACCGGCGAAATGTGGGTTCCATAAGTACACCTCTGCCGAACCCTTGGGGGAATAGAGGCGTGATGGTATGGTACTAAAATTATGTGATCCGAAGCGGGCAGACAACCAGTCGACAAGCAACTAATTTAAGAAATTATGAATATTTTTTCTACTAAATGCTGGAGACATACTTATTACATAACCTTACCACCACACCTGTATTCCCCAAAGGGTTAGACAGAGGTGCACCCACAGTTATGTTTAGGTCCCATGTAATAGCGGGCGAGCCTATTACCTTTCACCGGGCACAAATTAAAACTCCAAGAAAACCCAATATTGCATTGCAATCCTAGTAATCGAATCCAAGACATCTAGGTTAGCAGTCGTCGCGCTTAGAACCAGTAGACTAATGTAGCAATTATACCTAATTATTCATAAATCCATATAGTTACTATAAGACATTTTGTTAATCATCTAGATACCTACGTAAATAATTATCAATGTAGCAAAGTAACATGCTTATTACATGAAATAATTATGTGTTTAACAAAAGTCAGAATATACTGCTACATTATTAAGATCCACTTAAAGAATTTTATCTTTAACGTAAGAAAGTATAATTGTAAAAGCAGCTCTATTTCATAAACTATTCAAAGCAATGCTTAATGCTACATTAAACAATCTTTATAAAATTGTTGATAAAATAATGCAGGGACCACTTCATCAAGTTAGTTAAACACTCAAACGTGAGTTAAGATAAGCGAAAGGATCTCTAGTTAAAAAGCTTAGCTAATTTCACTTCAATCTAGAGTAAAGAGCACTCACCAAGTAACAGTTTGTTTAACAAGAGACGTTGCCTTGCTGAAGGGTTATTTGAAACTGGCCTCGTTTCGCAGGAACTCTTTTGTACATGCAGCTTTTCCTCACCACTTAACATTATGATTTCTCATTACAGGCTGTTTAACCGTAAACGGTCAAGTCAGCCTGTAAAAAGCATATAAAATAACAATATAAAATACATAAGCGGAAGTTTAGTATTGTATGCAAATCGTGAGTTTACAGCGCGTTAAGAGTAGGGTGTTGTCAGCCTATGGGGATGTATAAGCCATATTCAATTTCGAGGAATTATATAATGTTATTTGTTACAAGGGAAAAGCTTCGCTTTTTTATCTCCTTGTTATGCTGCCTGGATCAAAGTCTTATTGGTCTGTTAGGCTCAAGCATGATTGCTTCACAAGAGGCCCTGGGTTCGATTCCCAGGTCGAACAAAGTATTATTGGGTTTCACTGTTTTGTCAGAAGCAGTAGCTAGTACATAAGACCTTAACGCATGCAAGTGGACTGTGATACAGCAGTATCTACACGTGCTTTATCTATTGGGGATACTGGCGTGAAGATATGTTATGTTCAATAATAGGTATTTAGTATTCTAGTTCTAGCTTTTCACGCAGCGCCGGGCTAGAAAAGAATGAGAAAAATATCCCACCATTACCTACGACTGTTGATTTTGATTTCATTGAAGTAAGCCAACAATCAACGGCACACCGCAATCAATGTCTTAATAACACCATTTCCGAATACAAAACCATTCGTCCGAGAACTTAAAGTAAAAAAGCTCAAAGTGAAGTTGATCCAATAGCCCAAGGCAAACAGCTCACAGGAAATTATTTAAAAATAATCATAAAACTCAACGATATACGTGCGTTAATCCCTTGGCAATGATAAATATACAGAGTAAAGGGAATTTAGAACCTCCGCTACTTTTTACGATATTATCGTGGAATAAAAGCGAAGTTGCTTACAGGTATGAGTTTTGTGAACAATACAATTTGTAATGAATAGATAAGATACTATAATAAACTACTACTAAATACTATAATGATTTATAATAAACAAGCTTTCCGCCAACGGCTTCGCCCGCGTGTTTTCTCGACTGTTTTTTACTATAATATGTATGTATTATACATAAAAATCTTTGTCTTGTATCACTCTATCTATTAAACACATCAAAATCCTTTGCGTAGTTTTAAAGATCTAAGCATACATTGGGACAGACAGAAAACGAAAATCGACTGTTTTACACGTTTTGAATGAAACTGCGAGCTAATTCACTATATATATAGTGAATTCCCAAAAAGATTTACTTACTATAACTCAGCTTGAAGGCGGCCTATCAACATGGAATATGCACTAGATTTTAAATTAGACCTTCAGAAATACAACTGCGAACATCTTATCCAATTTCGAGTAGTAGTTTTTGCGTGATGCGTGTACAAACATACAGACAAAAAATCTGTTTGACTTCTGTTGCTCTATCAGGGGGGTTCTTTACCCCCATAGTTTATCGCGTTTTATTAATATTATTGAATGCTTTCGTTTCGGATCCTTTACAGCATCCATGGTCACGGTTGACTAAGGTGTTCGTGACCATGGATGCTGCAAAGGATCAAACATTTTAGATCTGTAAAAAGTAGTAGTAGTTATATTTCAATACACTATTTAAATATTTTTCTCGACTCCTTTTTTCTATTTCAGTGTTATTTTGCATAAGTCGTAAATTCAGATACAATTAAGTATTATAAAGTGTAGATCATAATCAACTGAGTTCCATTTTTGTTACGAACTTCTATTTTGAGCAGAAGGCTTTCGTGACGGCCATGATTAAAAATAAAGTGCTGTTTATTAAATTACTGGTCGGGTGTCAAGATTTGGTAATTGAAACGCAACTTGTTATTATTGCTGTAATATTTCATAGGACGGAAATTCTTGATGGCTATTTTATTTTGACACTTTACAGCGAAACATACTATATTCATAGCCGCAAGCTTTTTGTGTGGTTAAAGGTTTTGCGATTTCGGATCGGATCTAGGATGAGGTACCTAAAACGATTAATGTATGACATACACATACATACATATTTGCAAACCACCTATATTCCCTGAAGGGTTAGACATAGATGTACACCCACAGTTCGCTGGTATGTTTAAGTCCCTCCCTTAGTTTCGCTTAAGACCACTTGATTAATAAGGCAGTCAAAGAACACCCAATATTTTTTATGGGTTAACTCGGTAAACGAGCAAGCGAGCTACCTGATGGTAAGTAGTCGACACCGCCCATGGACATCTGCAAAACCAAAAGAGTTCCAGATGTGTGGCCAGAAGGGAAGGGATGTAGAAATTGAAGGAAGGGGACTGAGGGATAAATTGGGTCTCCGGCTCTCCACAATCACCCTACGAAACGCAACAGTATGCATACTGCTACTTGACGTCGATATTCTGTGGGAGGGTAGCACTTTCCCGGTTGTGCGGGCCCATTCATGCTGGCATGTAGACATGCCAGCAGGCACTACTAATACAAGAAATTTAAGTACTTATTAATACAACATAGCATTTCGCTTTTATTCTTCGAAATATTATTCATAATATATAATATGTAGGTGCTCATGTGTGCTATTGAGCGTTTGATTCCTACGTTGGGTAAAATTTCATCTGCTATTTTAGATCGAGTTGTGCCCCATTAATGTTAATAGACTCGTTCTATATTCCACGGAACCTCAATTAAAACATAATCATTAGCGCGTGTACTACAATCTACACACAAGTGCCTTTGGGGAACTCAGACAAGTTATTGTGCGATTAAACTGAAGTGCGAATATTCCTTAATAAGAGTTTACAGAACGTCCAACAAATTTAATTGGTCGCTTACGTGATCACTTTACTTTAAACTCACAATATCTAATTTGACAACGATGACAACGCGAGTGGAAAGTTCTGGTATGCTTGTTTGTTACGTTACGTTATATTTTTTACATGACAATGTTAAAGTTTAGGTGCACATGCTTATTTGGAATAAAAAAACTAATGATCTTTTACAAGCGTTTGTGAAACGTTATAAAGTCTAGTTACACGGAAGAAACTCCATGGACAGGGACACTCTTGTGAAATAAAAGGTGTTCCTTACATTAGTCATGGGTTAACATAAAAGGATGTGAGGACATTGAAATCTCATAATTTGCCTGAAGTTTGGATTATTAAAATCAAATAAGGTATTAAAACAAGGAATGGCGTTTCTAACTTTCTTTCTTCTTTATATTTTTTTTGTACAATAACAACATATAGATTGTAACAACACGTTCAAACAGTCTATTTAGCTGAATTTAATATTGTTTTTTGTTTCTCTTATATTGCTGGTTAATTTATTTTATTCAGCTTTTGTCGTCCCACTGCAGGCCTTTTTTATATAATTCTATAGGTACTATTTTTTTTGTTCTCCAGGATAAAAGATTCAAGGAGCCTAAGCCAAGTGTATTCAGCGGTTTACACTGCAGAGGAGCAGAAAAGGAAACTAAGGTGAGAGTCTATATAGTATTATAATTGCATTTATTTATTGTCAACACGTATGGTATACTTTTTTACAAAAAATACAAGAACATAAAACATTTTAAAATGTAGCGCAAGATAGGTAGTAAAATAAATTGATATATCAACCTTTATTGCAAAGGAGCTTTAATAAATAAATACCTTGACGCTGCAAAACGTGACGTCCAAAAGCGCCTGAATTAAGTATGTCCTATTACTTACCTTGTCGCTGTTGAATAGAATCAACTTTCTAGGACTGTGATATCGGACTGGATTGCAGTACCTATTCCAGTTTCCGAAGGGGCTTTGTTTGAGAAACAATCTCAGTTGCAATCCAGGATTGCAATGAGGTTCATTTCATGCCAGCATCCAATACTGCTTTCCGTAACTTAGTTTTTGAAAGTATGCATACCACCATCACGCTTGTATTCGGCGAAGGGTAAGGCAGAGTTGTACGTAATCTAACCTACAGTTCGTCGGTGTTTAAGTCCCATGTAATAAGGGGCCAGCCTATTTATTGCTATTAATCGGGCACATATCAAAACTCCGAGCTGATACTGAGAATTTCATAGAAAAACCCAATAAAACCTTGCTTGAATTGTGGATCGAACCAAAGAGACAGGCGTATTAGTTGAGCTTGGGATCACTAGACTAATGAGGTGGTTATGCATTTACTCTTATTACTTATGTGTTTCGGTGTTGCGGTCGCAACTACAGCGGCAGCTGCTCGTGTCAGGCATTCGATTCATACTAGCCGTTAGCGGTTTTTTAAGTTGTACAACTGCTATTGTTTTTTATCTGGTACCACGGCATTGCAATATATTCTGTTGCTAAGCAATAATGTGCTAATTTTATTGTATTCCAATGTTTGAAGAACATAAGTCAGTGAAATTACAACGAAAACAGACTCAACAATGGAGGTCTGAATATGACAATACACAAAGAAAAATAACTCATAGGAAGTTGGTTATTTTTTAACGCTAGATACCTGTCTATAGATATATAAATTTTGTAGTGTCAGACAAAAATTGATAAAAAAATGACGTCTAAGACATATTAGAGTAATTCGATATCAAAGGCAGTCGTCTCGGTAGCTTAGTGATTATAGCGTCCGATCTTCTACACCGCAAAGACGCAGTTTCAAATAAGATCGAATTTTTCTTTCACTATTATATTTATATATTTATGGGAAGTTATTACATAATAAAATAATGGTTCGTGAAGAAAAACAAAAATCTACGCAGAAGTGAAATGTTTTTATGGATGTAGGGCATCCATCATTCAAGACACCAAAACGTCAAACTCGCAACACATTACTGGAAAAGCTATTTAGTAAGTTTCGTACATAACAGCTATTCGCATTAAAGAATTTGCGAGTTCTTCATTTATGTTTTCAACCTTGAAGTTTCATGGAATTCTACATGTAATAATTATCATTTATTTTGTGGTTTAAGTAAAGAGTTTCCAAGCCAAGGTTGATTGAAGATAATAAAATTATGTAATAGGTATATTTAGATGTTTCCGTTTACTAAACTGTCTGACGAAAGCCACATAAGGTATGGACAGATATAGGAAAATATATAGAAATATTTAGCCAGTACTTGGGATAGGATAGGTGAACCAAAAACCAAGAATCACAATAACCTGGCAAGAAACAATTTGCAATACTATAGAATACGCCCACGACCCTCTGGGGTCATGGTTCTTCCTGTTTAACTTGGTGATAGGACTTCAAGAGTGAAGTTTGACTGGCTGGCAACTACCCAACGGCCCTTACGTTGCAGTCCTTCGTAACGCACCTTGGTGTGTGTTTCAAATTGTTCTCGTGAGATCCAGTTCCCCCTTGTTTGCTGCCTAGTCTGCATTTCGTAGAAGCTCTGATGGCTCGGTAACGCATCAGCATCTTCTTTGGCGTCGAGCTGTCCCCGTACTGCGATGACTATTTACCATCAGGTGGCTCGTCTAGTCGATTCCCCACTTATAAATAAAAAATATTGTATAGTGTACACGACATTACATAATAGTGATTCATATTAAAACAAAATCCTGATAAATTTCAATTTACTCTACTAGAATAAACGTATTGCTAATCAAACAATAATGTTTCATATTTTTTATTTATTTTATCTTTGTTAATATTTGATGAATACTTTCTTAATTAATGTAACGAATTCCAGCAAAATCAGAATTATTACGCTTCGAGGAATTTCCTATTGAATGTAAGCGACAAAGGGTGATTCTGGAACTTGTTTGGTCCCAAATCAATTAGTGTACCGAATTCCTACTTAATTAAAACATTGGAAACATAAAATTGTTTTGAAGTCAAGAATACTTCGAATTTAAAGTTATTGAGAAAGTATGGTAAATGCGTGATATACATATATGCGGATTTTTTAAAAAATTAAAAAATATGGGATAAATAGGTAACTACTTTGTGTAGTAGAAGTAAAAATGCTATATTAATGGATAAATAAAAAAAATATTAAGAAGAAATCTTAGAAAAACCTTACAAAAAATGTATCCGATTAAAAAGTAAGAACAAAAAACCTTGAATAACCAACAACAAAAAGGAACTTTATGTAAAATAGAAGGTCTTTAAAGACTTAAAAAGGTTCAAGGTACCCTGCGTTTGTAAGAATTGTTAGGGAAATAATAGAATCACGGTATAAGGTTTCAAAAAGCGTGCTGGGAATAAAATTTCATCGAGATAAATTTAGAGATGAAACAGACAGAGCAAAATGTTCCAGCAATTTTCCCCGAATGGTTACGCTGAGATGTACTAATGCCCCACAGATTGCCGGTAAAGCAAGCCTTTTTCCAATAACTGGGCACAAATCTAAACTCCGAGCTTTTACTGAGAGTTTTATAAAAAACAACAATAGCACTGCTCAATCTGTGAATCAAACGCAGGATCTCAAGCGTAGCTTAGTGTTATTGTGTCAGATATTAAATTAGCCTCCTTCCAACCAACAAACATGGTAGGTATACGCAATTTCCACCAAATTAGAAGGCGCACCACAAACCTAAATAATATTCAGTGAATCCGCAGCTCCTTTGAAAGGGAATTTAACCCTTCTTCGTTTGTTTACGCAGGACTTTACACCGAAATAAACCGGGAGAGACTTTAATGCAGGGATCTGCAACATCTTAATTTAAAGGGAAATATTTTTTGAGTAAAAACTTTCTTATTCAGAGCTTTTAAACGAGGGTGCAAATTTCCTTAACGACAAGTTGATCAATTTCTTGTAATTGAGTTATGGTGCAACATTTTGTTGTAGTAAATGATACTGAGGGTAAACTCATTTTATGTAGTTGGTTTTGATTTTTAAACTGACGAGATTAAGCGGAATAATTGGATTTTACCGTGTAAATTGTGTGATGCGGCAGTGAAATGCCTGACAGGCAAAACTAGACTACGATTTTTTTTAAGCTTTTCAGAAATGTGGATTTTGTTTTACGAGTGGGTCCACGTCGTAGTGCAATAGGTTTTCTTTTTTTTTTATCACAGATAGGCTTACGCTTGACCACAACTTGCCTGATATTAAGAATGGAAGTGGTCCACGATGGAGCGCGCTTGCCTAGAAGATACATATTCACTCTCGTCTTGAAGACACCCAAACTGTAGGTCTCAGGGAACAAAGTTTCCGGTAGCGAGTTCCACAATAGAGCAGTACGCACTATAAATGTACACACAAAACGCTAGGCGATTTTCGAACCGACAACCAGATGATCGCAAGTCCGACGCCCTAGCCGCGAGGCTACCGCCGCTTTGAATTGTCCTCGAATGTTCTTTAAAGATTGTCTCAGTACTTTTATGACGCGAAAATAAGACGCGACTTAGCAAACGCTTTTCACTAAAACTACCTAATCTATACTTAATATAAAAACTGAAGAGTTTGTTTGTTTGAATGCGCTATTCTGTAGGTTTATCTGTGTATGATAGCCACATTTATGAGGAAGGCTGTTCTATACTTAACATTGCGCTACGATTGTAAGGAGCAGGGCAAAACGTGAGAAACCGCGGGGCGCAGCTAGTATAAATATAATAAGGCCCGTCTGTACACGTACCGTAAAATATTTTTTATTTTACCCCAAGCTTCCCGCACTCCTGTTATTCTTACGGCTTCATCTTTTGTTAATTTTTCTTGTGTTTACCATCATTCTAATTAGGTGCGGTTGAATACAAGTGGCGGGGTTTTAAGAAAACCTTTCTTTATATTTCATTTAAAAGTCTACATCTTGTTTTGTTTGTTTACCTTTCTTATTTAATATTCACGCTTTGTTTAAACACCTCACGATCTGGTCCAACGTCCTCATTGCAATGTTAACCTTAATCCTAATACCGTACAGAATTTTCCTTAATTATATTATGTGTGAACTGTCTTATAAATGTCCTAAGCGCGACTGCTATGCTGAGGTCTTGAGTTCGATTTTAAGGCCAAGCGAAGTGTTTATGTGAATCTTTAATAAATAAAGATCACACAGAGGCATCATCAGGCAGAGTTGTAGTAGAGAGTTGTGTTGTAGTAGACTCGGGAACTAATCGGTATTTGATAATTTAAATAAAATGCATAAAATTTCGTAAGGGTTCACTCAGGTCCCAAAAAGATTTTCTTACTTTAATACGGCTTCTAGGCAGCGTATCAATATATACCATGCACCAGATTTTAAGTTAAACATGCAGCAACAACTAAGAAACCTAATTAAATTTTGTGTAGTAGTTTTTACGTGAACAAACAAACCAACAGACAGTCAACAATTCTAAAAAAAATATTTAGCTTCTGTTTCTTCAATCAAGACGGCCATGTTAGATTTTCTTCTAATCATTGGCCTGTTAAAATTTATTATACATAATTATGGCATGTCTTATTGTCGCAAAGTCTCAGAAATCAGCAGTTTTAGCACTGTCATACAATACAAAACCGTCACTTGAACGCTACTAAAATTTGATAACTGAATAATTTTCTTAGTAAACATTGGCCATTTTGTATCGAAGCTATAACTGTCAAATAATAATAGTCCCTTGGTAGAATTTAAAAGTGTAATATTTTTTATGGTTACTCCAAAGTTTTCCGAGCAGTAAGTATCCGTCATCAGAACCATATCATAACTTTGTAAAACATAAAATCATTTATACTTTCAACTTCCCGACAAGAGCGCTTGCTAACCGCGTTTCATATTATAATAATTCTCTCGGGCCGTGAACTTAAGTATTCCCCTAAAACTTATCCCCAACCTCAATGCATGCAGGAGATAAAAATAAACAGAAGCAACCATTATAGTTAGAGCTGTCTTCGATTCATTCTCTTGTGTGCTGAAGTTACGTGGTAATAGTTTTCAGTATTCGTAGGGGTCTTGTTCGATTGGTTGGGGTGACGTCGAGGCATTCTTGCATCGGAGGCAGTCGACTAGACGGCGCCGCTTTGTGACTCATCGTACCATCCAGCTGCTTTATAGTTTTACCGCTGACTCACTGTAATCCATCATTGATTTAATTTCACGTGCCACGGAGATTATAAGCGTCGGGTGTTCGCTTCGCTAAGATGAAGTAGTAACTGCTTTGATAGTCTCGTCTGTGTCATTTGAATATCCATTAATATTTTGTATTGATTTTGGAATGAGAAGCTGTGAATAGAGCATTGAGTCCTCAATAATGTAAAAATAAGTCCTTACTATTGGAACTTTATATCACATCACATATTTATATTGTTGTACTGCTGGGAATGGGTCTCTTCTCAGAATAAGCGGGATAAAGCGCGTTCGAATCTAAAACACGCCGCTTTTTTCGAAGTCATATGCGTATAATTAATTATTACGCGCTTAAATGGTGAATGAAAATATCGAGAGGATGAAGAATGAAACGTGATGAAGATATTTTCTCAATGGCGTGTGAAGCCTGCCATCCCGCAGTAGGCTAGCGCTCGATTATAGCCTATATACGTTGACAATAAAATTGCCTTATCAATCCTAATTTTATTCTAAATAGATACAGCTTCATAATCTGTGATGTTACAATAAAATAGAATGACGATTGACAAAACGTTTCTCTCTCTACATAAAGCCAATGAGAATAATACCGGTTATTTCCAGTATCTTATCTTCCTCATTAAATTTAACATAATAGAAACTCAGGGAGAGGATCACTATCTAGGCCGAATAAAGATGCTTTCAATATTATTGTAAAATAAAATCAAGATTTAAAAGCTAAAGGCTGTTCATTTAAAAAACAGCTTAACAAACACACGTCCAAAATTCGCGTACCACATAATGTCCCAAAACTTCAAGCGCTTTAAGCGGTTGCACCCCAAATTGTGTTTTGACATCCGACACTATAACATTTTAGTGTAATGCCCTAAGTTTTGCCCCCTAAACAGGGGCACCCTACGCCGCACTGCGGGCACCATCGAGTATAACACTTCTTATAAATTACTTTAATTTAATACATTGCGCCTGGGCCGGGGATCCGAATTCATTTTTCTGGTTTGGACAAGTTTGGCAGTGAGTCATAAATAAGATTTCTTTGAGAGAAATACATTTCGATGTTAAAGTGCCAAATGGGTTTTTCCTTTGGATTTTTATTTCGCATAACATAACACAATTTTTCACGTCATTACCTGATTTTCACGAAGCGTAAGGTAGAGGTATACTTATTATTGTGTACAATAATAAGTTTAAGTAGGTACCTCTGCCTAACAGAGGTTCATTTATTATTGTATACCCACGGGGAGAGCCTATTGCCATTATTCGTGCACGAATCCAAAGTCTGAGCTGTTAATGAAAATTTCACAGGAAAACCTAATAATACTTTGCTTGACCTCTTTATCTAACCCAGTACTTCTAGCGTAGCAGTCGCGCTTAGGAACACTAGGCTAATGAGGCAGTTTTTTATTTAAAAATAGATTTTTGTATTCGGCGCGTGTGTATGAATAGATGTATGAATGTGGAAGAAACGAAAGAGATATGCTATAGTCGTAGCAAGTGGCAGTCTATAGTTTCCCCTGTGGGAAAAAGTCGGTAGTTTATGTAATAATATTTGTATCTTACTTAAACTTTATCTTGACATCTTAGACTTGCCATGTCTAAAGATATTCCAAGTTGTTAATCTCTTGTTGTTGGGCAAGATTTCTCGCAATGCCTATTGTAGTTTACCACACTTGTTTATTGTGGTTTGGAAACTTCGTACTTTCAAAATCTTATTGAAGTACCTACCTTTAGGAGTTTGGGTTGTCACGAAGTTTTTTAAATATAATTTGATAAGTTAAACGTAAAGTTATGAAGTCTAAACTGATATGTCATTGATATGATATTGAAGATATTCAACTTTGTTGAGTGACCTTTTAAGATATTTTGAAAAACATACATACCATCACGCCTGTATTCCTCGAAGGTTTAGGCAGAGGTGTACTAATGTACACCCACATTTCGCCGGTATATTTAGGTCCCATATAATAGGGGGCGAGCTTGTTGCCCGGTTGATCCCACTGCTGGGCAAAGGCGGCCCTACCTTCCTTCCATTCCTCACGGTTTAAAGCTTTTACGGCCCAATCTCTTAAATAGGAGTCCAGTTCGTCCCGCCATCTCCGCCTGGGCCTCCCGCGTCGTCTAACGCCTTGTGGAACAAACATACAAAAAAAAAAGAAACAACACAGACGAATTTTGAAGAACCTCCTTCATTTTGAAGTCGGTTGAAAATTTCAGGAGCCAAGCTGTAACACTTACCAGTAAATATTCTTTCTTCTGAAGCACCATAAAATACTTTAGTCCATAAAGTTAAAGTTTCTACTTAATGTTGACGAACACAGGTCGTTAAAGTTGTTCAAACACCTACGATGATACTTAAAAGTATTTTAATTCAGGTCTTGCACTTCCTTTGCCGTTTCAAATAACGCTGTTCAGCCTGTCAAAATAGAGTTAAAAATAGCATGGTCGTGTTTCTAGAAGCATGTTTTGATCGAATTGCTAAGTGTAAATAATAACTTTGTTGAATTACGTGAAACAATAAACATTTTTGAGAGTTTATTAGTATTCAACTTTGGTATGTTTCTTTTTGATATATCTCTAATACAAGAAATCAATTACAATTATTTGAAGTGAACATGAATTTCTTCAATGAAATTTTCTTAAAACTACATTAATCACACCTCATTTTAGTTGTTGTTCTTCAGTTTGAGATAGTTAAAAAATATTCTTTCTTTTCACACGTACCATCCAAAGGTTATCTGTAAGAGATCGCTGTTGGCGATAAGACCGCCCATAGTACCAATTTTTTACTTATAAAAATGTTCTCTGTATAAGTTTTTTGGTGTGTGCCTTATAAAGAATATTCCATTCTATAGTGTATCCTGCACGTAAGAAAAGTAACGAATTTTCAAAGGTGACATACCTATTCAAAGCCGCTAAGCCTGCTTCACATCTCCCAATTTATTCTTCGGATATATCGACACAATTGACAGGTATGCTGGGCTTAAGAAAATGGAGTGCCGATGTGAAAACCAATATTGGGTTGACATACAACATTTTTATTTTTGTATGTAATAAGATCGTAAAAATGATAGAGTTTCTGCGTTTTGGCGTTTTTGAAAAGTAGTGGTTTTAATTATAATGGCCATGAAATACTAGTGGGTGTTATTTTACAATGAAATTCGAACATTGTGTCAAAATCAAATCAGTACATAACCTACAGATGAAACGAAACTATTTTCTTGTTTATCTAATTTTAATTTTAAAATTTGGATTTGGGCAGTGATATGAGCAATAGGATCGCCCCATATTACATGGGACTTAAACATACCAGCGAAATTTGGTCCATTAGTACCTACACCACTGCCTAACCTTTCGGGAAACACAGGCGTGATGGTATTGTGAGCAGAGATAGCCTAGTAATATGACCATTGGTCTATCTAGGCGTGTTTTTCGCGTCCGAGACCAACTTAGAATTTTCTCAGTCATGTGCGTATTAATAATAATAATTATTTATCACACCCTTAAAAGGTGAGACAAAACACTTAGGTATCGTGAGGAAGCTTACATGCCTGAGAGATTTTCTCTACGGCATGTGACGTCTGCCAATCTACACTAGGCCAGCGTGGTATAGCCTAACCCCCTCAATCTGACAGGACAGGAGATACGGGTCACCTTTCATCATAAACACATTTACTGTTAATGGAATAATGATGATGATGACATGGCTTAGTCGATATTTATTTATACTCAATACTCAATACTTTATTGCATTCCATAATGTGTACATTAGTTGGTAGGTATGTTAAACATTGGATCAATTATGGACCCTGTCGGGCACAGCAAAGATATTTTTAATAGGAATTCCAATTTTCAAATTTCCAATTTTCTAGTACACATTTTACAAATCAACCATTGATATTTATCCAGTTTTGATAAGTACTCAAATAAATTAAACACGACCGACAAACGAATTACTTGTTTTGTAAAAAATAAAAATTTAATCCGGTTTTTTACGCTGCTATTTCATTCCGAAATTACGGAAACCGGTAATAAATCTTCTTCAACGAAATTAAGGTAGCTTTCCTTAATTCCGTGGGATCCTAATGCCGACTGGTTTTTAATTATATCCGTTGAAATGATTGTGTTTCTACCAATAATGGTGGTCGATGAGAGCGCGTTGTTATCCGAATCAGTTTCGATTTCCCGCGGGAACTCTAAATCTACCTGAATCCAGACAACTGGAGGAAATAAACATGCCAATTGTAAAGAAAACTTTTGAATAGCCTACTTACTATGCTTACAGAAGTTAATATTATAAAGAATAAGCTTTTCGGTTATGGAATGATATGGGAATAATACATTTACAGATCAGACAGTCAGTTATCGTATTATTATAATATTTAACATACAAGGCATACAAGTCATATCATCGAATCGCATCATAATTGGTTTAAGTGGATTTATATCTTGCTTACATTGAACCAAAGCTTATCAAAGTACATTTTGCCAAATAAAATAAAATCTTATGCGCAAAACATTAGATTCAATATTCTTCGGGCTACTGTTTTATATTTCATTTGTCACCGTCTTTATTTAGGGGAAAGGGGATCCCTTCCCCTTTTGATCCCGCTGATTTAAGACTAAGTTCCTTGCGTGTACAAGACAGTTTGCTTGCCTCTGGGAACCGCAGGATGACCTTTTTGTTGACGATTGTCCTAAACTTTCTGAAACTTACAGGAGTTGGTATGGCTGATTGTATATAAAATCTGCCTGTACTCATTCCCTTGAGGGGCAAATAATTTTTATTATTATCACGCATATAAGGCATAGCGTTCAATGGCCGGACCAGCTAGATAAGTTGTAGAGAAATAAATGTAACCATTTAAGTGACATTAATCAATGTCAAATGTGTCAAAAGCTTATGTCATTCACATACCTTTTGTTTATCGTTTAAAATTTAAAATTACAACTCATCTACAAGCTCTGCATCTTTCTCGGCTTCGTTCTTATTACAAGACCTAGAGACTCAATAAACTCAATCTCCGGTTACTATGGAATTAAAATCCATCCCTATTTTATGGTTTTAATAACATTGACTCGATGGAACGACGAATGATAGCATTGGAATGATATTGTTCAGCAATTTGGCGCAGAGCGCAGACAAATGAACATTTTAATTGGTACGATTCAATTTGGTGCGTCTTTAATTACAGCTATCAATTTAATGGCTATTCGAACTATTTGCTCAGTGTAGGCATGAAATTATCTTGTAAAGTCAATTCGAGTTATATGAATAATATAACAGAATCGTCTCGTTTGCATACTTGCAAATTATTGAAATTCAATGAAATAGGTACATACACTTAGTTTGTACCCAGCAGTGGGACAATGTAATGGGTTGATGATGATGTTCCTGAGAAAAACGGTCTTGAAACAAAGTGATCCTATAAGGATGTCCATGTTGAGGTACGGAATTCTAAAAAGTAACGGGCAATATCACTCAAACTCAGATACCGAAACAAAGCAAATTGTAAGTTGATCGACTGATTATTATGTAAATGCTGGTGAGGGTTGATGTTCAGTAAATACACCTGTACAAATAGAATACTTTTAGTGGGCCAGTAAATGATTGGTAATGGATAGTAATAGCTTCGTCCTCTAAAGAAAATAACACCACAATCATCCACAAGACAATTGATAAATACAGGTGTGTTTGATTTGTTATTTACTTAGCTAAGCGAGCCTTTGTATGTGGCCTTAATTGAGTAGATTAGGACTTACCTATTTTAGGGATGTGCAATAAAATTTGATGAACTAAAATTCTAGGCACATTACATCTAGAAACATTACAAGATAGAAAAAGGTAAATGAAAACAGAGCGAAACATGCATACCTGAGAGATTTTCAACGGCGTGTAAACTGCTCCAATCAATTCTACAAACTGGCCTGCGATATATATATATTATATGGACTTAGTTAGTTCTTTTTTGGGGTACGGAATATCCTTGTGACGCCGGGGTTTGTCGAAATCAAACCAACTAAAAACCGTCTTTACCTTCCACTTGGTCTGTGGTCATGATTATTGGATTCGTGGTATTAGTTTTGATCATGACAGGCTGAGATCTAACAGTCACTGGATTTCTTCGAGCGGAAGGCCTTTCCGGACATCCTATTCGAAGGGGCGCGTGTGGTAAACATTTGTTCCACCTACTGGGGCCATTGGCATTGGTCGGACGGCTGAAATCCCAAATCCGCGTCCTGCACGGACATTTTAAGCTTATTCATGTTATACCTCCTTTAAAACGTTACTTCTGGTCATTATCTTAATATTTATATATGGACCAAATTATATACTAATTTGTTAAGCCGTTTTACCTTAATCAAAATCCCGGGATTATTATGATATTCCCGATGTTTGTTTAGAAAAAAAAATAATCGGTTCAATTCTAATTTGCAATGGAATTTAAACAGGGAATTAATCTTCTATTAATGATGAGCTTCCCAAAATGTTACGAGGTGCCCATAATTATCCATCGATCCTGAGTGTCGAATGCCGATCAAAGGGTCATGGGGCTAAATCTAACCCCTAAAAGCTATTGTGGTGAATCCGACCTTATAACAGGAATTTGGCTTTATTGAAAGGGCAATTGATATTAGCCGTGCTACGGTTATGTAAAATGTGTTCCTAATTGATTTTGCATGCGAATAATATTAGACATGGAATTAATTTCTGTTTACAGATTTTATAGCGTTATATTGGATTCTTCCGTGACTGGATTTTGAATTCTAAAGGATTCGAAATGTCGAGATTTAATAATAAATACATTGTGATGACATCTGTCAAAAAAAGATACGTTTTATTTCAATACCCGTTTCCCTTTAAGAAGTGCGCACTTCTGCAGATTGGCTTGTGTGAATTATGGAGTCAATTTTATAAGAACAAAAAAGGTCAAACATTCAAGATTCCACAACGTGTTGCACGGTTCAATAAAATGATATACGACCTAATATGTCACAGAGGTAGGGTAGAACTGACCTTTCCTATGCGGTAATATATCACTCAATAGCGTAATGTGCCCTATGGGACTAACTAACCGTTTTCAGATCTTCCCTACTGTTGACAGTTTCCGCATAGAGTATGAATCAGACGACCTATAGCAATGATTAAAGCAAAAAACTACGCCTTATCTTATCAGTCGAGCTTTCGATAGCTTGATAGCTCCACTGAAAAGATAAGGCGTAGTTTCGGTATTGTTATATAGTGTAAAATTGTGTTTCTAAACGGCTAGGCGTAGTTTTAGCCGGCCTCACTTCTTTGTTCGCAAAGTTCCATCTTAACTTTTTATTTAATCTGAGGACACGGGCGGTATACAACCTCCACCTAAAATGTTGTAGCATAAATCGACCTTTTAAAATAGCCTATTTGTTTATCAAAAGCATTAAAACTAACATGATTCTGAAGATTAAGACTGCAATGAATTCCCTAAAGTAACAAAAAATTATTTCAAATAAATTGCCTGAGTTTTCCTTTTGTTTAACGTTAATCCGCAATGGAGTAATTCAATTCGGGGGCCTGTGTGCAAACCATCGTACTTATTGGTTTTTTAAGTGATATTGCCATTTTCTCATTTATACCTTCAATCAATCAAAATCCTACCCGGTAAACAGTTGACGGTGTGTATCCATTAGGATAAGTTAGCCGTTGTGAACGGTTGCGCAGGTAAAATGACTTATATTTAAAATTAAGTATATTCGGAATTTGAATTAGAAATAAGACACATTTTTAAAGATTGTTTTGAACGACATTTTTCGTAAAAATTAATAAATAAAACCTGTTTGTTCTTCTACCTCGTTGAAAAATACCATTACTAAAATGGGAACTTTTATTCGTAGTCCGTATGGAAATGATCAGAATTTGTTCGCAAATAGCACTGCAATGCTCATTAAATGAATTATTATTCCACTTTCCGCATACGAATGCTACACGTTGTATTAGAACGTGAACAGAACAGCGAATTTTTGGTATTTTGCCGAGTATTCTAAGCTTTATGTACACAATGGAAAATAGTGACTTATAAAACAAAGTATGCCTTTTAACTAGGCAATTCTGACGGTAGTTTAAAGTTTTGTTTTACCGTGGTGGAAATCGTTTGAGTCTATTTGTTGTAGAAATTTAGCGTAAATGGCAAATCTCACTGATGAATAGTTATTTCTGAGTCGATCCAGCATACAAGTAGGTATAATTTACTTGAAAAATGTATAGCAATTTAAGGCTGATTAAGGGTGATTCGTAAATTTTGAGAACTTACTTTTGAATTATATTCGTGCACATGAAACATTTAAAATTGTTATAATTTTCGATAACCGTTTTTTAGTTTTTGGATTGCTACAATAATAATCTTATTCTATTTAAGTATCGATCGATATTTTACACATCGTTTTCATTTATTATTTGCGGAAACATCAGACAGATATGAAATTAAATATTGTCACAAATGCATTACTACTTTTAAATGCGGGGTCATGCTGGAATATGGCGTGGTCGATGAGTCGTAACCGCATAACAAAAACATTAACCGCATTTGGTATATCACATTGCAGTCATGGTCCGTTTATTTTTTTTATATATATAACAAAAAATAACGAAAAAACCCATGATTACAGTAAATAAAAATATAGAACAATTTCAATTCTATTTTATTATTTAATTATATTCCACTGCTGGGCAACCGTCTTTTCATTACAAATTGGAATCATCAATCTATGCGCTTTTTTGTATCTTTGTCTTGCAATATAAGTCAAGCTGTATCATATGGCATAAAAAATACTAATGTCTACCATTTTAACAAGACCAAATAAATTCCATTGTATAGCTTTGATGTTAAAACATTAATGTGCACAATTCTATAACATTATTCTATTTTCTTGTACTTTCTATTCTATTTGCTGCACTGCATCCATTCCCCGTTTACCTTCACAACTTGCATCAAACAAAATGCAGATACAGAAAGTTAGTTTTCCTTTTTCCCCGTTCTAACAGTAATGCAATAAGTTCCAAAACAAAATATGCAAATGTAAATACATATATTTTTTATTATAATCCGTCTAAATATTTTCGTTTTAGTAATCTGTAAAATCCCAATCAGTGATTAACCATTGTTATAGCTCAAAAAGCATTATCAAATGATTTGTCAAACTGAATTTATCTATTTCTACTTTCATACCTTTAACAGATTTTGTAAAGAAACTGTTATCTTTAGCACTGAGAGGTTTACTTAAACGTTTACTTATACTAATATTTTCTTTGAAATAGTTGTATTACTTTCTTGTTGAAGGAATTATTATTTAAGTCTGAAGTATATAAAAGTATGGTTAAATCTCTAAATAAAGATATTTTTATTATTCACCGAGGTACATTATGTTTCATCATCATCATCATCGTCGCACGTGATAATTCATTATTAATACGCACATGACTTCGAAAAGTCAGAGGTGCGTGCCTTGGATTCGAATTCGAGACCTTTGACTTGGCAGTCCGATGGTCATATCACTTCACATTATGTTTAATCAACGATAACTCTAAATATAAATATTAAGAAGAATATAAATATTTAAATTTATCGAATATTCATAACCTCAACTTGTTTCTAAAAGCTATAAGCATAATCGTCCCACAAAGTAACAATACAAAACAACGCAAAAGAGATTTCATAAGTGGATTCAGGCAATAATTGCTAAGTGCCACCTATACACACACCAATCTCTCACTAGCAATATACTGGAATGAATTTCAGGAAATCTGGCGATCCAAATTGGACGCAGATCGTTCAATCATTTCGGCAGAGAAGTGCCCATGCAGGTAATCTATCTCTGACAATTTCGAAACGGTTACGTTATCATTGCACACAACAGAATAGCTCACAGGAGCTTAGAATACATTGTAAACTGACTTTTATCAGTGTCAGTGCGGGCAGGGCTCTGTTCCTGATGTTCCTCTAGGCGGTTCCATTTCATTGTCAAATATTCTACCGCGAAGCAAGCATTTGCTAAAATTATTCTGTTCCGGTTTGAAGGGTAATGTAGCTACTGAAATTACTGGTCATCGCGTGTCATGGGTTCGATTCCCACCTGCGGCATGTATTATTAAGGGAATACAGGAAACTCTATCATTGTTATATTACAAGCTAATTCAAACTATGAGAAATAAAAGTATTGGCAGTCTTCCTTAAGAAAAAAAATCTGTTAAAGTAATAATACTTATCAAAAGATGCTCAACTCTTAAAATAACAACAATTATATCAATATAATATTAAATAACTACGTATTACTTCTCAAATAAAAAAACGGAGGCAGCTAAGAAATACCTTATACCAACTTCCCTTGTTTTTACGATCGAAGAGGCCAGTCAAAACATTGAACAGTTTCTCACATATGACGTCACACTTCCTTTATTATTTACTTTGTTACCATGGCAACCATCTGTTCTGCCGTAAAAGTTTTCCTCTAAACAACACCTGCCATTAATCGCGACGATTAATTATTGTTTAAATTATTTGCTAAAGTTTGGAGTGAAACGAACTGAGCTAATCAAACGTAAGTAAATAAGGAGTTCATTATAATTATGTTTTGAAGAAATTTGATATACACATCAACACCGACAACAAAATTGTATAATTTGCCTATTAAGAAAGTTTAAGATCTACAAGTACTTAATTAGGAGCTGTGTGTAGGGTTTTGGAATTAAATCATGCGTTAAAAATTAATTTGAAGATTGAAAATGAACGAAACAAGTTCCGTAGACAATATATTATGTTCAAACAGATAACATAGGTTTGCTTTTAAAAATATTTGTAGGAAATTTTCAGGAATCACATAATTCAGGAGAATTCAATATTCTGTTTATAAAGCGTGTATTTCGTGTACATTTTACAGCACTTAGTTGCCACACCCAGCGCGTACGTGTAGCTCCATTAACTTTTCTACTAAAATTTTAAATAAGCTATGCATCTTACTAACATTAAAATTTTGCATATAAGTGGGTAGATATGTTGTGAATGTTTAAGCCACTTCATGGACGAGAGGAATCTTTCTCTTTGTGAGTTGACAACGACATTGTTTTTTTATTTCGTGCCTTTGCCGGTATGTTTAGGTCCCATATAATAGGGGGCCAGCCTATTGCCATTAACCGAGTACAAATACAGACTCTGAGCTGCTACTGAGAATTTCTTAGAACAACCCAATAATACTCATCAAATCAAATCATTTATTTACTCGCCTGGGGATGGAACGCAGTAGCAGTCGCGCTTAGGACCACTACACTAATGAGGCATTTATTATTGTGCTCTTTTAAAAAGACTAGGACGTTGTGATTTTCATTAGCTCATTTTTTTCATTCCATGCTATCCTAATCCTACACTAATTAAAATTAAAACACATATACACACATAATATCGGTATTATCTAATCGTTACATAGCTGTATATAAAAAATATATTATATCTTGTTATTATTGGCAGAGATTATGGGCATAAGACTTGATCAGGCAGGGTAAACGATCCTAAGTCAACATGAGTTCGTCGAACCGATGCTGACGTATTGGCTGGCTGGATAAGCCAATTTTATGGTCCCATCATTGATAAACTGTCGCAGTACAACATTTATATCAAATAAAATGTATAATTTAGGTTACCAGTTAAAAATTATTCATCGAACCTGCCACTATTTAGTGTTTCTTGTAGTCTTGAAGATAAAATCAATCTCCTTTATATTAATATTTTAAAGAATTAATAAATACATTCTCATGATCAGTGTTTGTGACTAAGTTGTGGCGGTTGCTCCGTAAGTCAAGGAGCAATATTTTACTTTGGAGTGTTGCTGCTGCTATAGTAATAATAATAACACAATGGTCCAACCAATGATTTTATTCTTTTTGGCTGTTGATTTGCAAAGAAACTCAGCGTTATGACGTGCTGTTCAGCATATAAGGAAAACTTGACGTTAAATTATGATAGATATTAAATATGAAGTTTATTATTGAAGCAGCCATCTGTGACGTCCTTATTTATTTGTCTCTATGTGTGAATGAATATTGTTATTATTGAATGAACCCTATTCCGGTGCAGGTCCTACAGAATACAAAAATAAGGTAGGTAGGGAAGATAGGGTCATAGATTTGTTTCAAATGGTAATCTAACTTTTATCTACGGATGACACTATCAATGTCGCGATTGAAAAACAATTCGAGCTTTTAATTATGGGAACTCAATATTATTCTATTATGTCAAGCGGCAGTAGCGTAGTGGCTAGGGCGTCGGACTTGCGATCATATGGTTGCCGGTTCGAAACCTACCCATTGCACTACCGACGTGGATCCACTCGAGCGAACATGCTTATACAAGCATTTAGCTTAGTATGAGGGGTTAACAAGAATACTAGTAATGTGCGACCCACATTGCTAGTTCGCTTATTAAAAAATAACCTTTAAATATATTGTATACAATGTCTGCTTTGAATTTCCTTAAGGTTTCCGTTAGGTACTCATTGAAATGTAACAAAATCATATCGGTAATGTAATGGATGACTGGTTCAAGGACTATAATTCTTGTTCTAAAATTTTGTTATTTTAAATTTGGATATTTCACATATATAATATTTTCATTTACGAAGGAACATTACCAACTGATTAGTACGTACGGCTACCCGTCGAGCTATATAAATCCAGTTAATGCTGACCTCTTATTGTATGGAAAGTCCATACAATAAGAGGCCATATTGAACTTGAATTTTATAGCTTGACCTGTAGCCGTGTGTACAAGCTTAATTGTAAAATGATTTAATTGTATTTTTTTTATACATTTTCCAAGGATTTCTGCCAGAAAATATACAACCCTTCATAAAGCTCTATGAACAGTCTATATATAGGGTAGAAGAGATTGTTTCAATCCCGTTATAAGGTTAAGAGCATTGCGGCAATCCCTTTCCTTCGATCAACATTTATGAGTTACAAGGAATAGATAAACAGTAGGATGTACTCAATCTCTCTGTATTATACAAAGTACGGACATCACCCCATAAAGGGAATAGTTTTAGGGTTACGAACTTTACGTAATGGAAAATAGAAGGTGTAAAGGAACATTGTGTTTGTTTGTTCGTTTGTCCAGCGGTAAACATCTCTGTAAATAACAAGCTCTACAGCTTATGGAGCTTAAAACTTAAAAAAAACGAATTAAAAGTAAAAATACAATTCATCAACTTATAAATTATCCCACTGCTGGGCTCGCGTCTCCTCTCAGAATGAGAGTGATGTGGCTATAGTCCACCACGCTAGCGAGCAGACTTCAGACGACGTAGAGAGAAATCTTCATCAAATTATTATTTAACCCAAGCTGGTTCCTGTTCTTGTGCGTTTTTAGACTTCACACGACATACATTGAAAAAAAATCTCAGGCATGCAGGTTTCCTCACGATGTTTTCCTTCACCATAATTGATGACGTGATAATCTATACTAATATTGTAAAGAGGTAAGTTTGTGAGGTTGTATTAATCTCTGGTAATGGTAATCTTCGGATCTACTGAACCGATTTTGTAAGCTACATTATTCGCACATATATCCCGAAAAATGAAAAGAAACGTAAAGTCCACGCGGGCGATAAAAAGCTAGTTAAGTATAAATATGCACAATTGCACATGACTTCAGAAAGTCAAAGGTTTCACCTTGGATTCGAGACCTTTGACTTGGCAGGCAATGGTCCAATATCACTATGCCATCACAATTAAATCATACTCATAATAAATTTCACTAAGTTTTTCACCAGAGCTAGACTTAATTGGTTTAAACGCTTCTAACTTGCCCCTATTTACCGAATCCAATTTCCACTGGTACTTGAACGTAGAATAAACTCAAAATGGCCAGCACCATATGGACTATAACTGAACAGCATAAATAAAACTAAATGCATGCAGTTTAAGCACATTGACGTAAATCACCTTAGTGGTGCATCGTTAGCGGGCAATTCCGTCCAGTCGGTATATTAGCTCGCTTCACGATAGTAACTGTGTTGGGATAACATGATGGTTTGAAGTTGTTGTATTGCGATCTTTTTACAATATTCAAGCTTGATTGTATTTCAAGAATGTTCATTGAACAATCTGTCATCATAATCATCAGCCCGTATTATCTCCTGCTGGACGTAGATCTCTTTTAACCTTTTGAATGCCAGAGTATAAACGTGTCGCCGTACCCCTGACGCCAGGCCACTTTTTCTGTCAATTACACAAGGTAGTGAAAACACACTAAAGTAATGATTAAATTGTTTATTTCATAATGTGGTACGACGTATATTTTGTCATATATTTGTGACGTTGGCGTTCAGGGTAAGATTTCGTTTGTCACATATATGTGACAATGGCGTTCAAAAGGTTAATGAACGCCACAGAGCCCGATTTTCATTTCTTGTCATCCAATCGCTGCTAGCCACCTACGGCTGGTTTTCATTCCGTATTGCGATTATAATAAAGGAATCAAGAATAGAGCAATACTCAAACTTTCCTGATTTTGATCCTTATATCTACAAAATATTTATATAATATTAACATTTTAGGTTACAATTAAATGATCATTTCATTCAATAAAATGATTGTCTGCTCCTTGTAAAATTGCCACTTTAAAGAAGTAATAGTTCCTGTTTGTTACAAACCGCGCAGTTGTTGTGAATGTCATTTTATTGCCAACATTACAACGTGAATAAAGCGGTTGTCTAATATGGAAATAGCAATGCAACCAACTGCTCGGTTGCATTGTTAGCAATGAGGTTTGGAGCAATCTTATTGCAAAAGTTGCAACTAAGAAGAGAGCTAGAATTATGCAATGACATTCTATAGTTTAAAAAAGAGGCAGACAGACGAATACGAAAATCGGACTGACTTTTAAGAATAAAAAGATATTTACGTTATTTTATGGTACTAGTTTCTGAGCAGCTTAATTTTCCAAATAATTTGCTCTAATATTGATCGGCTTTTATGTATTATTTTTTTAGTGTTAGTGTAGCTATTATTTTTTAGTTTTAGTAAATTTTATAAGGGGAACTGTTTTTTGTATTATAAGTTTACTATGCCTATATTTATTTTAAAAAAATATCAAAAGAGATTGTGTATTTTAATTTTTTAAATTCACAGACACAAGAACCGCTTTTTACGCAAAGCAATGTTTGTAGTAGCAGAAACTGCTCTTCCGACGTTATATTTACTTTTAAGAATTCAATTTCAATCAATTTTTTTAGTTTTCAGCAAGTCTCGCTTTCAGACGTAAGTTTTTACTTAAAAACTAATATTTTAACTAAAATGTCCGTAAAATATCACAGTAGATACAGTACAAGGAATGCATATTATGTTGTACATTTTACTGCAGTTTCCCACGCAGTAATACCAAAGCTAAAAGACAGACAAAAGCTTTCACAATATCATATAAAATGACATAACAGCTGGAATTTTCTAGTGTTGCGTGTTTCAACAATATTGTCATTGTCATTGTCATGGCATTTAAAGTACTCAAAGTGATATAGGTTTTCAATTTGAAAACAGCAGACGAGGCATGTTTATTATGTTTTAAATTGAGTCTCTAAGTGTGTGTAAAATGAAATAAAGGACAAACATACCATCACGCCTGTATGTACACAATTATTTATTTATTTTTTACGATTTTAGTCGTTCATTTGACTATTTCCGATTTTACAATCGCCACGCTGTCTCGCCTCACGTCACGTGCCGTTTGCTCCACTTAGGAGGGGGAAAAGTCACCGTGCGGCAGTGCTTCCAGACTCACTGTAATTACAGTAGATTTACTGTAATTTTGAGTTTTTTTTACTATTCACTGTAAAAAAAGTTTACAAATAACAGTAAAAAATCAAATTCACGATTGTAAATAAGTAAATATTGATTTCGTAGTTTCTACTTCTATGTATCTAGAATGTGTTTTAGTCGAATAATTTGCGAAAAACCATGAAAAAATAAGCTTTAACCCTAAAATTTAGAAATTTACTGTATTTTTCAGGAAAATCCTGTATTTTTTAGCTGGAAACACTGTAATTTTACGTTCGCGATCTGGAAGCACTGCCGTCCGCAGAAAGATTGTCAGTGGACTCATTCTTACGGTAACAGCCGGGTTGTTCTAATGGTTGAACAATATGTATAGAACATAAATATTAGTATAGACTGTGTATTTTTATTGTGTCTAATATAGATAAGTCTATCTAAATAATTATCGTAAGTGGAAATATAATAGTACAGTCGTTAACCAAAGTGTTATTGGAGTTTGATTTAGGTACACTTTTATACAAATAACCTTCACTGCAAGAGTTCTTTGACTTAACTCATACATCCCTTCACTTTATTAATATTTGAGAGTTTCTCTTTGATAATATGTAAACTATCTTCAGTGTTACAAACTTATGAACGTAGAACTATATGACATGAAAGTTTATGCACCGACAGTTCTTCAAGAAGTTTGAATTAAATTCTTGAAATAGGTAGTTGCACCTAGAGAGTATTTAGTTTATGGCAACGTTGCCAAATGAAATTCTATTAAAAACCTTCCAAGTACCATATATTATAAATATGTGGCGTAAATACATATTAGAAATTACTGTTCGAATTTGGACTTTACTTGTAGCTGCTAACAGCCTATATTCGAATGGTTTTAGACATTGCAGTCATAAAATTTTACGAGGTGCATCCGAGTAGGAGTGATGGGCAAACTTTAGTTCTCACAGCCACATATTCTACAGTTTTATTAGAGAAATAAATCAATTTATGTCGTATTGAACTTGGCATTATGGCCTTTCCAGTAACTACTTCATTAGTAGGGTTAGTAGTAATTTCGAATATTGAAATAAAATCGCTTCAACCCGTTAACAGTCGTTTTATTTTATTATTTTTTAATTTTTTTTGGTAAAAAAAAATGCTTACTAGCAATGTGGGTCACACATTACTAGTAATCTTGTTAACCCCACGTGCTAAGCTAAGTGCTTGTGTTACGAGTGGGTTCACGTCGGTAGTGCAATGGGTGAGTTTCGAACCGGCAACCACATGATCGCAAGTCCGACGCCCTAGCCATTAGGCTACCGCCGATTTCAATATACCTAAGTGTTTAAAACAAGCCTTTTAACCAATGACCGCTTGCTGTTTGGCAGTCGGAGTGATAATTAATTTATGCTGATCTATCTGATACTATCATTGCTGTATTCTCCGAAGGGTTAGGCAAACGTGTACTTATGTACACCCACATTACGCCGGTATGTTTAGGTCCCATGAAATAGGGGACGACCCTATTACCATTAACCGGGAACAAATCCAGACTCCGACCTGCTATTAAATTTTTTATAGAAAAACCCAATTACACTTTTCTCAACCTGGGGATCGAACCCAGGTTTTTTACTGCTACGCTCGACCTCAAGCGTAGCAGTAAAAAAATATATTTTGTTTTGGCTTCTATTGCTCTTATAGATAAGACCCTCATATTATTTTTCTACAATATCTATAATGTATACATCAGCCTGTTACAATTTTAATTTGTTAATATTTAAAAAAAACCTATAATACTAGTTTTTATTTACTAGTATAACAATTTCGCAAATGACATTAAACAACTATACATTATCTTTAAACAACAAATATTCATTGTGCTTATTGAGTTAAATAAGATCAAAATGTTGAATTCTAAGACTAAAAAATAATGTTTTTAATGGTATTTATATGTAGTCTTGACATTGGCTAATGCTTTCTCATAACTTGTGACGCTTACCTGGTTGTTCCAGCTTCTTGTTTAGTTGTGCAGACCTCAGCCATCATTGTTACTGGAAAAACGACTCCACCATTTTCTCTTTGACAAGTCTAGGTAACTAATTATGTTTAAGGCCTCATAAAAAAGTAGACGGTAAATAGAGCCGAACAAAAAAAACTAAATTTAAATCGGTGCAGAAATAAGGAAGTTACAAGCTTTTTAATTTTATGCTAGACAGTACTACAGTGGCGTGCACTCCATACAAGCAAATAAGCTCTGCATACCCTGTAGTCCCTAAATGTATTTAATTAATAATAAATTTATTCCCCTCTAATGATATATAAATGTAATTAAAAAATGGTAATTTAGCTTGCGCACCATCTATTACTTTTTTTTAAGAACTAATTCGTTGAAGCGTCGATAACTTGCGCGCGCCGCGTCATTGAGCTCCGCGCTGGTGGCGCGCTCTGCTGAGATAAGCAGTGCACCTCGCTGCTTATTCTTCATACAATGCATTTGGACGCATCTCGTGTAGTACACGGCAAAAGTGTGACTGTATGCGTGTAAATATGAGCGTGTGTGACAGATTTAGAAGCACTGCTTATTTGCTTTGCGCCCAAATTAAGAACCCGCAAAAGCAGCGCATATTGTTTATTGCAGAGGGTCAACGTTTTTAGTCGGATTGACCAATTGATCGACTATATTTTTATGAATTCCAAATTTTTTTCGCCATATTGTTTTTCTTGGCGCAAGTGATTGTTTGTCGAGTAATTTTTAATGAGTTTATTATTGTAAAAAAGTAATATTAAACTCGTAAAAATTGAAAAATATACCTGTGAGACGTGTGTAGGTGAAGTGCGTTTAAATAAGTTAAAATCTGGCGCGTTTTCGACATTATTTTTCTGAGGAAAAAGCTAAATTGATTTCAAAGTTAAGGTCAGTACTCAGTTTGGATTTAACTCAAAGAGAGGGTAATATTACTCGTCATTTTAATAAAACGTTTTATGATAATCATTACTGGTTAACTGGTTGTGTACATACAAACAAATTGTATTTTTTCCATTGTATTTTGTTTACTTATCGCGATAGTAAGAATATTTGCGGTAAGAGACAGGTAGGTGGGGAAGACACCTACAAAAAGCTGAAACTGGTCAGTTTTTTATTGCATACCCTGTCTGAAATCTCTGTGCACGCCACTGCAGTACTATAGCATATTGTGACGTCAAACTGTCCGTACGTCATATAAATTCTATACTCACACTTGATTTGCAGAAAAGAGAAAGAGCATCCCCTTACTATCCCCACCAAAAACTTTAAACGCTTATGTCTGAGAACCTTATTGGCCGATTTAAATTATTTTTTTCAGTATACGCGTTACTCATGATATTTTTTAAAGAAAATGAAAAGTTACTTTAATCAGATGAAGCACCACTCAACTTATTTATTACGATTCATGTGACTGAGTGCTGTGAATATGAGTTGAAAATAGAACTCAAGTAATAACCTAATCCAGCTGATTTCGTAGTTTATTTATTTATGTACACTTTAAACTCTGTTTCAATTAAATAAAGACGACATTTAATTCATAATCAACCGTTCCGTATCGATTGGGTAGGGTGTTGAGACTTACTATATTTTGTAAAACGCCATTGTTTGTACACAGTTTGAGCAATTAATGTCTTTGTCTTTGTTTTTATTCAAAGATTAATGTTCCACTGCTGGGCACAGGTCTCCTCTCAGATCATGAAGGTAATGTTTCGTGCTAGCCAATATAGCTATTTAATTTTGATTGTTGAAGAAGATCTTTGCTGTGATATCTTTTATGTTTAGTAGTCAATATAAAAAATATGTGCACTATTTATTAAAAAAAAAGTAAAACAGAAAATAATCTCACTTGTCTTTTGCTGAAGAGCCATTGAAAACAACAAATTATTAAAATATTTAAAACGCACAATTGTCATAATTTATTCATAGTATTTTGAGCACATACATATGTACATATATACACACCTTGGCATATACATAACTAGTGCCAGGTTATTTAACTTCTTAAAATTACAATTTAATATAACGCAAATTAAAAATAATTATTTCTCAAGATAACCCAAAAGTAATAATGATTACTGTGTTACAATTCTTAATTATTTATTTTACGATCCGTTTGTGAAGCAGATTTAAGATTTCATCTAATTGCTTGGGGGAGTTAAGTAAATTAGAATCATATTTCGTGTATTCCATTTAATGAAATACATAAATTCGGGTTGGCACAACTACAAAGTATCAACAGTGAAAATATAGAGAAGAATTTTATCAGTCGTAGAAACGTCAGGATCTTTGGTTCTAAACGTTCGTGAGAACATAGGCGATTACAAATTGTTACTAACTAATTGGGATATAAGAAATTATCTTATGACGTTAGGAAGAAGGTATTTTAACAGAAGAATAATTTTCACTGTAGTTGATGCGCTCCCCGAAATGTTGCAGCCATCTGTGGAAGAAAAAACTAGTATTAATCAATACATATAATACACAATAAGAACATGATTGTTATTCCTATTAAAAACTTCTTACTTAACATAACATACCATCACGCCTGCATTCCCCGAAGGGTTAGGCAGAGGTGTACTTAATGTACACCCACAGTTCGCCGGTATGTTTAGGTCCCATGTAATAGGGGGCGAGCCTATTGCCATTCACCGGGCACAAATCCAGACTCCGAGCTGCTACTGAGAATTTCATAGAAAAACCAATAACACTTTGCTCGACCTGGGGATTGAACCCAAGACCTCTAGCGTAGCAGTCGCAATTGGGACCACTAGACTAACGGGCCAGTCTTCTTCCTTAGTTAAAAATAAACCATTTGGCTCTTAGTAATATTATATTTGCTTATAAATACATCATTATAAATTTTTGCATGCCTATTACAGGCAGAATATAGCTTGAACTATGCACCATTGTTAAATCTGGTACCACCTGTATTCTGTGCAAATAAATGTTTTCCTTCTTTCTTTCTTCTTTCTTAAAATGCACATTAACACGCAAAAATATATACAGTCGGAAATAGAACCTCCTCCTTTTTTTAACTTAGTTAAAAAACTACATGCTAAAGTGTGTAAATGTCTACGCTTTTGCTACGCCGTAGCATTTGCTACGTATTTATGTAGCAGGCACGTAGTATTTTTTTCAAAACATTCGAAATGTTATACGTGTAGTGTATTTCCATCTTCAATTTAGCTTAATTCGACTTAAAATTGTGACAAAAATCTAATAACGGATTGAGCTAGTCGAGGAAAGTTGTGAAAGTCAGCTTGATTTGATTATTATGCTATAAGGACCGTTTTCCCAGGACGTAGACTCTAATAGGGAACTTTAACTCAACAAGTCGTTACTGTACACGGCTTAAGTGATCTTAAGAGATACCTTTAGGAATTAACCGGCTCGATATAACAATTTTGTAACTTGACTAAGTGCAACTTAATTTTTGAATCCTATAAACAAATTCTATAATGTGATACTCTGCTTAGGTAACTTTAATTTACAGTTGTCATCTTTGTGTGCGAGAAAAAAGTTAGTCGCGTTTAAAAAAATACTACAAGACTAGATTTTTTACACGTTGCATTTCTATATTAGAGTGTTTTATATATATCTTCAAGTTCCCATGGAACTAGAAAATATTAGTTACTATTAATGTAAATAATTATAAGTATTAAGATAATTGCAATTATAAGTATTAAAGTTCACATTAAGGTTTGACTGCCTCA
This sequence comes from Subacronicta megacephala, assembly GCA_958496365.1. Lineage (NCBI taxonomy): Eukaryota > Metazoa > Arthropoda > Insecta > Lepidoptera > Noctuidae > Subacronicta > Subacronicta megacephala. The sequence continues at coordinate 4,391,691 of OY292520.1, read as the reverse complement.
TTAGTCTAGTGGTCCTAAGCGCGACTGCTATGCTAGAGGTCCTGGGTTCGATCCCCAGGTCCAGCAAAGTGTTATTGGGTTTTTTCATGAAATTCTCAGTAGCAGCTCGGAGTCTGGATTTGTACCCGGTTAATGGCAATAGGCTCGCCCCCTATTACATGGGATCGAAACATACCGGCGAAATGTGGGTGTACATTAGTGCGCCTCTGCCAACCCTTCGGGGACTATAGGCGTGATGGTATGGTATTAAGGTTTTAGCACAGCCTGAGAACATTAGGTGATATTATCTGTATATTATTAGTCAATATAATATTTTTTATTTGTTACAAATAAAAACAGGTAATAGATACAATATTAATATTAAAACAAAGCGCGCGGGGGAAGTGTAGACTTATTAATTACTACATAATGCTTTCTATATAACTAGCTCGAGTTAAAGTATATATAACTTACATAACATACCATCACGCCTGTATTCCCCGAAGGGTTAGGCAGAGGTGTACTTAATGTACACCCACAGTTCGCCGGTATGTTTAGGTCCCATGTAATAGGGGGCGAGCCTATTGCCATTCACCGGGCACAAATCCAGACTCCGAGCTGCTACTGAGAATTTCATAGAAAAACCAATAACACTTTGCTCGACCTGGGGATCGAACCCAAGACCTCTAGCGTAGCAGTCGCAATTGGGACCACTAGACTAACGAGGCAGTCTTCTTCCTTAGTTAAAAATAAACCATTTTTGGCTCTTGGTAATATTATATTTGCTTATAAATACATCATTATAAATTTTTGCATGCCTATTACAGGCAGAATATAGCTTGAACTATGCACCATTGTTAAATCTGGTACCACCTGTATTCTGTGCAAATAAATGTTTTCCTTCTTTCTTTCTTCTTTCTTAGAATGCACATTAGCACGCAAAAATATATGCAGTCGGAAATAAAACCTCCTCCTTTTTTAAACTTAGTTAAAAAACTACATGCTAACGTGTGTAAATGTCTACGCTTTTGCTACGACACCTGCTACGCCGTAGCATTTGCTACGTATTTATGTAGCAGGCACGTAGTATTTTTTCAAAACATTCGAAATGTTATACGTGTAGTGTATTTCCATCTTCAACTTAGCTTAATTCGACTTAAAATTGTGACAAAAATCTAATAACGGATTGAGCTAGTCGAGGAAAGTTGTGAAAGTCAGCTTGATTTAATTATTATGCTATAAGGACCGTTTTCCCAGGACGTAGACTCTAATAGGGAACTTTAACTCAACAAGTCGTTACTGTACACGGCTTAAGTGATCTTAAGAGATACCGTTCCGAATTAACTGGCTCGATATAACAATTTTGTAACTTGACTAAGTGCAACTTAATTTTTGAATCCTATAAACAAATTCCTAATAATGTGATACTTAGCTTAGGTAAACTTTTATTTACAGTTTATCTTTGTGTGCGAGAAAAAAGTTAGTCACGTATAAAAAATATTACTAGACTAGATTTTTGTTACACGTTTCATTTATATATTAGAGTGTTTTTATATATATCTCCAAGTTCCCATGGAACTAGAAAATCTTAGTTACTATTAAATAATTATTATTTGTTATAAATAAAAACAGGTAATAGATACAGCGCGCACTTGGTTTTAATATTACTAATATTAAAACCAAGCGCGCGGGGGAAGTGTAGACTTATTAATTACTACATAATGCTTTCTATATAACTAACTCGAGTTAAAGTATATATAACTTACATAACATACCATCACGCCTGTATTCCCCGAAGGGTTAGGCAGAGGTGTACTTAATGTACACCCACAGTTCGCCGGTATGTTTGGGTCCCATGTAATAGGGGGCGAGCCTATTGCCATTCACCGGGCACAAATCCAGACTCAGCGCTGCTACTGAGAATTTCGGAGAAAAACTCAATAACACTTTGCTCGACCTGGGGATCGAACTCAAGACCTCTAGCGTAGCAGTCGCGATTGGGACCACTAGACCAACGAGGCAGTCTCAGTTATTGTATATAACTTAATAAATTTTAATAATAACTTGCTGTAATAGGTATAAAATAAAACAATTGAAATTCATTGTACTGTTGAGAACATCACTACGCCCAGGCGACCGCAAAGTCAGATTTAAATTATATACATGCATTTAACGCATGTGTGTAAGATAAATTGTTTATGCAAATAAAGTTGTAAAATAAAAGTTTTATATTCATAAATCATGACTGAGATTTATTATATGTAGTAAAACTTTTTGTTTAACAAAACAAAGTATAGCAAACAAGTGTAGCTATCTCAGTAGATACTTGTTCTAAACAACAAACTAAACTTAGTCAAAGTTCTTGTTTTAAGCACAAAAACTAGTTGTGAAACAAAGACCTTTTACCGCAATTTGAGATGTAAAAACAAAACAATCTTTGTTGAAATACCACAATCAGATTAGAGAGCTTTACAAGATAACCAAGTAAAGTAGACTTAAGAAATTCTGTAGTATAGTTAATTCAAGATCTATACAAATAGGTTTGGATTACTTAGTTAGTTTTATAAAATAAATTGATAAAAATTGAGAATTTGGTACCTACTTACAATAATGTCAAAGTCAAAATCATTTATTTAAGACTACTAGGTAGGTACTTTTTGAACGCCATTTTTACATTTTGACAGCCTTTAAATCGCTCGCCCTTCACCGTCTTTTAGTGTTTTTGCTGGGAACATGAAGCGGCTTAACAAACTCCCCAGCAACACATTTCTATCTGTATAATTACTAAGACATAACATACCATCACGCCTGTATTCCCGGAAGGTTTAGGCCGAGGTGTGCTAATGTACACCCACATTTTGCCGGTATGTTTAGGTCCCATGTAATAGGGGCGAGCCTATTGCTATTAACCGGGCACAAATCAAAATCAACGGGGTAGTAAAAAAATCAGACATTAATTTTCCATTTAATCGGATCAACAAAAAATTGGGGTTTGTTGAATTCGTGAGTAATTTTTTTCCAGAAATGTAGGTAAATAAACAACACCAACTAAACAACTTTCCCACAGAACTGGCCCGCAAAGCTTATAGCTTTGAACTCGTAAAATAAACACACTAAAAACCTTTCACCAAAAATGCTCAGACCAGAGTTTTAATCCTCGCTCTAACTCACATAGGTAGTGAAGGCAAGTAATCTGAATTTTTCATTCAAATACAACTAGGTACCTACATATTTTTAGATTTTACAACGTCCATGATTACAGGCACACTTACCGTCTTATTCATAAAAATATAAAACGTCCAATATATCTCCTATAGCTATAATGTGTTTTCTTCTTTTCCCTGTCACAATAATATACTCGTAGCATGTCAAAACAACAAAAACCACTTTACTTCTAACTATCTATAAGTTAAGTGTTCACTAGACTTTTCTATTCTTTATAAATAAGACGATTTATCTTTCAATGTCAATTAGTCGTCGAAACCCTTCGAAACCATATTTTTTCGGATAAAGAAAATCTGTTTATAATAATGAGTAATACTTTCGCGGTGCGATCAATAACGGTTTTCGCCGAAGGGTAAGGCAGAGGTGTACTTAATTTACCTCGCCGGTATGTTTAGGTCCCATGTAATAGGGGGCGGACCTTTGTGCTCGACCTAAGAACCAAAATTCGAGCTGCTACTGAGAAGTTTGTAGTAAAACCAAATAACACTTTGCTCGACTTGGGTATCGAACCCAAAACCTCCAGCGTAGCAATCGCGCTTAAGACTATAGATTAATCAGGCAGTTGATAACAATTGTCCCTTACTTGTGTTTACTAAACCAGGTGCGCTAGTTTTCTATATATAAACGCACCTTATATTAACCTCCTGAGTGAAATTGTAGTATATTTACAACATAGAAAGAAAAAAATCCTACACTGCCATCTAATGGAATAAGTTAAGACTTTTACTTTAATTGGATAGTCAAAATATCTATCCGCCATACTGAGCAGTGATTGGCCGAGGAAGTAGCTTAGATTTTTGGTAATATCCATTTCAATTGGACGATGGCGTCGGTACCAGAAGCACGTGGTAAGTTTATTGAATTTGTTTATGAAATACTATGTTTTTTGTAAAGATTTTGGTAATTCTTTGTTTGTTTTGATGCATTTATCATAATAGCTCAATTTGCTAATGTTTGAACTCACAAAAACAATAGGAATCCACAATTAAAGCTTTATGTTGTACTAGTAATACACTGGTTCTCAACAATGTGTATGTGCGAAGCATGCCCACTGTAGTACCTGTACAACATAAGAGTTTTACACTATTTTTACTTTATTTTTTTATTATTTTTTCTAGGTTTGCAGGAGAATCAAATTACAGGCATCTTAAAAAATTCTGATATCCATTCGTAGCATGAAGAAAACCCGACAGAAGATGTTTATTTAATTCCAACATATGACAGCAGTGACTCTGGCCCTGGTTCTCTGAATTCTTCGGGCACGAGGAAAGAAACCTTCAGGAATGTGAAATCTCTTTGTGCGCTTCTACGGTTGTAACCCGTGGTAGTCGTTTCATAACCAGAAGTAGGCCCCGAACGCATGGTGGTCGATTCAGAGGCCGTGTAAGAGTCAGATGGTCGAGGAAAAATTACGAGATCTTTACCATCATCGGCAACTGCTAACAATACTTGCGCTGGTAATATCTCTCTTTGGAGAAATCTATTTATCAGCCAAGATACATCGATACATTTTCACTGAAAAAGTATTCATGGACAGATGAAAAATTTTCGCTAAAGTTATTTTATTTAAAACTTTTTAGTGATCACATTTTACCAAATCTGAATGAGACCACCTCAGGAGTATTCACTTTCAAATAAATAAGTTTGATAGAAAATGTAGGTGTACCCTGATATACTGAATCCTTATAACCCTTCCGAGTGTACAGGCGTGATGTTATGTTGTCTGATTGCGTAATCAATGCATATTTATGCGATAGCAGCAATCATGGTTGATTTGCTGTCATTTGTTGAAGAGTTCCGTTGTTTGTCTCCGAAAGTCATCATCAGATCTTTATGAAAATTATATGGTACCATTTCGGAATAAACTCCTTTTGAACAAAAAAAGAATTTTGCAAATCGATTAATATATGACGGATTTATGCCCGAACATACATAAAAAATATTAACATCCGAATTGATAACCTCCTCCTTTTTGAAGTTGGTTAAAAAAGGAGAAGAGTTGAAGATGAAAAAAATATTAAATAAATTATTAGGCATCCTGTTAAATTAAATGGTCTATTAATTTTCCAACTATACCTATGTATTGACTGTGAGTGTGATTCAAAGTACAAAAATGTATGTAAGAAAATTAAGCCAATCTGCTGACTGTGATTTGTAAAATAATACTAGACGATAATTAGTAAATAACAGCCTGTTGCCGATGTTGAAGTTGTGTTTTACTATATAATAATTATAAATGACCTTTTATCCAGTGAATATAAAGCAATTTAATAAAAAACGTTTTATGTTGTATATATACTACACTTTACACATTAGGTACATAGAACGGATGTCGTATATATACTACATTGAGAAAATCTAAATTTTCCAACATAGAATTTTCTTTCTATTTTTTAAGAACATTTAGTTGCCTATTAAATCGATCCAGATAGTTTTTGTTAAAATTCCTGAAAAAAAATGTTGTGGTTCTCAGGAGGTTAAAGGCCTTTCACCTCTTGAAGTCGTAGTGGATATAAAAATACATGCTCTGCAATTTTCATTACTGTTTAACTATCTTTTTTTTAAATAAAAACCTTACTTAGTAGTATTCTTTTAACCCCTCGTGCTAAGCTAAATGCTTGTTTTACGAGTGGGTTCACGTCGGTAGTGCATGTGCATGGGTGGGGTTCGAACCGGCAACCATATGATCGCAAGTCCGACGCCCTAGCCATTAGGCTACCGCCTGTTCTTGATTGAAAAATTATCTTACAGAAATAATCCATTTCGAATACAATCTAAAAACAATTGCGTATAATCGAAAATCAACTTTAGTCAAACAATAACAATCGAATAACTATTACAATTGTCGGATAAAATTGCATGCGCAAATCGATTCAATCTAGCGCCTCTGTAGTGTGAAATAAAAATCAACGAAGCGACCGTTTTATTTGATAAACTATGACATTCCTTGATTGTTTTCGGTGTTAGTACTTGTTATACGAAGCTAATTGAAATTGGAGATTACCATTGCCCGCAATCGCATAATGTACATTTCTATTCGGTTAGTGTCGAGTAGGCAGTATAATCGAATAGCCGCAGTGTTAACAATCGTAATCTCCAATAGTTCGTTTATCCTATATACGTACTCCTATATGTACGTGTTTTTTCAGGGACAGTAAATCTATAAATAAATAGTTTTTCCAACCGCAATCGGCCATTTTCTATAAGCATCGACTATTCATTTACAACACGTGTAAGGTTATCATAACAGCGCCATAACACTATATCACATAAACTTGCTCGGATTTAAACCTAATTTCCCTAAGGGGTGGTAGAAAATTTACAAAGAACACTTCTACTTAAAAGCTTTTACTAACCCGTACAGAACAAAATGTGGCGTGTATTTAATAGCTTATGTGCGTGTTTTAGCTTGTATATGTGAACAGCTCAGGTTTGTACTAAGCTGTGAGACATTCATGTGGTGTTCAATATTCATGTTCCTACCTATATTCTAGGCGATTGACGTCATAGAGAAACGGGGGTTTTGACAAACTATTTTGGACTTGGTCTATTATGATTGATCTTGTGTTTGTTGTAGAAAGAGAATCCTTATACCTTAATAATATTTTTATGGTAAAATCTTGTAAGATTCCTGCATGCGGCTGTTCATCACAAATTCTGTAGTCCTAACTATAGGGCGTATACTATAAAATATCTACCAAAATACTTAATGCAATAGGCTTGCGCTCCGGTAGGTAAGAAATGGGTAACTAAACAAAAAAACGTGAGCTGCAGTTCAGCTCGCGGCTTACCTAAGTGAGCTGGATTTGCGAGCCAGCTCACAGGCCAGCTCTATTTGAGTCATGGGAATTGTTGCTCATTCCGCGACTCGCCAACAAGTCGGAGGTCTATAAGCCGTAGCTCAACAGCTCAAGCATATATTATGTGATCTGACTCTTCGAGCCAGTGTTGGAGTTACACACCATTAGCCCTGTTACTAACACAGTCCTTACGGTGAATAATGGCGTGATGGTACTTTATGTTGGTACACTATTGATTTTAAAAACCTTTTAACTTTAACTTTTACCAACTGCTAAGCTTAATTCGTTTTATTCTGCATCCGCAGTCAGACTATAGCGTTATGTGTACAAACAAGCTTTCTTAGTACCACATGTTTTTGCGCAACTTATCTCAGTTTCAATTCTAAGCTTAACGCATTTCCTTTTTGTTTTGTTTGATGGTTTAGTAAAATAGGGAAGGAAGCTTTTTTATCTATTTCCTATTGCACAAATATAAACAGGACTTGGAAAATATAAGCAGAAATTTTAAAATTGTTTGTTTATTGGTTTAAAACATTGTTTTTTACATACTTTATTAAGTGACTGCCTCATCAGTGTTGTGGTTCCACGCGCTACTGCTAAAAGAGAGGTCCTGGGTTCGATGGCAAAGCGTTATTGAGTTTTTTAAGAAATTCTCAGTATCAGCATGAAGTCGAAGTCGAAGATTTGTGCCCAGTTTATGACAATAGGCTGGCTCTCTATTACAAGGGACTTAAAAATACCGGAATAGAATTGGGAAGGCTTTTGCCCAGCAGTGGGACAATAATGGCTTAATAAAACAAAGTAATAATGGCTTGAAACTCAAATTTCTTCAACCTTTTCAGTGGCTGCTAATAAAACTCACAAAAAAATATCGTAACCAGAATTATTTATTATGCTAAGTAATTTATGAGCCCGCTGTATATTCTTATAGTAATACAATCGGGAAGGTGTATAGGGTGATATTAAGTTACTTTCAGCTAACGAGGTTGTATTTACCCTCTTATAACGAGATGGAACACTGTAAATAATGAATAAAAATTAAGTAATATTGTTGAGATAAAGGATTTACTCAAGTTTTTCATTACTTCGAAGAAAAACTTGGGTTATTAGCATTGTTATTATATAGCTCACTAGCTTTCCGCCCGCAGCTTTGCCCGCGTGGATAACACGATTTTGACTGTTTTTTTTTTCAGTTCTGGCGGGTTATTGCAAATTACCCAAAACGAAATTTCATCCCTACACAGGTCGAAATTGCAAAAACGCTAGATCATATATTTATTGATTTCTTATCGAGTGTCTTAACATAAAGTTTCATGGTTTTATCTTGAACAATGACGAACTCACATACAACTTTCACCCCCTATTTCCACACCTCCAACACATTTTTGCGACAAAAGATAGCCTATGTCCTTTCTCAAGCTTTAGTCTACCTCAGTACCAAATTTCATCAAAATTGGTTGAGTGGTTTAGGCGTGCAAGCGTAACAGACAGAGTTACTTTCGCATTTATAATATTAGTAGGGATAACATTGCCAGGACTCTCAGGGAAGCTCGCATATGGCACTATACCTAACCCATCCCAACCATTACCAAAATATACGTCTTCGTCTATCGTCTATCGTCATCACAATGCTTCAATTTACTATGAGATTACGCTTCACTGACAATAAATAAATTATTTCATAAGATAGATACCATCACGCCTGTATTCCCCTAAAGGTTAGACAGAGGTGTACTAATGCACACCCACCCGCTAGTATGTTTAGATCCCATGTAATAATAGGCGAGCTTATTGCCATGAACCGAGCACAAATCCAAACTTCGAGCTGCTACTGAGAATTATAGAAAAACCAAATAACACTTAGCTCGAGCTGGGAATCGTACCCAGGCCCACTCGTAGCAGTCACACTTGGGACCATTAGGCTAATGAGGCAGTTTCTTTCCAGTCAATCAACGTTATCAATCCGTCTACTTTAACGAAGGTAATATTTAAAAAAAAAGAAGCAGACGTGTCATTAAACCTAGCTACTAATCCACTGTTTAACGTTGACACGTTCTAAGCTCAGGTCAAATAGGTTAATGACCTCTTCATTAATTACTGAAGCACAATTTTCTGTGATCGAATATCAAATTGATACCGATGAGAAGTCGTTAGGCCTGTCAGTAAAATAGCTTAGAATAGTTTTATTGAAAATGTCTTAGTTCATTTAATTGAGCTGTCCGTTAGCGTGTCAGTTGGGGTCATAACAACTGTAATTATTAAAAATCCGAGTTCTTTCAATGACCTAACGTCACGAGTCACCTTTCAGAGGTTAAAGGTTATATTTCAAGTATATTGTTATGTTTCATATCACGAATCGAAAATATAACTATCATCATACAAATTATGAGGAATTATATGGAATTTGTTGTTCGTAGATTTTAATCATCATCATTTTTAGAAAGAAAGAAAGAAAGAAAAAAGATTTATTTGCGTAGAATACAGGTGGTACCAGATATAAAATTGGTGGTTATGGAACAATACCATATTCTGCCTACATAAAGCATGCAAATTAATTTTACATTTATGTTCATTATAATTGAGTTAATTATTATTAATATGTAGGTATTATTTTTTATATAGTAATGCAGTTATTATTATTAAACACGAGACATAATAAAATGAGGATTTAGTGTCCCACTACTGGGCTCGGGTCTCCCTTAGTGATGTACCTAATGACTCCAAGTGGCATAATATGAAGATCAAGCGTAGACAATACAAGAAAAAAAAAAGTTTGAGTTTATTAAAAGTTAGCAGCTTAGGGATAATAATGCAATTCTAAAAGCGTGAATTAACGCCTCATTAGTCTAGAGATCCTGTTATTCTAGAGGTCCCTGGTTCGATTCCCAGGTCGAGCAAAGAGTTTTCTTATGAAATTCGTAGTAATAGCTCGGAGTTTGGATTTGTGCCCGGTTAATGGTAAAAGGCTCGCCCCCTATTACATGTAATGTCTAAATGTAATGTGTGACTCACTATGCTAGTAAGCTTAAAAAGAACTACATAAAAGACTAAGTGATTTAAATGTAACTACAACTAAAATTATTTCTCGAAATGTCTACAAAATATCCACGAAAAAGTTAAAGCTATGCAAAATGTTGCTTTAAAATGAAACGTTTTGACATTTCAATTAGGAACATCAGGGGACGGCCGAAGTCCAGTCGGGTATGAAATCTGCATATTTTATCGATATTAATTAGTGCTTGACATCTCTACGTTAAACGATTGCAAAATGCGATGAGCCGATATTATGGAGGGCGATATTTTTATCGGATTGTGTTCTATTTAAAAAAATATGTATTAATATTTCAGACCGTTTTAAATGATGATTGGATGATGATTTAGCCACGCGACTTTGTTCGTAACCAATAGGTATGTGATTGTTCACTTCCTTATATAGAGAAATCGATCAAGTATTTATACTTGTTGATAAAAGTGCGTACTTCATCATAATTATCTAATTATAATCTAAACTAATATAATAAAGAGAAAACATTTGTGTTTTTGTATGTATGTTTGTAATGTTTTCACATAGAAACTACTGGATCGATTTCAAAAATTCTTTCACTATTAGAAAGCTGCATCTTCATTGAGTGACATAAGCTATTATTACATTTTCAAAAAAAAGGTGATCCCTAATAAAAATGTAATAATATAACCCAAGGTGTGAAATTGCGGGCGAAGCTGCGGGCGGAAAGCTAGTAATATAATATTTTGATATTTGAGCATGATTTATTCTAAATTTTTAGTTACTCGAGTACCTAGTTATATCTTTACCTTTCTCGTCGTTCGAGTCAATTCGAAGGTTGTCTGTAAGAGATTACTTTTAGCGATAAGACCGCCATTGTACTATTCTATGATTTATATCGTGTACTTGACGTAACTATACGTTTTTAGTGTGCAATAAAGAATATTCTGTTCTATTATATATATATCATGAACCTTTTTTGGTACCTATTACACAGGGAAGACGATTTTTCACAAAATGAGAAAGCCTAGAATAGTTAAGCAAACTTCATATTAATTTTTTAGGGACTCCAACGAAAGATATACACATAATGATTTAAGGCTATGACAACTCAAAGGTATTTTATAAGTGTACTTCTTCACTTACAAGACATGACAGCTTAAATATTAATAGGAGAATAAATGCTACGATACATACCATCACGCCTGTATTCCTCGAAAGGTTAGGCAAACGTGTACAGATGTACACTCACACTTCGCCGGTATGTTTAGGTCCCATGTAATAGAGGGCGAGCCTATTTCCATTAAACGGGCACAAATCCAGACTCCGAGCTGCTACTAAGAAGTTCATAGAAAAATCCAATAACACTGCTCGACCTGGCGATCGAACCCAGGACCTCTAGCGTAGCAGTCGCGCTTAAGACTACTAGACTAATGAGGCAGTCAATTAAACGTTATAATTAAGGTAAAATATGAAAAAGATTCTAAAATAATAAATGGAATTGATTAAAAATATATAAAATGAGAACTACGAATTAAAACTAGAAAATATTTAAATCGTATCGTTCAAGTTTTTTTTTATATCTCGACAGACGTTCAAAGATGCTGCGCAGTTGAGAAAATGTGTCAGACATGCTGTTTACCACGGTATGTTTTTTTTGCCATGAACGACGCTCATGATTTTAATAAGTTAGCATTAGAACTCGAGACCTATGACTTGGCAGTTCGCGGTCATAATAATTATGCTTTCACAGCTTTTTATTAAAAAACCCATAATTAAATTCCACCCATCGCCCACCGCCATTTAAAATGAGCCAAATATAGGTGCTTAGAATTACTGTTATTAGTAATTTTCTAAGCACCTTGTTCCTCACACTCGCCTAACGAAGCTTAATTTTCTACACACCTAGCTAAATAATATATTAGGCGAACTGTAATTTATAACACGGAACATAAGTTTGAAGTTAAAGGCTTATAGGTCGATGAACTGAACTTATACAATCCCAAAACATACTCCAATTCTATTAGCATTCAGAGTTTACGTAATAATAATGTAGCTAGAAGCTATAATTTAAAGACCGTTAAGCTTTATTGATAGTGTAAATAACTAATTAATTCTAAGTGAGTATTATTATATACCACGTTCCCTATATGGATATTTAGGTAATGGAAATGAGCCGTCGTCTGCACGAGTTCCCACTTAATAAATATTTACTTAATATTGAACTTGATACCATTAATAAATCATAAAGCAATTTACCCAGAACCACCGATAATGCTGTATTGGGGTGTCATACTCGTATTAAGGTTAATAGAATATGTGACAGTCTCAAAACAATAGGGGTAGTTAATGTAAAGTGATTTAATCATGTTAGGTATATGCATATAAAGGTAAGTGGCGTTTGAATCCATGGAGAACAGAAGTAGGAAGGGTAGTTTATCGGAAAGGAAAACAAATAGGAAAGTGTTACTTATTTTTAACGAGAAAAGACAGTTGTTGAATACCTTAGAGGACAGAAGAGGAAAGACGTTTGACAGCTCGATAAGGCATGATATATAATATTAGAAGGGAATATTAAAATTTCCATTAAGTAGATATTTTGTAAAACAAGTGAAGAAAAAGTTTGAGTTTAAAGTGATGACAGGGAGGATACAAGAGAAGACAAGAGAGGTTAGGGAACAGCGGCCAGTACTCCACCAACAAGAGCTGAGCTCCTGAGTAAAAGAAGAAATACATCAATATAAAATTGATAAACTGTAAGATGTTGTAAGGGGCCCGGTTGAGTTTTTATTGTTGGTCTTTTAAGAGAGCTGCCACGAGTACTCGTATAATACAATTAATAAAAGTTTCTCTCAAAAACTTGCAGGTCCCAAAATTGCAAAATAGTTTTAAAAGTAACTTTGTTGCTAAAGAGAACCCTATTTGTTAAAGTGATTTAGATACTACGTAAAAATGAGACCGCCCAATTCAATCGACTACACGACCCCTCCATTGCTTGTGATCTAGTTGGAAATACGAGGATAATTTTATTCTGTGTGTAATTTCTTTTCCAATGTGGTCTCCTCGATGTGTCGTGTGTTTGATGGATCATTTCATATCGTGTTGAGTAAATGGCTTTTAGGCTATGTGTACATTTCCTTTGCGGTTTCCGTAAAAATATTTGCATGTTATATTGCTTTTAGTTCAAGTATTTACGCAGAAGATTTTTCTGTAAATCAATAAATGGTACTAAATCCAGATTTTACAAATAATCCCGAATAATCTGTTGCCTGCGGGTTTATTCGCTTCCTAAAAGACTTTTTAAGACAAAAAATCGTCTATATCCTTTTCCAGGATCCGAAAATTTAATAGAAATGATCTTTTAGAATGATTTTAGGCTACCCGTTGAAACAATTTTGAACCAATGAACCATGGCATAAAGATCTACAGGAAGTAACATGCATCGAAATTAGGTAAACGACTTAAGCGTAAAAAGCAGACAAACACAGTTTTTTTTTATTAAAAAAAAATCTTACTAGCTATGTGGGTCACACATTACTAGTAATCTTGTTAACTCGTTACACAAGCATTTTGCTTAGAACGAGGGGCGTTCTAAGCAAAATGCTTGTGTAACGAGTGGGTTCACGTCGGTAGTGCAATGGGTGGGTTTCGAACTGGCAAGCACATGAGTCATTAGGTTACTGCCTCTTCAAAAAAGTTACTTGCGCATTTATAATTTACTAACTGACCCGTGCTCACTTCCTTGGGGGATGTAGCCTTAGGCATTCACAAATACCGTGGCTTTTGAGTAGAGCCAGAGATTACCCCCTACAACCTCACAAACTTTACCTCTTTATAATATTATTATATAAGTATAGACTGCCTCGTTAGTCTAGTGGTCCCAAGCGCGACTGCTACGCGCTAAGTGTTATTGGGTTTTTCTATGAAATTCTCAGTAGCAGCTCGGAGTCTGGATTTGTGCCCGGTGAATGGCAATAGGCTCGCCCCCTATTACATGGGACCTAAACATACCGGCGAACTGTGGGTGTACTTAAGTACACCTCTGCCTAACCCTTCGGGGAATACAGGCGTGATGGTATGTTATGTTATGTTAAGTATAGATTAGTTTTGATAAGTGGAAATGGGGGTTCACAGATCCTGAATACCTGTTCTTGCACAATGTGATTATGGTGGACCAGAACATCTGCATTAGGAAACTTTACAGAGCCACGACTATTGAGATAGCTACTCGAAAATTGTTTAACAATTGACAGGATAAGAACAGCGAAAATACTTTTTAGCATTTGGAAGTTCAGTATTTATTTCTGAACATACTTGTTTAGATACCAATGTCCTTAATAGATAAGCAAGGTCAGCTACCTGTCGCGACATGACGTGGTTGTGTTGGTCATTAACCTACAATGTCTGTGTCAAATTAGTATTTGGGTACTGATTGCTATTTAACTTGAACCTTGAGACACAATATAATGTGTTTCTATTAGTATTTGGGTACTCACTGCTATTTTATTTGAACTTTGAGAGGTCATTGGATTATGTTTTATGATGATTACTAGGTGGTTGTGCCAGGCGATGCCTGACTAAATTACATCTATCTATTGAGATTTTCATGCAGAAATACCATCCCAATTTTTGACTTCTGAGGTGGATTTCCAAATAAAACTTTACCTCTTTATAGTATTATATAGTAGGTATCTATAATATAGATAGACAGGTAGGTATGATTATGTAAGACTATGTTATAGACATATTTATAATTGTACCTAAAGATATGTGCATAATGATACTGTTCAACAAAAATAATTCACTTTCGAAAAGCGAATATGAAAATGAAAGCATTAAGTTTGGTTACGTATCGTTAGTGAAACTAAACTTTTCTTTTACCATACGTGTACCATGTATTTATGTATGGTGACTGGTATATTACTTAAACACTTAATAGAAGTCATTATATTCTATTTCTATCTATTTTTTATTCTATATTATATCTATTTTTTTTTTCAAAAATGTATAATCTTCTAAATTGGGTGTTAACGATGCCTTGCGCCGCTCTATAACTTATTTTTTTTTTAATACAAATTCTTTGTAAAGTTGACTGTTATTATTATATTCAATTATGTTTTACACGAAACACGAGTCACCTTTTGCCTTGCTCTTTGTAATAAAACCTATTATGTACATAAAGAAAAACAATTTTATTGTATAAATTGTCTGATGAAAAATTGAACAAGTAAAAAATATGAAAAATAATTTATTTAAAAGTTAATTTACGTAAAATTAAAATAATAACTCTGATAAAAATAACATAAAGTTATAACAAATAAAATAATTGCGCCTCTTTAATATATTAATATTGAGATCAAATTTTCCTTTTTAATGCCTTCTTTATGAGCCTAGTGATCTTAAGCGTGTGTTACTACTACGAATAAATGTTTTCTTTCGTTACTGTTTCTTTCTATGCTAGAGATCCTATGGTTATTGGTGTTTTCTATAAAATTCTTAGTAGCAGCTCGGAGTTTGGATTTGTACCCGGTTGATGGCAATAGGCTCGCCCCTATTACATAGGACTTACACAACACGGCGAAATACCTAACTCTTCGGGGAATACATACATGATGTTATGATAAGATCAGCATTTTTGACATTAAAGTTTTTTAGAATAAATTAATTATCAATCCGACTGCCTACAACAAGCGGGAATTGATAAAAAGGATTGTTTTAAACCTATTAAGTACACGGGATCTTAACACATCGGCGTGTGGAAGCAGCTTTAGAACACCTCTGCCAGCCCTTCTGGGAATACAAGATGCTATGTTGTGTTGACTTTTTTAATCTGTTGTTTATTGCAGAAAATTTTATTCATATCTTTCGTTATTTTATTTCCACGGTCACTTCGTTGGCAATATCGAAGACCAATATTTTGTATTCCACTGTATTATCCTCTATGCATACAATTTTCTAAAAATGCTTGCTCTGTCGTTCGAACGTTATTTGCATCTAACATAATCTCATATTTTGTCCGAGAGAATTCTTTTGTATTTTCTGTTGTTCGAAGTTTTCAGTTTCCTTTACTTCTTCCTTATGGACTTTTATTTCCTCAAACAATATAGAATTTAACAAATGAGTGGAATATTCGGTTTTATTGGCGTTTGCGTACATAACTCTCTCTCCACCTTTTTCTTAAATACTTTATTGTTATTCTGTACTTTTTATTTACTTTTTATGGAATCTGAGGTTTTATAGAAGATTTCTGCTGCCTCTGTAATATTTAATCTCAATTCTGTTGGTTTTTATACTTTGGCAGTTATGTCTAACGATTATTTAGTAATCTATACAAATAAATAAAATTAACGTGGCTGTTTGTCATATCAAAATAAGAACTCCTTATTAAATCGATATGAAAGTATATACGGTACCCTTTATGACTCATTGTTGTTCCGTCTCGCATTGGATGAAGCAACGGTGAGATCAATAAATTATTATATAAACTAGATTATGAAATGTTACTAACATAGTTTTAAGTAATACTAACATTAATGAGTCATGGTTACTCGAATAAAGAATTTATTTAAAGTAAATAAATAATATCTAGACATTTTTTTTTGGCTGATGTTCCTAAACAGCTGCACCGATTTTGATGGGAATTTAATTGGCAGATAGCTAATGACATAAGAATTAACTTACGTACGAACGGCAGTTAAAACGGCATGGCACTGCTAGTTGTCATTAAGTAAGAAAATGTTGAATTAATTTTTAAAGTGTTCTGTAGAGCTATAATGCTGAATATCGAATACATAGTAAACAATACTGCAGTTGCTCGCGGCCATATACGTCTCAAGCATGATTGGTTAGTATGTACACACATTATACATGTGTATGAATACATAACCCGTAGCGTAGTGTTGTTTTATTATACATACCGGTTTTAGTTGATCGTGATTTATATTAAAGAAATACGCTGATAATTTTTGATATAGGTACATTAGAAAAATGCTAAATATATCATACGAATTCAATTTTTTTTTTATAAAAGCTTACTAGCAATGTGGGTCACACATTACTAGTATTCTTGTTAACCCCTCGTGCTAAGCTAAATGCTTTTGTTACGAGTGGGTTCACGTCAATGTGTGGGGTAGTACACGTAGTGCAATGGTTCGAACCGGCAACCATATGATCGCAAGTCTGACGCCCTAGCCATAAGGCTACCGACGCTTCAAATATGAATATCAATTTGGCCACATCATATCTTTTATATCATTAATACATCAATAGATACAGCTTAGAATACACTAAGTACTTTGTAGGAGCTTTTTAAGGGATTGTATTTTTTTCTGCAGTTTCACATAATTAAGGACTATTAGCTTTTTACGTTTCTTTCCTGGAAGATACGAAAAAAGATAGAAGTACGAGTAGCGTATTACCTAAATAATAATTTAGCAATTACAGCTTTCTGGCGATACGATTACAAATTCACAAGTTCACATACATATAATTTCTCGAGTTAACCTCAAGCTGCGAGAATAATTTGCCATAGCGCAGTTGGTTTGCGAACTTATTCTGAAGTTCTAAGTTAAAATATGAATGAAAATTCTTCCTACAAATTTTTTAAGGCAAGAGTTACAACTTTCTAGAATCTTGTAGGTAGAGTTATGATTTATTAAACCTGAAAAGCAGTTTCACATAACCGTTGCAGTTTGCGTTCATACGGTTTGAGTAACGTTACTGCGGCTTTCACATCGATTGAAAAAGTACTGAATATAATATTTTTATGTAAAAAAAAAGTGCGTTGTACGGGATATATACTCCCACAGCATGGTGGATGATTACCTCCTATAATTCTGGAAGGATATCCATGTCGAGCAGTGGGAAAATATAGTAGGTTTTGCGAGCAGTTCTCATTAAATCTAAGATAGCATACCATACCATCACGCCTGTATTCCCCGAAGGGTTAGGCAGAGGTGTACTTAATGTACACCCACAGTTCGCCGGTATGTTTGGGTCCCATGTAATAGGGGGCGACCCTATTGCCTTTCACCGGGCACAAATCCAGACTCCGAGCTGCTACTAAGAGTTTCATAGAAAAACTTAATAACACTTTGCTCGACCTGGGGATCGAACCCAAGACCTCTAGTGTAGCAGTCGCAATTGGGACCACTAGACCAACGACGCAGAGATCTAAGATAGCGATGGCCTTAATGCCACTAACTTATACAATTTATATAAAAGAGTCTAGTTTATTATGAAAATAAGGCCGATGAAAGGCATTAGCATGCGTAGTTTGTACAAATGAACGTACACTCCTACACATGTCGTGAATAGCAAAGAAATATTCTTGGATTTTTGCCTCTACACGATTTACGAACAGATGTCTTATAAAACAGATTCTTGCTCGATTTTCGTTCTCATATTTACTTTATGCAGAGCGAATATCTAATGCTATACAGCTTTCATTGGACGAATATTGTTTTATTTATGTTTGAGAAAATTACTCTGTATGACGTCTTATATTTCACTTCAGTACAGTGCATATCGTTATAAATGGATGTGAAAGAATAGAAGACAAGTAGACATAACCTAAAACAGCCTAGTCAACATCATCATCATCATCAACCCATTATAATTGTCCCACTGTTGGGCACGGTTCTCCTCTCAGAATGAGAGGGGTTAGGACGTAGTCTACCATGCTAGCCTAATACGGGTTGGCAGACTTCAAACAACGTCAAGCAAACGGCTTAGTAGTTCATAAAAAATAGATTTGTTTAAACAGATTTTAAACATGTTTTTGTAAAACATTTTTAAATTTGTTTAATAACTTAATACATTTTGAACGTCTACATAGTTTAAGACGATGCCCTGAACTCGCTCACCTTTAACCTCTACCAGTAGGTACTTTAATCGGAATGAAATTGCGCCCAAAAATCCAATACATTGAAATTGTCCACATTTAAATAGTAACTAAGTTATTCTTCTTGACTGCCTCATAAGTCTAGTGGTCTCAAGAGAAACTGCTACCCTAGAGATCTTGGCTTCCATTCCCAGGTCGAGCAAAATGTTTTTTTGGTTTTTCCATGATAGTCTCAGTAGCATGGAACCTAAATACATTGGTGAAATCGTAGGCGTAATAGTAGACCTTTGTACTCTTAGGGGAATACAGGCATAATGGTATGTTGACAATAAAAAAACTTAGAATATTCTAATCAAAACTAACCCGTAATATAAGTGCAAAAGCTAGCTACTCATGACTAATGCACCAATTACACTGAACTTTTAATGCCTGTAAAATATTATATCATAAATATTTACATCAATACTTGTCATTATATTGTGTCACTATTGCTTTGAACTTGACGTCATCAGTTACTATCCCAGGTTTCAATAACTTGAAATATCCGTGCATCCATTCGGAGGATAGTATTGACACTATACACAATAACACGGGTGGCAAGCATCAAAAGACGTGTGAGAGCATTCAGACGTCTTTGATATCACTCCGGTGACCCGTCGCTCGTATAAAACCTTTGTCGCAAGCAAACTGCATTGTGAAATATCAGATTCCATTACGAGGTGGGAATCTTTCAATGACGTCACCGTTAGAGTTGTGACGGTTTTGTTTTGAGAGATAAAGAAAACATGGAAAGGAAACTGGGAAATACAGTTTTCATACGTATGTATGTCTGCCCATTTTAGTGAGTTTTGGAAGCTTTCAATCTCCGTGTTGGCTAATTTATTTGTTCAAGTTCAACAGTAATCATGAATCAGAAATCATGACGCCTGTATTCTCCGAAGGACAAGGCGGAGGTGTACTAATGTACACCACTAGGTTACCGGTATCTTTAAGTTCCATGTAATACAGAACCATCCAAACTCAGAGCTGAGAAGTTCATATTACACAGTCTTTATTAGAACTGGAATAGAACACAAGGCCTCTAGCATAACAGTTGCGCTAAGGACCACTAATGAGGCAGTTTAAACATCTAATTTAATTTCGTCCCTTTTGGGAATTAACGAATACTCGTAATCAATGCACTCTAGAATCAATAGGGAACATCTAAATAGATTTAAAACTCAAATTCCCGCTAGTGCCTTAAATAGGACTAAAAATCTAAAAGTGTGTTTACCACTACATTCGGCAACAGAATTTAGCCGCTACCTACTTCCAAGCCATTACATCAGGCTGTTAGACCTAATACTATGCCGGCCGCATACTAATGAGCCAAAACCAATTCTTTACCAATCGTAGAAAGTACTAGAATAAATCTGAATTAATACGTATCTTATGTAAAGGTAATCTGAAAGATTCAGATTGAAACATCTAAATTATCGTGTTTTGGCCATTTCTATTTATACAGGTAGCTCATTTAGTCATCTGCACTCGTTAAAGACCTTAAGACCTTACCTATTCAAGTTCATAGTTTTTTTTTAAGTAGAGAGTGGTCAGATGTATCTAGTTGCCCATTTCTCCTTGACCACGATAACTGTTCAAAAGTATGACTACGGATTTGAGCCCTATATACTCGTATTAGGTAAAAAGAGGTTCAAATTTTCAATATCAGAATTAATTTTTTTCACATAATTTTTAGAAAGTATAATATACTTTACCGTTTGAACCGTGAATTTTCCTTTTTAAAATAACGAGATTTTTTTCTCATAATACAAACATCTTTGAAGTTAATCACATTCATAAAATAAATATTCGTATCATAAATACTCTAAAAACTACATCAATATTTAGAGAAAAACGTATTTAAAATATATCCGATATTACTACAAGATGAGAAAAAAAATGTAGATACATTTTCAGTTTGAGCACCTATGTGATTAAAAGTTCCATTAATCTTCAAAGCTATCGCTCAACAAATTTCATGTACGTTATGAAATCAATTAAAAGTAAAAATAACAAGCTCAAACAAATTCTGGAATGTATATAATTCGTATAACCGACTCTTAACGGAACGTTAAGCCACTGTAGGGCTTGTTCCGTATCCACCCACTGTCGGTCTTTGTTGGAAAGCACACCCATTTGTTAACTACCCTACCTAATAAAATATAGCATCAAAATTAATGGGATCATGTAAACCAAACTTGAAAATGCCGCCTTGAATTAAAACTTGCTTTTGTGTTTCAGGCGAAAATTGTCTGAATATTAATCACGGTAAGATGGTTGACACAATTCGAGTTAATTAGATGTGTCACGTGTCAAAAACAAGGACGCTTGTGATTATGTAACTTACGTATATAATAACAGTAACCCACATACATCACGCACGAGTCGCGTACGTCGTGTAATATCTCGCGGAGGACAGTTTTGTTTGTGCTAGGTTGACACGTAATCTACCTTTACGGATTGATATGGCACCTAAGTCACAATTCCCGACGTAACCTGTAATCTTGTGTTTAAGTACTTACCTATAATATTAAAACTAAGTTAAATTATTTATGTAATGCTTCACAAATTTGGTAACTACTATCTTAATAGTATGTCCAGTCATTACAAAATTGGTTAGCAAAAAATTCACAGATAAGCTAAATTATTGTAAATTAAAGTAGCACCTTAATATTAATTGAATGTCTATCTACACTGATGCTAATTTAATATATATTCGTACGAGGAATTTGTAAGTGCACACTCAAACTCAAGGGGTTTAAGTGGGACTATGTATCGTTTCTTTTTAGTGAATTTATGTTTATGATAAATAAAAAATAAGTAAAAAAGTCAAGTCAGGTTTTCTATAAATATCCAATCATAGTTGTGGTGAATGTTACGAATCCCCTAGCTAGGACTATAGGGCAAGGGTAGGCAACTGCGGTATTTAGACGGTACGAGTCCAACATACCCTTCCGCCTCCCCAAGTGGCAGACGATCCATTAGGATTTTCCATAGTATAAAAAAGGTCTTCTATAAATAAACATATAACATAATAAGCGCAACACCTGAAAGTAGTTTATTCCGAATCGATTAGTGAATCGTCGATTACAGTGGTACAGGGTTTACCTGATCCATCAGTTGGTCGAGTTATATTCGACGATTGTTATTATGTGCGTTTGCGGATGGAAAATTTAATATTGCGTTTGAATTCAGTCTTACTCCTTAAACATAAGGTTTTGTTTTCACCAACTGATGTATCAGGGGTCATCATTTTAGGCGTTATAATTATGGCTTTGAGATAAATTCTTAAAAACCATTGTAAACGATTCAGTAGTCGATTCTGAAAAAACTAATCTAAGGGGTTGCCCTTAGTATGTTACACATTGTATAACATTGTGTATCTGTAGACTGAAAATCAAAATGAGGCGCATTATTAAAATGAGTCGTTTGCAAATTGTAAGTCTTAAGTCGGCAAGGGACTCGATAGATCGTTCTTCAAATAGTTAATTATAATAATAATTAATTATGAATTATGCATAAGTAAATCTAGCGTAACGTCTTAGGTAACAAGTAAGATTTTTTGTACTGAACTAAAATACACTGTAAAAGCCTTGCTATCATAAAAAAATCCAATGACGCAAAAAATATTTGAAAAATAGACTGACGTAAACCCGCCCACAATATGAAAATGTATAGAAGTTCCCGAAAAGATTGAGCAAGTAAATATTATGTTCAACAATATTATCATGATTCGCACGGCTAGCTATACAAATCCAGTTAACGCTGGCCTCCTATTGTATTTAAAGCCTATACAATGTGAGATCAGCTTAAACTGGTATTGTATAGCTTAACCTGTAGCCGTGTGTACAGTAGGTACTTGTCTTGGTCAATGCGGTCAGTGGAGCGTTCAACTAGGTCATTTCTAGTTCAGCTTATGTTAGATACACTAAAGATTTTTTTTGCGTAGGTACGATCAATACTTTCTTCCCGTATCAATTCCCAGGTTAAGCAAACTGTTATTGAGTTTTTCGATGAAATTCTCAGTAGCAGCTCGGAATCTGAATATCTGCGAAATAAAGTTCGCCGGCACCTCAAGTTACCACGAAATGTCAAATTTTCTCGAGTCGATTTTGAATTTAATATTCAACATTATAAGGTTTAAAATCATTTGGAGATATTTGTCAGTTTTGTATAAAATTATTAACTGGCGACTGTACCTACCTTGTTGTGGCTTAATCCTCAAATTGCTTAGCATTATCCTCTATTATGTGAAAAGTACTGCAGCATTCATTCACAGGATTGATTATTAGCTGAACTTAATCTGAAGCAAATGCTGTGTTTATTTTTTGAAATTATTATTTTCATTGTGAAAAAAAATTACATATCTAAACTACCTATCACGTTATCTGCCTTACCGCCGAAGTCCAAGTCACTGCACTTTCTCGCTTCGACTTTCAAATTTAAATCTTACGTGGAACGGGATAGAGCGTGAGTTAGCGTGGCGCAAAATTAGAAATTCGAGCCGAATGTTTGGGACTGAACTGAACTAATTTGTAAAGAAACCAGATTGACCTTGAACCATATTTTATTTGATCTAATTTATCTTATTTCTTAGAACTTTAATTTCTTCCAGCTATAATAATTTTCTTCTCGTTGCTAGGCAACAACAAACAATCTCAAATGTCATTTTTACTTTTAAACTAATAGGTATACGCCCTTAAACATACCGCCCACTAAGGCAATTAAAACAGATTCTGTTTTGGGACACAAATTGTCTTTTTTGACCTATATTGAGATTAATAAATTGTTTACAAAAGCACAATTTGTGTCCTTCCTTGCAATATTCGCAACGTAATACGTTGCTATGACCTTATGACTCCCTGACTGGGCACCATGAGACTGACCTGTTCTATGTACTGGTTCAATAAATTCAAGCGCCCTGAAACGACTCTCTATAAACTCCTTGAATTGATCTAGAGTAGGAAGCTCTGTTGAATTGTCCGATGCCATCTTTAAATTTAGGTACGGTTATTAGAAATCTCGTAAGTTCCAGCATCTAGAATGGGAATTAAACACTTGCGTTATTGGCGACCATATTTTGGTCATTCAATGTTAAAATTGTTGTCAAAACGCTCTAATTACCTATGAAAAATGATGTTATAATACCTACCTACAAGTGGAATTCTAACGGCAATAATGTTTATAGGAAACTATGATTGAAAACGAATCTACTAAAATGCTGAATGCTGAAACTATGATGTAATCCTAATATTTGATTTCGTGCTGAAATATATCGATTGCATACATTTGATTTTTTTATCGCAAACGGTAAAACGTTTTCATTACGACTTGGGCCACAAGTGAAATTGCTGCTGGTTAGACTCATAATAATTACACTCTTACGTAATAGCAATGTTTCGGTACACGTTGGTAGCGTAAGTATACACAATTTAAGGCGATAGAAATTTTTCTCTCGTATAGGCAATGCATTATACCAAAAAAACGCGTAGGATGTTGTAGGATTTTTAATAATATTTGTAACTCATTATTAGTACCTATATTTTGTGGGCTGAAATTTGATTATCAAGTAAGTAAATTATATTAAAGTTGCTTTTAAACCCACGCAATTCAGAGAGTAATCAGATTCAGAGAGTAGGAATAAATTTATCATAAACGAGTCTATAAATAACACTTCCAATCAAGCCATTAAGAATAACCTCCTTATTCTAGAACGTTTATCAGGTGGGAGAGCGCTAAAGTAATATTATCTATATCACCGTCTCTCTATTTATAAAATTGACAAAGACAGGTATATAATATATTTTAAAGTATCATTAAATAATATAAGAGCTTTGGAATATTGCCCAAAAGTTACTAAAAATAGACTATCCTCCGCTCAGATCATTCTCTATAAATGAGTATCAATCAATACCGTTTTAATTAAAATACTCGAGTTCGGAATATAATACTCTAAAGGTACGTATAACAGGGATATCATTTCGCTGTGATTTATTTCAAGCAAAACTTTATAACCAAAATAACGCGAACCTTTGTGTTGAGCTTGTATACAGTGATATCAAAAGGTGTTTTAATATACCTAATAGGTCAGGTATTACAAAATATTGTATTAAAATAATTAATAGTGTTCTGTACGATACCAGAATAAAAAAAAAATATTTTTTGCTCATTATGGCAAAAAGCGCTTGTAATGGGCTAGCGACTAAAATCGAAAACCAGCTGTACAACACAAGCCACAGAGTGCATTTTTGACTATGACCGGTAAGATGGTACAAAAGTGTTAAGTGACACTGAATAAGCCCCCTGTATGCTACTGGCACATTATGATATTTAAAACATGTTAGTGTGTTCCTGCCTTTCCGCTACATGCATTTCGATTAAATCATTTATACCTAGTTCAATGCGCACTCTAATAGAAATCTCTAAGGACTTACTGGTTTCTGGCAGGCGATGTATAGAATAAACTACCGCTTCATGCACCTCTGGGAGGCTGACGGGAGTGGTTCGTATCCTCTCCTCTTCAGCACTCTTCTCTAAGCTTTGCAGGTATATGGAGTATATGCTTGCCGTACACCGTATCTAAACAAAAAAAAAACAAATTAATGACCAAAATAATCTTGCATTAATCGCGCAAAGTCTTGTCTTGATCACTGCTTATAACGAGTATGTATGCTACACAATTAATATTTATGTTTTCGGTTTTTTATTAAAAGGTTAGCCAATGAGCGTTATTGATGAAGCCTAGATTCGTGTATCGTTATTCGTGGAGGAAATTCTCAGCTCGGGGTTTGGATTTGTGCCCAGTTAATGGCTCGCTTTCTTTGCCTGTGATATAGTACCGATAATCATCATCGGTCATCTGCGATCTGGGGAGGCAGCAGAGTATGATAGAGTAAACTCACACCTACTCCTCATTCTGGGGACTACGGTCTGTCATGGATATAACAGGCTAAATTACTTTAAATTATATCTAGGTACACATAATTATAGATATCGTAGTATTCAAATTACATTGCTTGGTCTCAAAATTGCGAATAATTATATAATATTATACAGGCTTCTTCGAATAAGCATTGTTAGATGTATAGCGAATTGAAAGTCTAAAATGCAACCTGTAATTTTAAGCTAGATATTTTGGCGCACGAAAACAAAGCCTTGACATACGCTATGAAGTCTAGGCAATGCCTCATTACTACCCCTTTATTGCACTAAAATAGTAGCCTTCTTGCAAAACTAGAGGGAATTTAGCTGATATAGTGGTTTTCGAACTACAAGCTGAAATAGCTAAAGTTTTCTTAGAGCAAAGGCGAACTGCAAACACCTTACTAATACTGCATATTAAGTCGAATTATCTTGCCTTGAAGCCAAATTCAATTTTGCATCATCACAATTCTGTACCTTCA
The DNA here is from genome assembly GCA_958496365.1 of Subacronicta megacephala. Classification (NCBI taxonomy): domain Eukaryota; kingdom Metazoa; phylum Arthropoda; class Insecta; order Lepidoptera; family Noctuidae; genus Subacronicta; species Subacronicta megacephala. The sequence goes on along the minus strand of OY292520.1, from coordinate 4,365,399 downwards.
GTGAAAAGTGATATATCTTTACTTGTATCACTTTTAATATTTTCGTATAGAATTTATCAGAAAAAAATGCTCTATTTTTTGGTCTAATTAACACTACTCTAAGGTCCAAATTGAACGAGATAATTTTGGTGTTAAGTGCTATAACTAAGCATTTTTTACATTTTTCAATGTGTAATAGGATACATTTTATGTAATATCAAAGTGAACTAAACAAACATTTTAATATGCCACATGTTTAGTAAAACGAGTATAAATATATCCTATTACGCGATCTAAATATCAATAGGTGAATTAGTACAAAATGATATAATAACACTTCTATTAATAAATATTCCATCATTGCTTCTAATCATGTATGTGAAAATCGGGACAATTATATTTAAATCATAAAAAGGTAAATATTTTTACAGAAAAAGTTGTGTTTGATGATACAAATCTTTGTATATCAAATTACATTACTTTTTCAAAACTATTTTGATGTTCTAACAGTGAATCATGCACGCCGCTCGCGCCCCGCTTCCCCGGAAAGAGTGAGATGCATTTATATTATTGAAAGAAACCAGAACGAGTGAGTGACGAGCGCGGACTGCGGAGTGTGGTGATTGGTAGTAGAGGTGTTATATTAGGGTAATATTTAGGTAATACTATTATTGAATATATGTATTCACTAAGTCATATTAGCATACCATACCTATTACTGGATAATAGTCAAATATTAGTCAGCCATTTTGAGATTTATATTATCTCCGTATTCGATACTCTAACCTAATATTGATATCGTAACTATTCTCCGTATTCGTTAATCTAACATAATATTGCTAACGTGCCTATTCTCTCCGTATTCGTTAATCTAACCTAATATTGATATCGTAACTATTCTCCATATTCGTTAATCTAACATAATATTGATATCGTGCCTATTCTCTCCGTATTCGTTACTTTAACATAATATTGATATCGTACCTATTCTCCGTATTCATTACTCGAACATTATTTTTATTTTTTATTTATTACTGTTACCGTACCTTATTCTCTATATTATAGAGAATAATATTATAAATTATTTAATGAATAATAATTATTCATTAAATAATTCATAATAATATTATCTATAATATGAATATACAGCTGGTACAGCAGAGTACCTATGTGTGTGCGAGCGATGGGCGATTACTACTTAAAATTTATCGAATGAATCGACAATTGTATTTTAATGTATTCGAATGTCGATTTATTCGTTAACAGTATAAAACAATCGAATAACTATCGACCAAACGAATGACTATCGACCAAACGAATCACTATCGACCAATCGAATCACTATCGACCAAACGGATAACTATCGACCAAACGAATGAATTTAGTAATTCCGTTAAAAAAGATTTTTCTTTTAAATAAAGTCAATAAAAAATATATCATAACGTAGTCTGATAAAACAGATATTATTTTTCGTTACATATGTTGTTATATTTCTAAACATTTTTTTGTTGTATTATGTAACTACTTAATATTCCATTAATGTAAAAGCAAAATAAGTCAATTTTAGATTATTTTACGAGAATAGTATAATAATAAATAAATATTAGTACTTAATTGTCGTTTTTTTACTGTTTATAAATCCATATAGATTTACGCTACAAAAAACATACGTAATTGTGTAATACTTATTATGTTTCGAAGCCAAATAGGCAAGTAACAGTTAAATTACTTTAATTGAATAAAAATCCATGATGCCTTCGATTTATTCGGTCGATTTACTACACCGCGCGATTTGCTATCGAACTATCGAAACATACGTTATACTAAATTACTAATAGTTGCGTTTCATTTTCGACGTCGAATACTAGTTTATTAGTATTATTAGTTTTATCGAATAAAAATCGAGGACGCCTTCGATTCATTCGGTCCATTTAATACACGCGCAATTCGTAGTATTCGTACGCAGCATGTTATCGCGCTTGACTACAATCGACGGACTATCGAATGAAATTAGTAGTTATTCGAATGCATTCGAATACATTGCCCTATCGAATAATTCGATAGTTTTTAGTAATAATCGCCCATCGCTAATTAAACATGCTACCTTTAATTTTATTAACAAAGAAATATAAGACTGATTTAATAGGTTACCTACCTAATAAGTTCAACATTTACTTAATTATAATTTGGATTTAAGATTTGAGTTTTTTTTATTGATTACTTAATAACAATAAAGAAATTGAGCTTAGTTCACTTCATGTTTGTTTTATTTTTCGCGTTAAACGTATTCCTACCTATAAATTCCTTCTAGTTATATTTAAATGTTAATAACGTTGTCTCTTCATTTCAACTATATCAGTAACCACTTACGAGTTTTGTAATGTACCAAAATTAGCAACATATTATAAATCATTGTTCACATTTTTTCTTAAATTTAATAATGGTGTATAACAATTTAAATTTAATTTAACTTGGAAATTATAACTATACACATTTAAAAAAATCACGTCAAGCATAACTATATTTATTTAACAATTTTTTCTTTTAGTAACTCCTCAAAGTTCAAACTTTCGAAAATACAAGGCATAGAAGCATTCAACACCAAGCCAACAAACAATGTGTAAAATGTTTCGAGTTGTTTTAAATTATTTGACATATTAAGCGGCGTTAATTTCTACTGTGTTAACTGATACAACTGAACTTCTTTATTAATTATAATAAAACTGTATGAATTAATATTTTTTCTCTTGTACTAAAACATATACCAAGATATTATTTATCAATGTCAATAATCAGTTCTCATTTTAGTGAGGTAGAAAAAGCGGCAGATTTTTTTTAAACATTAACATTCATTTTCTCAAAATCATGTTTTTTTAATTATATCACTTTTCACTGGAGGTACAGAATTTATAGTTGATCTCGGAAAAAATTAATTTGACGCCCTGGAATGTAACTAAATAAAACTTTTGCTTAACTTTTTTTTATTTTAGCAGAAAGTAATGTAAATTGAGAATTCGGCCAAATTTGACAATTTGCTATGATAATGATTTAGCACTTTAGAATACTTATTTGCTATGTTAGCGATAGTTGGCGCAATTCCTACTGTCATGTCCCTAGTATGTGCTATAGACCTATAATTATAATTAGCGAAAAGCAAAAAAAGTAATTTGCGAGACGATCAACAATGAAACAAGGAACAATATACAGCAAAACAATACAAAAATAAAACTATGTTGAATCACTGAACAAATTAAGCCTCTTGAAACACAACAGAAATGAAATAATATTTTTGAGTGAAAATAAAATAAAGTCGGAATCAAAACTTAACTACCTATTGTTTTATGAATTACTACGACGCATCCGACAGAGTATTCGACAGCAATTAGAAAAAATAATTAAAAAAAATAATTATATTACGTCACGAGTCATAAGAGATGACGCAAATACCGCTTTTGAGAATTACATAACATACATACATACAACATTACACGCCGGTATGTTTAGGTTCCATGTAATCCCCTATTACATGGAAACATACCGGCGAACTGAGGGTGTACATTAAGTACACCTCTGCCTTACTCTTCGGGAAATACAGACGTGATGGTATGTATGTATGTTGTAATAATTGGGGGCCACCTTATTGTCATTCACCGGGAATAAATCCAAACTCTGAACTGCTACAGAGAATTTCATAGAAAAACCCATGAAAATTTTGCTCGAACTGGGACCCAAGACCTCTAGTGTAGCAGTCGCCTTTAGGACCACAAGAGTAATGAGGCAGTTTTGATAAGATTTGAATAATTATTTTATACTATTTTAAAAAAATTTGATTGTATCATACAATCAAATTTTATAATGATAATGCCTCATTTATAATAATTATTAACTTACTCAAGAACCTAGAATTGCGATTTCTTTAACGACCTTGCACATGTAGAAATTAACTATTTCAAGTAATGCAATAACAAAAAGTTATTTCCGGTTCGTAATAACATATAATTGGATCAAATAAGTGGTTACTTCGAGTCGATTCGTCTACCTTCGTGATTGAGTCGTATACACAAACATAATACGATTTCAAATATGAAATAATAATAGGGCTAAACTGAAATTATAGCCTGAACATTGACATCGTCAGAAATACTTGACGCGGGGCGGGGAAGCAGCCAGTTTTATCCTTATTTTTATTAATGTGCTGTTAACAGAAGTACTTAGATAAAGTAATTTAAAAAACTAAAGAGAATAAAAAAATCTCGATGATAATGATTATGACGTAAAAACCTTTCAAACGGAGTGCTGATGACAGAAGTACTTGGATAATTTAATGCAAAAGAAAAAAAAAACTCGATGATGATGCGTAGAAATACTTGGATAAAGTAATGAAAAAGAAAAGTGTGAAGAGGATAAAAAAAACCTCGATGATAATGATGTTAATACCTTTAAATGGAGTGATAAATAGAATATCATAAATTGACCGTTATATCTGGGCACTACCTGCCCGTCCTTGCGCTGCCCTCATTACATGTCGTTAAATATAAAACGTAAGGCGACTCAAAAAACAAATCAAATTAACATTTCATTGGTTGTATTTCTGTTACATCCATGGCAACGGAAAATGAAATCATAAGATTTCTTTTGACGGCTTTTTTATTGCTGCAGGTAATAAAAATGCGATTACAACTCACCTTAATTTTTCCTCTGACAAAATGATGTTTTTGTACGACGAACTGTATGGTGCTGTATGCGGTCATTGGCCCCCCGACCGTTTCGCCATCCACCCGATGCAGGACGTGCTGACTCAAGGCCTGTGAAGATAACATTACGAGGTGTTAACTCATGGCTTGCGTGACAGAACAGATAAGAATGCCAGCACTACCGGGAAAACTTTTACTTTAACTCCTAAGGTAAAACCAATGCGGGCCGTTACTATAAAGAACAGTAAAATACCAGATATAATTCAAAAGACTTTGACATCTTTAGTTAATGTTATAGTAGTTCTCAAGGTCTTCGTAGGACATAAGAGGGAGGAGATAAAACGACTTGAGAGTATGAAGTTTGAAGTATCGATATTGACGTAAGCTTAAAACGTGAAATGTGGAAGAGAAAATCGAAATTATAAATAGTGGTCTCGGTAGCTTAGTAGCTAAAGCGTCTGGTATTCTTAACTGTAAGTATCGATATCCTATTTTCAAAATGATTTATTGTGATTATAAGTTAATTTGAACTAAATGGCGCCCGAAAATTTAACGTCTAATTTTATAAAATGTGGATAGGTATTTTTTCATCCAAGAATTTGAATATCAAATTGATTTTAAATATTGAACAGTTGAATTTCAATTTGCTTTGAAAACAGTTTTTGATTCTTTTTCATTAATACAATTTATTTGATATATATTTATTAGATCTATCTTAAAAGAATATAAAGACTGTTGTAGTCTGTGTAGAGTGTAGAAAGTGTAGAGTTAAAATCACCTTCGGTAAATAAGCAAGTGAATAATAAAACAGCATTTATTCTCTTTCAAACAACTAGCTAGTAATTTATTCATGAGACATTATGGAATGCCTCGAAGTGATATTACTTGAAACAGTGACGTACCTTAATACGTACGCAGACTGCTTTGAAGGCGCTCTTAGAATTTCCGTTGTATAACATCAGCCAAATTGAATTCTTGTGTGAATTACTATGTTATTTAAATGAAATTACTAAGTATATTTTTAAAAGCTTACTAGTAATGTGGGATTATTAGATATTCTAGTCATATTCGTCGTGTTTGACCATTTCATAAGTGTAAATCATAATAATGATTTCATAGTTTTTGTGATGTGTTTAAGTTGTGTGTCAGTCAGTGTTCAGATGGCGTAAACGAATAATCCAAACAATTTGGTATCGATTGTTTGGCTCAGAGAATTTGGCCTAGAACATTGTGAATGGCTAGTCTTTCCTGGCCATAGATTAAGCAGGCCTTTGCTTGGAAACCCAGCATGATATTTTTCTTTACCAATATTATAAAGGGGTAAAGTTTGTGAGTTTGTGAGGTTGTAGGCGATAATCTCGGGATCTACTGAACCGATTTTGAAAATTCTGTCACCAATAGAAAGCTACATTTTTCTTAAGTGACATAGGCATATATTATCCCGTACAATAAAAATAAACGTTTAGCCCACGCGGGCAAAGCCGCGGGCGGAAACCTAGTTAATTATAAAGAGGTTCATTTCAAAATTGTATCTTTGTGTTTCATCATTCTGAAATGTTTCCTCTTTCAATTGTATTTTGACCTACAAGAGATTATTGACAGCTGAAAACAATTCCGTTTCAGTTCCGTGAAACCTTTGTGCCTTAATTAAAAGCCTTCAGATTGATTGCTACCCTTTTCACTTAATTCTAGTTTGTTTCGACGTGTCTAATGGTGAACCTGTAATTGAATTAATACAACGAAAAGGATTGGATGATTAAATGTGTCGAATAAACTATCGGAGTTTAAATTTAAGCCCTTGTTGTAGGACGAGGTGTGATGCGATGTGATCTTCCGACTAGGCGGATGTTTTGCCTGTCGGGTCGTGGCCCAACGGTTAATGTCGGACGTATGTATATACTTAGGAGTCCAACGGTAAATGTTGCATGTGCTATTCATTGTTTTGTATCAACATAGTTCCATGAATTGCCGCTAGATATCGCCAGACCCAAATTTAAGTAATGTTATTAATGTTATTACAATAAAATATCTTTTATTATTCTTTTTTAACCCCCGACGCAACAACGACGCGGTTTTATAAGTTTGAAGTGTCTGTGTGTGTGTAACTGTCTGTGGCATCGTAGTTCCTGAACGGATGAACCGATTTAGATTTTTTTTGAAAGGTGATTACGCGGGAGTGTTCTTAGATAGCTAAGAACAGATGAAAATCAGTCGAGAAATAATGCAACTGTCGAGGATTTTTTAATTTAGTTTAGTCCATTTATTCAAGCTTAAACCATATTATTTACATTTTTAATAACTAATTTAGTTATTATAATTTGAGTTTTTTTTTTGTTTTAACATCACGCCACGACCTTAGAAGCCCAGCAAGTGACTGGAACCACAGGCCACACCTAGTCATTAATAGATATGAACAACTAAAGTTTGTTATTATTGTGACGTCGAAATTTCGGTTTAAATTTCGCAGCTGGATGTGAACATCTGTTTTCGTAATTATGGAATGTAATTGTATTTACAGGAAATGGTAATTACAGGAATATTCAATCGGATAAACTCAAACCCATTAAGTCCTAGCTTACTGTTTCTCATCAAGAATATCAAAGAAAAATTGGAGACGTTGCAAAGCCGACAAAGAAATTGGGTCACTCAAATTATCATACCGGAATTTGTATCAGTTAAATTGATTAATTCATCAGACCTTCAACTGACTTCTATTGACCTCCAACTTAATTGGTTGACGAAACTAATCAGTAATCAAATACCCTCTTCAGAGGCAATACTGGGCAAACCAAACGAATAAGATAAACATAGAATATGTATGACCTCTGTGGTGAATTCATTCGTCTGAAAATTTCTTAGTACTTCGAATCTTACGTACCCTGTTCATTAGCCCGTGCTTTATATAATTATTATGTTATGCTCTATATGTACTTATGTATCTGCAGTATCTATATCATCTATAGCTGTTATAGGATCCGTTTACCGCATTTGAGTAACTCGAAAGGTTGGGCCACTGCTTCAGACAATCCACAGATGTTACAAATGAGCTAAATATTGTATATACATGATGTTATTTCGCATTTGTGCTGCAACGGCTTGTGTTCTTATACAAAAATCTTTAGCACAATAATAGCCAATTTATAGTTTACTAGCTTTCCGCCCGCAGCTTCGCCCGCGTGGACAACACGATTTTGACTGTTATTTTTTTTCTATTGTGGCGGGATATTGCAAATTATCTAAAATAAAGACTTTTTATGAATATTTTTTATTGAAATATAAAAAAAAAACATGTAAATGTCCTATCAATTCATTCATGTCCTTTTATCTAGAGCGATGGTCTAACATTCTGGAGGCCTCGTAGGGTTGATTAAAATTGCACTTCTTTTACAACATTGATGATTTTTCTATCTGGTATCAAAACGACCAGACTGCTATTAATACTGATTTAGTAACAGGCAAGGTAGAATTTCCCATGTGAGAAGCATTCTTCCCTTAAATCTTTTCCTGCCACCCGTAATGATTCCCCTGAAATTTATTTATAGTCATTAACAGATCTTAAGGGGGAAATGTAATCCAGCACATCCAGTAATCACAGTGACCTTTTTAATATTTATGTGCAATGCTGATACTCTCAGTCTAGTCCTGTTACAAAGCTTAAATGGTTTAAGGAGACGCAGCAGTTAAGGAACTCCACAGGATAGCAAACTGCTTCGTCCGCTTGAAGCACTGAATCCAATTTCTGAGCCTTCCAACAGTTTAAGAAGTATGTTATTAATAGCAGCTGGACTGTTGTTTTTCGGAGTCAGTATTGAATAAATGAATGAATAATCTTTATTGTACACCATAATATAACTACACAAACGTATTGCACGTTTGCACAGGCATTCTATAAACTTCGTTTGTATATTAGAAAAATCAAGGTACACTCTCAAGATCTGTCACAGTCACCTATCACTACTGTATTCAGGAAAGATGGTATACACATTTACAATCTCCATTTCCTATTTTAAGTAATAGCTCAGAAAACTCTCCAGCAGACGCCTCTCTCTCGTATTTATTTTTAAAGACAATCATTATGTTGGGCCATTTTTTATTAGTGCAGTGATAGCCTAGTGATATGACCATTGGACTGCCAAGGCAAAGGTCTCGAGTTCGAATCCAAGGCACGCACCTCTGACTTTTCGAAGTCATGTGCGTATTAATTTCATTATCACGCGCTTAAACGGTGAAGGAAAACATCGTGAGGAAACCTGCATGCCTGATAGATTTTTTTGACGGCGTGTGAAGTCTGCCAACCCGCAGTAGGTTAGCGTGGTGGACTATAGCCTAATCCCTCTCGTTCTGAGAGGAGACCCGTGCCCAGCAGTGGGACAATGTAATGGGTTGATAATGATTATGTTGCGCCATAGGTATGACGATGCTCTGACTTCGTCTGCTCGGCTTCCTCTAGGTCAAAGAGATTTAATAGTAGTAGTAATAGAGCGGACATTGGGAGCATTGTCAAACAAAAACTTTGAGCCCATGAGGCAGTAACGCTATCTATCTTTGAATAGCAAAAATTATACAACTGACGCAATCTGACAACATGTTTCAGCTATCATACAATAGGTGTAGTATTTTAAAAGGATTTGTAATTCTTTGGTAGAGGTGCTACCATTAAGATAACAAGATATCGATAAAATTTATGAAGATCACTACGATAGGCTTTTTATAAGATACTAGCTTTCCACCCGCAGCCTTGCCCGCGTAAACTATTGTTTGCTTTCCACCTGCAGCTTTGCCCGCGTGAACTATATGTTTCTTGTCATTTTACGGGATAATATATGGTCTATGTCAGGAATAATGTAGCTTTCTAATGGTGAAAGAATTCCTCAAATCAGTCCAGTAGTTTCAGAGCCTATTCAATGCAAACAAACAATCAAATCTTTCCTCTTTCAATCTTTTCTTTTCTTAATATTAGTTCAGATAAACAACAGTTACCGAGCGATTACATGATAATCAATAAATATGTACGAATTTTCGCGTCTTCGTGAATTTGCAGCCTTACACTTTGCTCTATTACTTTTTAACAAAAAATTAAACCGTCGTAAAAAGTATTTGGATAAAGTTACTTTTTTCGTCGGTTTAATTTTTCGTTTTTTTTTGTCTAATATCTAAGTAGTTCCTTAGTTACCTTACTTTAACGAAGTCATGTCTAAAGTTAGCATAAAGTTAAATGACGACCTAAACACGAGATAGGAGCTGTAAAAATTGAGAGTTTCCTTCGACTGTCTTCCGTCTCCAACATCGGGTCAACTCTAGGTGTCCACTATGTTGTAGTGTCATTAGAACTACACACATAAGTGTGACAAGTTTCACCACAATCGGTTCACAAGTGAAATATTTGAAATTCAGAAACCAATTATCCCCTATTTCCCTTCCTGAATTAATTATTAAAGTTAAAATGATTCAGGTGGCCTCCACCCCTTCCAAACAAAAAAATAGTTTGCAAATTCTTTCCTCAATTGACGGAGCAATCGGGTAACAAACCGACGTGAAAAAAACATACATACAGACATACATAATAGACGAATATAGAACCTCTTCCGGTTTTTCGTCAGTTATAAATTGATAATTATAACATTGTTTATAATTTATTATTTACCTGACTCATAAAAATATTGCTTATCGATATCACGAATCGATAAAAAACAGCAACCTCTAGTAAGTTAGTAGCAGAGAGGGATGTGACATAAGGGTAGAAAAAAACGATTATTTAAAAATCGATTTTTATTTATCTCAAAATAATCGATTATATAAAAATAGTTTTTTTTTATGAAAAGTTTTAGGGCGCCGTTGTGTTGTTGTATGTTTTATGCGATCAATTTACAAAATAATAACGAAACACGCCGTGTTGCCGTGTTATTATATTTAAATAGGTACCAGTAGAAAAAAACGAAAAAGGGGACGCTTAAAATAAAAAACTGCCTCGTTAGTCTAGTGGTCCCAAGCGCGACTGCTACGCAAGAGGTCCTGGGTTCGATTCCCAGAGCAAAGTGTTTTTGGGTTTTTCCTATGAAATTCTCTGCCTAACCTTTCGGGGAATACAGGCATGATGGTATGTTATGTTATGTTTTTTAAAATAAAAAAATCGATTAATAAAAAAAATATAATCGCTCATAAAATATAGAATTTTATGAAATAGGTATCGATTTTTTTTAGAATCGATTATTTTTTAACATCCCTAGCAGAGCATTGTAAAAAACTACTGAGCAACAGAGGGCGCTTAGCAATGTTCTAGAATGATTTCAGCAAATTATTATTATTTATTGAGTTAATTAATAGAATACTGACAAAAAAAAACTGCAGTCAAGTCAGTCGCCTGACCATGTCGAGATTTACAGTACCGCAATACGCAGCTAGGCATATTTTCTCAGGAAATTATTTAAAATGACGAATGTTTTGGTAGACGTACGCAAGTTGTACACGAGCTGCCAGGCTGACGTCCGATACTAGACTAAACGACTTTGTACCACTTGGCACAAAGTATTTGCGTATGATTTTGGGCTTGATGTCCCGTCTATTACTAGTGTATTAAATGTCTTTGCTCTAGGTACAACAGAATCTGACGGAATTCCCCTGCCAGCAACACAGTAACTCCACCGATCACTCTATTACTGCCTCTAAGAAGGGTTCTATGGTGTGCCTATCAATTCCACCTTTGTGTGCCATAGAAATCATTTTATATGTTTATCAAACAACCTTTCTTGAATATGAAGTCGTTTATTCAAACATGACATGTGTCATAAGTCAAACTGAAAAGTAATTTAAATCAAGAGCACTAAGGAGTATTGATATCAAATTCGAAGCAAACCACCCTCAAAATATTTTTCTACCCCTTTTTAACACCGTTAGGGGATGTATTTCAATAAAATACGAAACACGTATTCCATCAATTCTGTTAAAGAACGTTTATGCAAAATTTTAAGCAGATTGGACCAAGGAATCACGTTGTCCCATACAAACTTTGCCCCCCTTTTTCACCCCCTTAGGGGTAGAATTTCGGAAAATCCTTTCTTATCGGATGCCTACGTCATACAAAGAACACACTCTCCAAGTTTCAGAGCTCTACGATCAGCGGTTTAGGCTGTGCGTTGTTCCGTCAGTCAGTCAGTCAGTCATTCAGGACAAAGGATTTTATATGTATAGATGAGATTATTGCCCGTATCGTCGACTGAATTGATTTCCTCTTATCTCACGGGATAATAAATAGGCCATTTTAATTGAGTGAGAGAATTATTAAAATCGTTTTAGTAGTTTCAAAGCTTATGGATTGCACACAAACAAATTTTCCTTTTTATAATATTGGCATAGAAGTATAGATAAGTATGTATATCTAAAACGCCATTTATATGATTTTATACTTCCATAATCATTGGTGGCCAAGCGTATAAATGTGTGCAAAAGATAGGGTGCCCATTTATCAAGGCAGGACAATAAAAAAGCGGCTAAACTGCGTATTACGAATATCAAACGCTCCCTAGGATGGCGGGTGACGTTGCGAATCACCTTTTTTCAGGATAATTCGAAGAATTATAGGCGTATTTATCGTTCGATTATGTTAAAGTCAACAGCAAAACCCTATTTATTGTATGGTGTATCGCTTTTGTGGTTTTTACGACATCGTCGAGTGAATCGTTGTAAAATAAAATATCGCGGTTACACGAGAAATAGGCAAGTAATTTGAATTCTAGACGCGTTCGAAACGATTTCTATTTTGGTCCTTTGGTACGCAATAAAAATCGTGGCTGACGATATTTTGTATGGCAATTTCAATAACATAAGCTAGTCGTGTGAGCTACATTCACATAGCTATTGAATAAAAACTTCGTAGATAAAAACAAGGTCACGTCGAAATCCAAATATGGAAAAATCATGAAAAAAGAAAATTCTTGACCGAGTTGCTGATTTTAAACATACCTAGCCCTCCGGGAATACAGGCATGATGGTGTTGTATCTATTTAGGTGTTTTATTAATAAAGGTGATCTATACTAATATTTAAACTAATAAACCCGATAAACCTAAGCTAATAATATAAAAAGGAAACATTTGTGTTTTGTATGTATGTTTGTAATGTTTTCACACAAAAACTACTGAAACGGTTTCAAAAACTCTTTCATCATTAAAAAAGCTGCATTTTTACTGAGTGACATAAGCTATAATTATATCATTTTAAAAAGAATTAGGGATCTCTAATAAAAATGCAATAATATAACCCAAGGTATGAAAACGCAGCGAAGGTGCGGGCGGAAAGCTTGTACTATATAAAATTAAACTTATGTAGTTTTAAAGTTTTAATAGCCACACACAGTTCATCCAATAACAAAATAATTGAAACCAAAATGTCTAAAACGTCTGTTGATTAAGCATTTCTACCTCGCGCACCCTCCCTTTGAGCCATTCCGAATCCTCTTGATAACTTCCTACTAATTTCACGGGCTCATCAAAAATACCAAGCAGTCACACCAGTCGTTAATTATTTAACAAGCTCTTCATAAAAGGAAGTAAAATATAATTAAAATTGAAGTTTCAACTTTCTCATCTCGAGGCGTCTTATACAAAGGTTGAGTATAATTAAAATTTCAGAATCGACTCGACTAGCACGAGCACTCATTTCGTAGAAGTTTTTGACGTATCGAAACGGTAAGAAGTCGAATCGAATTCTATGATTTTAGTTTCATACTTCTCTTCGTTTGAAGATGAGAAAATCGAAAAATTGTTCAGGGTAGTTTTCTGATAGGATTTTTAATTTTCGATTGACCTAGAATTCTAATTATAAAATCTCTTTGATTCAAACTGGTTAAATTGGTTTGTATCTAGCCACGACAGGTCAGCCCATGTTTCTATATTATCTTTAATCTGAATGATCTATCTCATAATATAGATGCACTTCAATTATGGAGGTAATTATTTGATAATTTGAAAGTTATATACCATCACGCCTGTATTCCCCAAAGGGTTAGGCAGAGGTGTACTTAATGTACACCCACAGTTTGCCGGTATGTTTAGGTCCCATGTAATAGGGGGCGAGCCTATTGCCATTCAATCCAGACTCCGAAGTGCTACTGAGAATTTCATAGAAAAATCCAATAACACTTTGCTCGACCTGGGGATCGAACCCAAGATCTCTAGCGTAGCAGTCGCGATTTGGACCACTAGACCAACGAGGCAGTCATTTAAAAGTGATCTAAATATAAACATTAAAAAAAACAGGGATGTATCTCTTGGTTTGTACCCACAGTTCACTGTTATAATTATTAAGTCATAGTGATGTAATCTATACCTTTTGAAACATAACGTAACAATTAACTAATTGATGAATATATTTTATCTTAGAAAGACACTTTAACAAAGTAGACAAATTGTGTTATATGGACAATTATTTTAAAGTTTTTGCATGCAGTTCCAATATTAGTTTCCGGATTTGGTCCCATTAACCCAGGCACAAGTTAAAACTGGTGACCTAGCGACTCTGTACGTCAACTGCACATCAGGTTACGACAAAATTTCAAAGTTTCTCAGACAATTTTGATCTTAATTATAAACACTTAAGGGTTTAAAATCATTTGGGGAAATTTTACAGTTTTGTATAACCTGATGTGCTGGCGACTGTACTAAAAATTGAATATAAACACCACTCACAGATCATTTGCGAAATTGAAGCATAATCTCTTAACTCGTATTTTTTGATAATTTATAAGCTTAAAATGTTGAAAGGTAGATTTAATAATGGGCATAAAAATGTATCAAGAAAGCTTTTATCTTAATTCCCACGGGCTTTTGAAAAATGATATTTTCACGAGTAAGCTAAACACAGCAGGTAATAAATAAAGTAGACAGATTAAGTGACAAAAATATCAATTACGGGTTAAAAACAATTACGTAGGAATAAGTAAGGTTTAGATAAATCAGGTTACTTTCGATAATTTTCAATTTAATTTTGACTAACCCAAGTTTTCAATTTCTACAGGAAAATCTTTCTTCTAGAAAATGCTCTAGTGCGATTGAACGTATTCGTCAATCAGCGCTGATAGTCAGCTTGTAAAATCAGCTATAATGCTTGTAAAATCAGCTATAATAATATCTGTAGGTGTGTCCATATTTGCAGCGTCACAGTCTTAATACCGACAATCAGAATTCAGCTTAACACTGATAAATGTATTGACGGTTTAACAAGTTAAGGTTGAATTTTCCGAACTCGACCGCGCCTCATTTAAGTTCAGCCGTTTTGAGCGCTGATGAATGAGACAATCAATTGACTTTGACTTTTATACGCAAAGATTAATTAATAACGAGAATTTAATCGTATATCTTTATTAAGGATAGATAATGATGGTTTTAATAGTGATTAACTGAAACGTTACATCTCGTTATTATTTTAATTTTGAAATAAGAATGTTTTTCTTCACTTGGCTTGGCTAGACGAGAACCTTTGTAGGAGCAAATCAAGAAAAGATATACATACTTTTTAAATGTTATTGGGACCTATTACTGAATTAACTGACAGCTCCAGCTGCTGAGGTCG
Organism: Subacronicta megacephala; assembly: GCA_958496365.1. Taxonomy (NCBI): domain Eukaryota; kingdom Metazoa; phylum Arthropoda; class Insecta; order Lepidoptera; family Noctuidae; genus Subacronicta; species Subacronicta megacephala. The sequence continues at coordinate 4,350,161 of OY292520.1, read as the reverse complement.
TTAAACATAAATAATAAAAAATACGCGAACTTAAAATAGTTCTTATTGAGAATTGAGAATTGCAAATATTACCTATATTTGCAATTCTCTGCGCAATTTTATTAATATTTCCTTGCGTAAATATAATAGATACTTATTGTGTGTGAGTGTGTAAAGAAGGTAGATAAAAATATTTACTTGTTTGACTGTCGTTAATCGGGTTGTATAAATTTAACACCTTTGCTTACATACAAGGGTGAATACTGAAAATATACACGCTTATACTCCGCGAAGGGTATACTAATATACACTACAGTTCACCGGTATGTAATAGGGGCAAGCCTTTTGTCCGTATCCGGGCACAAATCCAAAATAATCTGTTTCTGAGAAATTCATAAAAACCCAATAACATTACTCGATCTGGGAGACAAACCTGGGACCTCACACTCGGCGGCCGCGCCTGTGACCTCTAGACTAATAAGGCAGTTGGATGGCTAAAAATCGAACAGTCAACGAAATTATTGCAGCAATCAACCAAGGAAATCATAACACCGTAATTCACTTTCTGACATACTAACCTTCTAAAATCTGGGATGAATAATATTCTAATCATAGCGTATCAGTTATGCAGTGTCGAAAGGGTTTCTCCGAAAACATGCATTTAATATTCGACCTCCTTCGCTATCATTATCATATTCTCATAAATAAGGAAATAGTTTCTTGAGTATAACAAGATCACGTTCTTTAAAACTTCGTCTTGATTTCCAAGTGATATTAGAACATGGTATGGATTGTAACAGATTTTGTTTAAGTAGCTAATTTATTTAATGCGATGTGGAGGAGTACTTCGACGCTTCGGCGTAACAATTTATTTTTGTATTTTGTAAAGACATTCGTTTTAATCACAGTTTACTCTTACTTATATATAACATAAAAGTATGTATTAACGTATATGGTAACAAAGCGCAAATGTTTTTAAACTAAGTTCTATTAATATAATTCGTCAGTAAATGCATACACTCTCAACAGAATGAAACATCTATAACTACTTTATTATTATAAAGAGGAATGATTTATTTGTTATTGATTGCCTGTAAAACCACTGTACTGATTATAAGGCTATATTGCCGCTGATTGAGGCAATATTCGGATACCAGAAATCCAATGCTGCCGAAGCCACAGGCAACTTTTTAGTTTTTTAGAAAATACATTGAGGGTTTGTTAAAACACAGAACCAAGTACTACACTCAGACAAAATCTACCTGAAGCCATAGATTTTTTTGCCGTGCGGGAATCAAATCAAGTATCTGTGCGAGACGTCGCGTCGCCGTTTGTTCAGGCACTGTGCCAATCGTGTCGTGAGACCGTGAGACATAACTCCGTAATATTTTAAGCTATGTTCCAAAAACGTAGCTAATCATGTACAACATGTATTGCCTTAGGGTTAGCCAGTTACAAGTTAGCCAAAAACAAATACGTTCCGCACCCAAAGTACTAATTCCACAAAATTTTGGATACAAAAAGATTATAGTAACTGATAGTGACCACTCCCGGCAGCAATTAAAGTAATTGATTTACCTTAATGGCAACGGAATGTTGTTTGATAAGCAAACTTCACGGCTGTTTGACAACTTGGGCTGAAAAGACATCGATCGTAAGAGGCGATGCTATTAGTGCCTTACATACTCTATAACCGTGTTGCCAGTGGCGAAGGTTAAATTTTGATGAAAAGGAAGTTGGAGCAAAAAAGCTATCTATATGATGACTTGCTTATTTGGCAATCACCTTGCCAAACCTCTTGTAACTGATAATGTTGTAAGGGGAAGCTGTATCTAGATGTGTGGAGCCTTAGCTACTGCACATACCATGGGCCGTCATAGTCGTGAAGTATGTCATCAGATCCCGTAACCGTGACTATAGAACAAGGGAAGATAAATGCGGTTTTCAGTCGGTACAAGTCCAAAATACTCTGCTGCCTCCCCAGATTATCGATCCATCAGGACTTTCCGTACTATAATAAAAGGTCTACTATTGCAATTGTATCCGAAAGGTTGTCCTATTAAATGACATAATAACTGACAGATATCGTAGACAACAGTCAAAAATTAACAATAGGGTAGTTGACTGTGTTTGAACTATTAACAGTCCTATTGAAAACAGTCATGTATTGAAAAAATATTTGGGATTATTCTACGTTTGACGTTGTAGGGGGGTAATCTCCGCATCTGTTGAGCTGATTCTGAAAATTCAAGAAAGCTACAGTAGCTTTCTATTGGGGAAAGAGAAATTCTTGATGACATAGGCTATATTGTCCCAAAAATTAAAAGATAGTTCACGCGGGCGGAAAGCTAGTCGAATTAAGCGGGGATGCTTTGTCCCTTTTCAACAAAACTAGTGTTACTAAAGAACTTGTATGGCGAATGCACGGTGTGACATCACAACGTGCTCTTAGTGCGCTCTCTATCATAAAAATAAAATTCTTTTAACTGCCTTATTTTTGATGCAATTTTAATTTTGTTTGTGTTGTTACCAGAAATATTATTATAAAAAAATATTATAAGCCAACCATCGTATTCCGAAGTTATTCGCAGAACAAATTAGTAGACCACTACTTAGGCCTAAAGTGGTACTCCATACTAAGTAGTATTAAGAGATATCCCTTAATTTAATACATACCATCACGCCTGTATTCCCCGAAGGGCTAGGCAGAGGTGTACTAATGTACACCCACACTTTGCCGATATGTTTAGGTCCCATGTAATAGGGGGCAAGATAGATAATTGAATACACTGTACCTAAATCCTCTTTAATGGAAGCCACATTACGATGATGAGGTAACATTATTCCATAAATTATGTATAGATGTCGCAGGCATATAATAGGTAGTATTTTAGTTTAGATTAGTCATACATGAACGCAATTAGTAAGGCTTTTATTATATAGGGATTTCATAAAGGTCAGGTCTTTAGTAACCGCAGAGGGTGTGTATGACGAGATGTATGAACGTGGACGAAGTAAAAGGAGTATACTAGAGTGAAAGTTAAAGATCAATAACGTGAATATACGTAAGTATGTAGATAATTCATTCAAAGACATTGTTCAGCAAAAAATTGTGTGGTTAGGCAGAGGTGTACTAATGTACATCCTTATTTCGCTGGTATGTTTAGGGCCCTTGTAATACGAGGCGAGGGTATTGCCATTAACTGGGCACAAATCTGAACTCCAAATTGCTACTGAAAATTAAAATTTCATAGAAAAACCCAATAACACTGCTCGACCCGGAAATCGAACCCAGGACCTCTGGCGTAGCAGTCGTGCTAGAGACCACGAGCCCCTATGACAGTCAAGATCACCTTTACAAATGGTTTTTACACATTACTTAATAGATAAAATATCTGTACATATTTTCTGTTTGAGTTTGCATCAAATCTATTATAATAATTATTTACATGATAGCATTATTTACTTATTGATAACATTTTATATAAAACCTAGTAACAGCTATACAGTGCCGGCCAAAATAATCATTTAGTTACTTTGGAATGTGAGTGAAACAGCGTGTAACAACTAAGACAGGCTATGCATACGTTCAGCCTGCATATTTTTGTACTTGAAAATTTTTAAATGTAGTCGAAACTTTGACACAAATATATATTCGAACATGCTTTTTTCTATAAAAAACTACATACTACGAAGATGGGCTGAGGCGCAGCGCAGCGTAGATGGATTTATATATATATTTATTTAGCTATTAATAATATATTTATTACTTTATGCACAATTCATGGTCAGTCAAAGTTGAAACAGAGGTAAAACGTGGCAGATGCATTAAACGATAATAAGCCTTATGCGAAAATGATATGTTTGTTTCCAGGCAATGCCAGCCTTTACTGGATGTGTAACCATGCGTTCATAAATTTTGTCCTAAGCAAAGGCTTATTAATTGCTACGTATTATACTTAAACGTAAACTTCTACTTTATTAGTAGTGTTATAAACTATTAATCAGTTTGTGTGCATAAATAAATATTTTGAGGTAAGCGTTCCTAAAATGTTGTTGTTTAAAGTATTTCGAAGGTATTCAAGATAGCATTTCTCAAGTATTGCCCTGGTCTTCAAACCGTTGAATTTTATCAACATAGACCACCATAGAAAACTAAGATATTTTTTGTGGCCCTATTTTTAAAATATTCAGTTGTTGTCGTAATTCAGCATTGTGATGGAAATAAATCTTCTTTATATTAATAATATTTAACTACAATGATTCAAATCCTTAACAGCATCCATAACTATAGGCAGACAGGGTTATTGAGTGCTCTAATGTTAGAATTACGACAATACGATACACCACTCATATGAGCACAGCAATCTGGGTGGATAAAAAATAATCTGTGTGGCTAAACTGTTATCTATAAGATTATATTAAAAAGAAAAAATGGGCTTAACTTAATAAAGACCTAAATATTGTATAAAGATGTTCATCAAATATACTTTCTTTAGTGCAATCTATTTTATGAGCAATTTAAAATGTGTCTAGGTTTTATTATTTTGCACGTCAGTATATTTTATGCTAGGGTTGTCAGGACTATCACTAAATTATTATTTTTAATTGTATTATTCCCTTTGTGCTAATTCTGACTTTTTTTAAATCTCTTTATTTAGAATAAACGTTACGATTTCTCCTGGTGAGTGCGTTTCCAACCATGAATTACACACTGTTTTTTTAACTTCCAGACCGGAAATAAGGCCCATACAAATATTTATTACGTGTTGTGATAGAATTTGCGATCTATAGCATAGCAGCCGATTGCTCAACCACTCCACTTATGTATGAAAGTTCGTTAGTTTTCATATTGTTCTCTTTGAAGTTTTAATATTATCGTTAACAGTGTTAATAGCTGAACCTATCTGATTAGATGAAACTTTACCCAAAATAGTCGTGAAATATCTAGCCTGTTAAATACTTTGGACGGTAATAATTCTTATTAATGACCAGTTAATAAAAGAGAATATGATACCAAGGGCTAATAAATTTATTAAATGGTGTGTAGAAAAAATGTGAGATTGATTTTGGTCAGCCCTGAATTTTATTTCAACTATAAATATACGTTTATCAGAGTACATCTTCAGTGTTTGTTGGAAATGGTAAATAAGTGTAAGAACTGATTCTGTATTTTAGTATAGTTCTGTGAGACGCGAATAAAGTGAGTTACTAAGGACACCATGCCGGTTGATATTGTTGAAAGTGGTAGGGACAGAAAAGGTAATGCCTGCATGCAGTGGTTGGTTGCAATGCTTGGTAAGTAGACATTCTTCTTTAAAATAAAATATGTTAATTTTATTATATCTCGGTACATAATTATTTCACATCTGTATCCCATTGGGGTAGCCAGAGACCATATTTTTTTTAACTTGCTACGGTCTTGGCGCAGCATTTTCGGTTAATTTACGTTCATTAACCTTTTATATTTACTAACTTCTCCTCGATGGCTAATTTGTTGATTAAGCCTATTGTTGTTTGATATATCAAAGGCTATTTACACAGCCATTTCACAGATTATCCAGTGAACAATACACGGGCTTATTGCAGCCATAACTAGTAATTCTAGCGTGTACTTAGTGAGAAGTTGCCGTATCGATAAGTGAGGTACCTTTAGATTTCCAGCTAACTAAGAAATATGAACAAAAAGGAGATTATTATCGAAATAATCTCCTGTTTTTTTTTCCAATTCACTGAAACATGTAATAACTACTTAGTTTTTTTATTATATTAATAAATCTCGACTCGCAATAAACCTAATTTGAAATTTAATGAAAATAGCAAAGATTTTCAAATGAAACATGATTTGACAAAATATATTCATTATGTCTCATTTTCACAAATGTTAAATATTCTATGCAACAAAGATTGTTATGTAGCTTTTTGAAGGGGCGGGCGGTAGTGTAATGGCTAGGGCATCGGACTTGCGATCATATGCTTGCCGGTTCGAAACCCACCAATTTCACTACCGACGTGAACCCACTCGTAACATAAGCATTTGGCTTAGCACAAGAAGTTAACGAAAATACTACTTAGTAATGTGCGACCCACATAGCTAGTAATCTTTATTTTAAAAAACAAACAGATAGAATGAATACATTATATAACTTTACCTAAGTGTGTTTTACAAAAGGTGGCCTCTTTAATTATTGTCCATTTTTGGTCAATAATTATAAGGTATGGATAGAATATATAAATGAATAAAGATTAAAATAAGGTACAATGTCTATCAGAGCTTATCCAAACTATTTAATTTGCAGCGAACACCACTCTCCTAACATACGGCTTCCAAGCGGGGTGGGTGTCGCCAATGACAAAAGTTTTACAATCAAACACCTCCCCAGCCGGGTACCAGTTGTCTGACTATGAAATATCATGGATAGCTAGCGCGCTTTGTATGGCGGCTACGTTTGGAGTCTCTCTATTTGCTTACATCGTTGGCACATACGGGAGAAAGGTTGCAATTTTAATAATGGCTGCTTTGCAAGCGGTAAGGACTTTTTTTTCGATGTTCCTTTTTCGATTTTGGCTACGTATTATTAAAAACTCTTTAGTGTCAAAGAGATTCTTATAAGATGTTATGTCATGTAACCTCTTTTGTTGTTCGATTGAAAATGTTGATCGTGAAAAGTTGAATGTCCTTTTTAACCAATTAGCAGGTTTTATTTTAGTTTTGCTAGCAATTTATGACCACAAACAATTGATTTAAGGAAGCTTTAAACCTTTAGATCATTTTGCTAGTTAATAGATTTTATACTAGTAAGGTTTCCTCTTAGAAATAATAATTATATTTAATTTATTAAAGGATTTCACAAATATTAAAGTTAAGCTAATTCTATGTAATACTATCCCTGTATTTGGAGCTAAACAAAATAACAAACTCAGTTTTAGAGGCCAATTTATGTGCCTAACCGAAACCTAATGTCTGGATCACATTGTCTAGAATATTAAAGTACCAACAAAGCCTTTATTAGATTTCGGCGATAATGAAAAAGGATGTTCACGGGTCGTCCTTGAACGTTGATTAAATTAGCAAAAAAAGTCATGTTAGGCTAAGTACACATGATGCTACAAGTATTCACGTTTTACGTTTTAGTCGCTTCTCAGAAGCTTGATACGGCGATTGGGAACTAAATCCAAAGAGATTTTAAAGGGTTAAAGAGCAGACATTGGTAACTTTTTCATAAGAAAACTTTGATCCCGATGTGATTGGACTTCTGTCTTTGTCAGATTGATATTTATTTATTTATTTAATTAATTACAACGGTCTTAACCAATTAAAGTAACTAATGTATATAAACTGTAGGAAATTAACAAAAAAGGCTAACAACACTTTCATAAATTCCTCTCACAGTACTTCTGACATACCAATAAAATCTTCGACCATCCATCCGCAAACAAATCATCTGTTGGATTAGAATCCAAGAGATCATTAAGCGCGGCCATAGTGCGAGGAATTGGCGACTTAGCACGTGCAACAGTACGACATGGAGGCACGGCAAACAGCTTGTGCTTTCTGCCCCGACAATAATTGTTTGGGACAAAAAAGCGCGCCAGTACATTAAGCAAATCAGGAGCGTCAATAGCACCACGGAGCGTTTTACAGGCAATTGTGAGCTGATCTCGAGCTCGCCTTATCTCGAGGGAGTTATACTCGAGACAACCCAGTAAAAATTTTGTTGGGTACAGATAAGGGTAGTAGCCGTGAATCTGTTTATAAAGGTACCTAAGAAACGCTTTTTGCACTTTCTCTAACAACAGTGTATAGGTACTTTCATGTGGATTCCACACGCAAGAGCTGGTTTCAAGTTTGGTACGTACGAGCGCGTTATATATAATTTTGATGGCATGAGCGGTGCGAAAATCACGGCAATTACGTAGAACAAAACCTAACCTTTGGTAGGATTGTTTAGCGACCATGGCCATATTGTCGTGGAAGGTGAGCTTTCGGTCGAATGTGACTCCCAGGTCTTTCATGGAGGTTGACTTTGTGATGGTATTATTATTTAATGTATATTCAAAATTGACTACGTTCCGCATTCGTCCGAATGTCATAGCGAAGCATTTGGACGAATTAAACTCCATCTTGTTATCTACGCTCCACTTGTATATCGCATCTATGTCTTGCTGCAGTGACAAACTGTCTCGTTCGGAATTTATTTCCAGGTACAGTTTTAAGTCATCAGCATACAGGAGACATCTAGCATGAAGCAGAACTTGAGGAACATCATTGACCATGATAAGAAACAATAAAGGTCCCAAAACTGAGCCTTGACTCACGCCAGAGCGCGTGTGATAGGTACCCGACACATACATACCGAGTCTAACAAACTGCTGTCGATCACGTAGGTAGTCTGCAAAGAAACGGAGGAGAGATGGTGAGAACCCTATCTTGCTAAGCTTCATTAGCAGCGCGTCATTGTTAACCCTATCAAAAGCCTTCCGGAAGTCGAAGTAAAGTACATCTACCTGACGCCCGCGGTCCAAGCTAGTCGAGATATAGTCTACTAGTGTCAGGAGATTTGTGTCAACAGACCTTTTGCTTCTGAAACCGTGCTGCTCATTGCAAAGATACTTGTTTATTTGCTCGTAGATAGCATTATAAAGGATGTTTTCGAAGACCTTCGCTGGAGAAGATAGGATTGCGATAGGGCGGTATTCTTCAACGGAGCTTTTGTTTTGGGTTTTAGGGATAGGTGTAACTCTAGTAACTTTCCATTCAGAGGGATATGTACCAGTCTGCAAGGCCAAATTAAAGATGTGGCAAAGAGGATCAATGAAGATATTTCTTAGGTCTTTAACTATGAAGGGCGGGATGTTATCGGGGCCGATAGAACTGTTAGGTTTAAGTTTATTTATGCCTTTTACAATATCTTCATGGCGCAAGGGGGGGATATTTATGTAATTGCTACTATTGGAATTGTCAGACGTACAGACATGATCAGCGTTAAGCTGCGGGACATCAGGCAGAAAAACAGCTGAGAAAAATTCAGCAAAAGCCACTGCCGCCTTAGTGCCGGTAAAAGTTAAACCCTTGTATGTTACATTCGGTTCAAACCCACCTTTGGATCGCAGGCTGGTCACGTGTGACCAGAATTGACGAGGGTTATGTTTAATTTTATTCTCTATAATTTTCATGTATGAGGAATACGCATCAGCAATACGGGTTTTAAGGCTGGACCTCAGGCCAGAAAATAGTAAATACGCGCTAGCGCACTTAGTTTGTTTCCAATCTTTATGGAGTTTTAATTTGAGTCTTAAATCCTGGATGATATCGCATGTAAACCATATAGGATATCGCCTATTTGCCGACTTCCTTCTGCGTTTTTTAGGCATGCACATATCAAAGAGATTATAAATAATGCTGTAAAACTTGGAAGTAGCCCCTTTTACATCCTTCGACCCCAAAACCTCCTCCCAAATATTTTCGTCACTGAATAAGAAATAGAGTTGTTCAAAATCGCATTTGCCGAAGTTCCAATCCTTGGCACTGTCTATATTGCTGGGCTCAATTGACTCCGAACAATGACCTACATCGACTCCTATCTCAATGTGTAGTGCCGGGTGATATGCATCCAGTGGTACTATACCCTCGGCAGCAGTGACGAATGTTTTTGGTGCGCTAATGTTCTCCTGAACCAAAACAACATCTAACATACCTCCATGCGAATTCTTCACAACGTTCATCTCATTCAGACTACAAAATGACACGAAGTAACAATAATAATTCTTAATATTTAACGATACACTATTTAAATTTAAGTCACCTAAAATTATTACAAGGCCTTTTAAATAATTTATAAACTGTTCTACTTTACAGAACCATCTCATGTATTCATCATCGCTTGCACTAGGTTTAATATACACAACACATACATGAACAGTACGTCCGCACCATGTAAAGTCGGCCCATAAGTCCTCACCCTCGTCCGTTTCGAGATCACGGCGGCGGCACAGCACAATGGGGGCGCGCGCGGCAAGCAATACTCCGCCGCACGGTGTTCCCCGATCACGTCGCATCACATTCCAATCGCCAGTCGTAAGCTCCCCATCTTCAATAGAGGCATCAAGAAAGCTCTCTGTTGCAGCGATCAGATTATGCTCCAGCTGTAACAAGTTCGTTCTCCACGTAGACAACTTGGTTTTAAGACCACGGACATTTTGATACAGCACATCAATATTCTTAATCTTGTTAAGAGGTTGTTTAGGCACGAAATGACTGGTGGGTTGGTTGGGCCTTAACAGATGTCTTATAGTTCCTTGTACGTCCCGGGTTCACATAAGTAATCCATGTGTTTAATCTCGCGTTCTTTGGCCATACATCAACAGAAAAGCATTTTTCATAATAGATAATGGGGATACCAATCTTGAATGACCTGTAATTGCCTCTGGCCCGCAGCTCATCAACCGTGCATGTGCCAATGGGGCACAGTTGTCGTAGATAATCACGAATTTCGTCAGCGCTGGAATCCATGTTCCACAAATGTAGATATTCACGTGGTTCAACTGCTCTTAAGGTGGTGATGTTGGGCCCAGCGGTACCATATAATGAGGCGGGCTTCCGGAATTTATTTTTCTTTACTTCGGTCCAGTTTTGATCGTCAGCAGAAAAAAAAGTGGTAGAAGAAGTGCACCTATCGGTAGGAGTATGGTCAGTAGGAGTGGGGCCGTGAGCAGAAGCAGTGCGGTCATCGGCAGGGGACGTGTCACGTGAGATATCCTTACTAATCAGTTCTAGGGTTTCTGATATACTGTTATGATACATTTCGGTAGTGTTTGTGATGTCCCGTACATTGCTTGTAATTATAAAATATTATCTATACATACAATTAAGTGAATTCGTAAGAGTTTTGTTGAATTTTGCTAGTTATATGTAAATAATAATAATAACACTTAAACACACCTACAGGAATTCTCGAGACAGAACCAATAAAGATCAAACGCGGGATATTTCAAGGAGACTCTCTCAGCCCGCTATGGTTTTGTCTTGCCTTAAACCCTCTTTCAAACCTATTAAATTCATTAAAATCCGGTTACTTACTTCAATTTGATGATCCAACCTCTGACGTACTAACTGACAAGCAAGATTGTAAAATTAATCATCTCCTATACATGGACGACATCAAATTGTATGCATCCACACCCGAAGACTTATCTGAACTCGCCAACACTACTGAACATTTTTCAAATGATATAGGTATGGAGTTTGGAATTGACAAATGTAAAATTAACTCAATGAAATCAGGAAAAACCTACCAACACTCATACGAAATGACGACAGGTGACAACATAGGTTCACTAGATGAAAGTGGAGTATACAAGTATTTAGGACATATTCAATCAAAACAAATTCTTCATAAGGAAATCAAAGCTTCACTTACCAAACAATACAAACATAGATTAAACACAATTTTTAAAACTCAAATAAATGCTCGTAACACCGTAAAAGCCATTAACACTTATGCTATCCCCGTTCTCACTTATTCTTTTGGCATAATAAACTGGAACAAGTCTGAACTTAAAAAACTACAACGTATCATTAATACCACACTAACTAAAAACAGACGGCATCACCCTAGATCTTGTGTGCAAAGACTAACACTGCCAAGGAAGGAGGGAGGAAGGGGCATTATAGATATAGTAAACTTACATAACACGCAAATTACAACTCTAAGGAAATATTTTCATTCTAAAAGTACCACATCAACTCTTCATAAAGCAATAGCATATAACGACCAAAAACTTACGCCTTTAAATATGTTCGACATAGCAACACAAAATAATGAAACACTGACAGATAGACAGACTAAAATCCGAGAATGGACTCAGAAATCTTTACATGGGCGACATCGCCACGACCTTAACCAACCTAACGTCGACAAGGTAGCGTCGAACGAATGGCTAAGACGTGGTGAACTTTTCCCCGAGACTGAAGGGTTCATGATAGCAATACAGGACCAAGTTATGGAAACCCGTAATTACCAGAAACATATAATGCGCGTCCCCATACCGACTGATACCTGCAGACGATGCAATAGTGCATCTGAAACAATTCAACATATCACAGGGGCGTGTAAAGCAATAGTTCAAACCGATTACAAACACCGGCATGATCAAATAGCCAATATAATCCACCAAAAATTAGCAATAAAATATAAATTGATACCGACACCACCTACACCTTACTATAAATATCAACCTGAAACAGTTCTTGAAAACACAACACACAAGCTTTACTATGACCGCGCGATCCTAACTGACCGTACAACACATTACAATAGACCAGACATTACTCTGCTAGACAAAATTAATAAAACAGCTCAGATTATTGATATAGCCGTACCAAACACTCACAACTTACAAAACACAATAGCTGAAAAACTAGCCAAATATACAGATCTTAAAATCGAAATCTCCCGAATGTGGCGCCTCAGTAGTGTCACTATAGTCCCTATTGTTTTATCAACAACGGGTGTAATACCTACCCAACTTCATCAATCCTTAAATACACTTGGATTACCACCCTACACTTATTGTAATCTTCAGAAAGCAGCCATCTTAAACACATGTAGAATTGTCAGAAAATTCTTGCAAAATGAGTCTGAGACAGAAATCACCACACCACGCACACAAACATCAGTCACGACACGGTCACACTGCAATCAAACACACTCATCACAAGATCACACTATAGGAATATCATCTCATAATCAGCAATCCAATAGTATACTGCTCTAGGGTAGCACTTGGCTTCGGCCCGTGCTATCTTATTAACCCGGCACTAAACAGCCGAGATACAAAAATGTATAAAGATAAATAATAATAATAATCTTTATTGGCATAAAAAATTACTGGGTACATATCTTACTGAAGTCCCTGACTCCTGTGCTAGGTTGTGTACCTGTGTTACAGGAGTCAGCGCCCTCTTCCGTGGTGTGTTACATTTAATCTTATGCAATAAAAATTACAACAACAAGAGCATGCAAAGTGGGTAACTAAAAACTAAAATACGTAAGAACATAAACTTAAGTAAAAACTAATAACAAAATTGAGAAAGAAGAATGGTGAATTATTTGTGTAGGTGGTTGAAAGGTATTTGAGGTTAGGTATGTAAGTTTGTGTGAGTGTGTATGGTGTGATGAAATTAGGTGAATGAGTTTGTGTGAGTAGTTGTGTGTGTATATAGAGATGTATATGTGTAGTAGCAAGCAGTATTTTAAGTGCATTATCAATTTAGAAGGGTATTTTATGTTATGGATAAGATAATATTTTCGGTTTCGTCGTAGTTAAGTGATTTTAGCCATTCTTTTAAGCTTTGCTTTACTTTTTGAAGTGTGAGTTTAAAGAATGAGAGCTTTTTATTAATTCTATTATAAACGTGAGAACCCTGAGCATTAAAGTGTCTTCGGGCAAGTGCAGATCGACATCTCACTGCAGGACAAACAGGGAAGCCGGTTCGTCTTTTGGTTACGTTTGTATCTAGTGACATCATTGAATGAATGAAATATTATTGTTCTTTATGTTATTGCTTTGTATTATTATAAAGTGTAGATTTGCAGACCACTATTGTATTGGGGTAAGCCTGTAAAGATAGTGTGTGGAATAAATAAACAGGATGTATGTACAATCGCCAGCACATCGGGTTATACAAAACTGTCAATTTTTTCCAAATGATTTTAAACCGTAAAATGTCGAACATTAAGTTCAAAAGCAACTGAGAAATTATGTCATTTTGTGGCTGACTGCTGACCACCTTACATTATTGATATTGAAGAAAACTTATATGAGGGGTCTTTATTAGAGCAACACAAGCTAAAACAGCAAGTTTTATAGTTGAATTGTCTGTCTGTATGTTTTTACATGCAAAAATGCACGAAATTAGATGAATTTTTCATAGTTGTATTGCTGGATCTTTAACTTAAAATGTAATACATATTCATACGCCGCTTAGAAGCCAAGTTATAGTAAGTAAATCCTTTTTTGACGTAAGTGAAGCCGCGCGCAACAATTGTGTTATAAAATCAAAACAAAACTCTAAGTACAAGAAAATATTTTCACATGTCAAGTCAAAAGGGACCCAGTTTATTTCAATTAGTTATGAATTAAATTATATATTATAATATTAGATTAAATATCGCTCAAACGCGTGCAGAATCTTCGATTTCATCACTTAATCTTTTCAGAATGTTGTACAATTTATACAATAATAATGTAAGTTTTAGTTTTTACGATATCATTTAGCACGCATAAGATATTTGAGTTTCTTTGAAAAACTTGTTAAGTGTTCACGCGTTTAAAGAATTATATTCTTGTGAAATTACTTTTATAATAAAAGTAGCGATAAAAGTACAATGTAAGTCATTATCTTTTACAATAATTTATTTCTAGAAAATATTACTATACCTATATCTATCAGCCTTTCTATCAACTTAAAACTTTAAGAAAAATTCAAAGTTGTTTCTTCTTCGAAAAAAAAAATGTAATGAGATGAAAACCTATTTTTATTTATTGTTTTAAAAAGATGTAAAATTAAAAGCTGTTTAATTTTTGCAATTGTTAAACGATTGTAGAAGCTTTAGAAAAACAACTATGTAGGTATACGCCTTGGAGCCCGCAGTTTGGCATTCTATTATTCCATACCTATACTCATACCTAGTAGATTACGTAGGTATCCCTAATAGCGAAGCGTAGTAGCTAATTTAATAATTAAGTTTTTTGGCTCAAGTATTATCCCATAATAAAATAAGAGTATTTAAACTAATCTATTTAGATTTAGAACCTTATCAATCATAAATAACACCTAATTTAGATTGATTGATCAGTTCCTGAAGCTAAAATTTGTCTCATAATATTTCCCTAATTACAGTACAAGACAATCCACTTAAGCTTTAATTTCGTCTAATGAAAAAAATCTCAGTGTACTTAACGATTTTGTCTGGTATAAAACTTATAATAATTTATTTGAAAAAATGATGGTAATTTTGTTAATTTTCTTATATCCCTGTTTCAGTTATGTTGGGTTATGAAGCTGTCTTCAGCAAACATAGTCTGCTTAATAATAGCAAGGTTATGCTGTGGTCTCTCAGCCGGAGGTTGTTACAACGTGGTACCAATGTACGTCAGAGAATTTAGTCAAGATGACATAAGAGGGGTCCTCGGATCCTTTATCATTCTGTTCCAAAATATTGGCATACTGGCAATGTTTGCGATGGGATCGTACACAGACTATTATACTGTGTTGTGGATCGTTATATGGGTGCCTGTGCTGACTATTCTGCTGATGTTGAAGGCGCCAGAATCGCCAGCATATTTAGTGAAGATGGGAAAGATTGATGTAAGTTTTATTATGCACTGTAGGTATTATATAAACTTTTGTACCAAAAAATTTACGCAAGCTGAGCAATTAGTACAGTAAAAGATTTTGTCGGGTAAAAAGAAAATTTTGGCACCGGTCGCATTTTTCATTCATTTCATTCGTATGTTTGTTAATCATTACGTTTTCGTCCATGTTTACACTTTCATCCCTCATTATGTCGCTTCAAACACCCAGTATTTTCCTTGGAAAACCGAATTGGAAAACGTATCGGACCCGACCCCCAGAGCCCATAAAAGAGAAATAACTTATTTATGTAAGTGTTTACAGAACATTTCGACGGAATTCTCAATCTACTTCTCTATTCACCTATCAACCTAGAACGTCCATTGTAATTTCCTTTGAAACCGTTTAATTCGTAGTGAGTTAGTAAATTGACCAAGTTTTTCGTTCCACCTACACGTTCATTTACTCTAATTACATAAACTCGGCGAAAACAGTTCTCAGTCCGTTAAAACCAGTTCATTACCTTCCAAGTGATATATTCGCTCAACAAAGCGTTGGTAATGAGGCAATTTACTAATCCATTAATAACAAGAAAGCATATCTCAACTGGATAAAATAAATACGTAGACATTCCTTAAAGGAAATAACCCAGAGATTAGACCTAACTGTGTGAATGCAAGAATACTCGTAAAAGCATAGCGAGGGCATATCAAAAGCATATAGAGGAAGATTTTTATGATGCGTGACGTACTATGAATGAAATACGTCATGTGCGATTTCTCCGTGGGGAAACTCGGAGAGCCAAGAGATATCTAATAGAAAATTGAAAGAAAAAGGGATCGACCGCGCCGACCGCCTGGCGCTTAAGATCTGTAATGTATGAGTTTGTACATAATTGATAGCAGGTGAACCAAAAGCTGTGTTCAGATATGCTGCATTTTCCCCAGAGAGAACACTCTGTTGGAAGAGCAATGAAAACGTATTTTCTTTTAGAGAATAACCCTCTAAATCTGAAAAAAAAAACATTTATGTAGTGAAAGCTACGGTGAGTGAGAATGCGAATCTCGCGAATCTCTGCAATTTATTTTTAAGTGGATTTTTCTTTTCATTTTTTGGCTGCCTATTAACAATAAAATCTATTTATCGTCTTAGAAATAGCTAACAGCTGTGACCTGAACAAAAGAATACCCTAGGTATTTTCTTTTATATGGCGAGTTTTTAACCAACTTCAAAAATGTTGTCTGCTTTTTATGTAGGTATTACGTACGCAAATAACATTGTTGTCGTAACAGTTTTTGTGATGGTGTCTGCAAATCGTGTCTAAAGATACCAATGGGCTTCCAGTATACCATGAGTATTTTACGCAGTAACTGTCATCAAAGCGGTAATTTCTTAAAAAAACGTAGGTATGTCGTAAATTCTGTGTTTTTTGTAAATTAATTTTGTTAGTTCAAGTTCAACTTTATTTTTATTTCACATATCTAAGCTTTATGAAACGTTTTGGCTCTAGTTACACGTTCCAAAAAATTTATCCTATGGAGAAGAATCCGGCAAGAAACTTCATGGAGAGCGTCCATGAAGTTTCTTGCGCGATTCTTTTTTAAAATATAAGGTGTAACATTATTCACTGATACATTATGGCGTTAAAAGGATGTGAGTATTGGAGGTTAATGTCATAATTATCCTTAAGTCGAGATTTTTAATTAATACAAGGCTCCCAGCATCTGAAAACCCAATATCATCCTAAAATTAAAGAATCTATGTTTTTTTTTATTCTCATTTTTAAGGGACTTTTACGCGCAGCGTATGCCAGTCCCATCGTACCCTAAACATACATTAAATCTATTAGGTCATAAGTTCGAACAGAACTTTTGTATCAGCAATCTATGTTGAAGAATACACATCAACAAAACAAATAAACTATATGATGTATTTACTCAGACATTAATTGCTACAATGCTACAATTGCTACTCACATTTTCAGCCTCTGTTTTTATAAAGTTCTGGTAACAACATACCTAAGTACTAAATTGTTCACGTTAGACGTTAATTAACTACTAATATTCCCACAGAGGTTGATAAATAATCTATGTAAATTTTGCTGTAAGATATGTACCTTTGTGGAAGAGAAATAAATACATAAACATACTATTAAGAGGTGTACTAATGGACTCCCACACTTCGCCGGTATGACTTGGTTCCATGTAATAGGGGGCGAGCCTATTGCCATTAACCGGGCACAAATCAAGACTCCGAGCTGCTATTGAGAATTTTTATAGATAAACCCAATAACACTTTGCTCGACTAAGGGATCGAGCCCAAGAGTTCTAGCGGCAAAAGCAGCTTTGATATGCAGACAAGATTAAATCATCATCATCAATGATCATACTGTCTCTCTCTAGAACACGGGTGAGGCTACTGTCCACCACACTCACAGTTCGTTCGAAATAATTAAGCCTGTCTTAAGTTAGCCGTTCCGAACTACTGCGCTGCTAAAATCGTTTAATTAAGTGTACATACATAAAGATCTATGGATCAATTTATCTGAATTAAAATGATTATTTATTTATTTATATTATTTATAAATATAAATTAGTAAAGAAAATATTTTTTTTTTTTAACCATATATGACTTCAATTATCTTAACAATGACTCTTTTTATTAAAATTTACCACTACTAAACTACTTGAAGACAACTTCAGACAGGCTAAGTTATTTCGAACAAACTGTAGCTACTGCGGGTTGGCAGACTCCATACGCCGTCGTGAAAATCTCTGAGGCATGCAGGTATCCTCACGACGTTTTTCTAGAGAGAAATTAGTCACCCGAATTATTCTCTAGCCCTAGACCCTCAAAAAAGTTATTTAAATGCTTATCAATATTGTGCGATGTCCATAAAAGATATCCTTATAAAATATTGAAGTTGTTAAAATTACGTTGCTTCAGGATGCGGCCTCAACTTTGGCATTCCTCAGAAGATTGGATGTCAACGACAAAGTAATACAGAACGAAATTGACTTCATGAAAAATGAAGAGCTCACTTATAAGTCACTGCCAAAGGTTTCTTTTAAAAGTATACGTGAGTAACAAAGTTTCTTTCATATATACGAAACCTTTAATATCAGTTGGAGATTAAAGTATACAATATTGATCAAATCGAATGTTAAATATGGGAGAATTATTTAAGTGGACCGTATATTTCGGTATACTTTTCCATATTTTGGACTCCTCACTTTTTCTCTTAGAGTCTCATCTGTGGGTAAATATATAATTAGCCATTTGTCTGGAATGTATAAAATAATTTATGACAATGTTGATTTAGGCTGATAGAGAGGAGGAGCGATATTGTTTATGTATAATTGTTATTATTGCTTAATAGCAACGGGTTTTAATTCACTGACGCACTTAGTTGCCTCATGAGGGCAAAACAAAAGATTTTGCATTATTTCAATTCGTCGTTTTAAATGTCATTCGTATATTCGTATATCTTGGTATGTATTATACACCTTGGGTACAAGTAGTACTATACTATCGGGGTAATAAATACCCAACCCGGGCAAGAAATGTTTCGTCAGAAACAAGCTACCTCGTAAACGAGTTCCCTAAGTGCAATTTTAAGACATTTAGCGTTGGTGTAATGAAATCCATCAACTTGCTAAACGTATTTCAACTTTTTAAACACTGTTAAAGGGTTGAAGGATTTGTAAGCCTTTTAGGCTGTCAAGATTTGAAATACAGAAACTCCAGTAAGTCTTGAATGTTGCTTTGTAGGTCGGAGTTGACGAGTGATATTAATAACACTCTGGTAGTTCTGTAAATGTGTTTATGAAATCTTTACTAGGAGACACCACACGTTATTAATTTAGGAAAGTTTGGATAAAGGTTTTCTCCCATGAAAATTTAATTCTAACCTGAATTTTAAGGTTTTATAGGTACAATATTTCATTTTCATTTTCGGTAGAATTTTAACTTAATGAAAAAACTAAGCTTATATTCCGTAAAGGGTTAGGTAGAGGAGTACTCATGCTCAGTCTCCGCGCTTTATGATCTAATCATTCGATTTATTAAGCCTGTAATAGATCTATTGTAAATATAAGTTCAACCCCATTATCAACTTTAAAATAAAAGTAAGTGCCTATGAAATAACCTATCACTTTATCATACAAAACAACAGTTTACTCATAGTATCTGAAACTGATCTGAATAATCTGAATCTTCATAAATCTTCACTGCCTCGTTGGTCTAGTGACTGCCTCGTTGGTCTAGTGGTCCCAATCGCGACTGCTACGCTAGAGGTCTTGGGTTCGATCCCCAGGTCGAGCAAAGTGTTATTGAGTTTTTCTATGAAATTCTCAGTAGCAGCTCGGAGTCTTGATTTGTGCCCGTTGAATGGCAATAGGCTCGCCCCCTATTACATGGGACCCCAACATACCAGCGAACTGTGGGTGTACATTAAGTACACCTCTGCCTAACCCTTCGGGGAATACAGGCGTGATGGTATGTTCATAAATCTTCATGAATCTTCATGAATCTGAATAATCTGAAACTTCATAAATCATGTCTTAGTAATGTTTTACATGAATTACAGTGAAAAACAAAGTATGGCGCCGCGGGTGCCTGTTAAACATAGGCTTGGTGACATTTCAAGCGAACAGCGGAAACTTTGCCATTTTGACGTACTCGCCGGCCATTTTGAAATCAGCCGGCGTCACATGGAACCCAGAGCTGCAGACTTTGAGCTTCCCCGCAGTTATGATCCTCGCCTCGTTTATCTCAATGAGTTGTGTGGAAAAGTTCGGTCGGAAGGTAGAATGTTTTTCAAAGTAATTTTGATAAATGTGTTTGTCGGGGTCTAATCTTTATTTCTGATCGGATTACGCGGGAAATCTTTCCCCTCGCTTTGCGCTTGAGCATTTTATTTGTGCTTGTTTCTTGTTCTCTTGAGTATTCGCGGGATTGTTGACGGTTGTTCTTTTATGTAAGTTTTAAGATTAAGCTTTTTCAATCTTGAAGATAGGACTCGTCCGTCATTTTAATTGTTTAAATGATGAAATATACGTTATTAAGCTTTGCAATAAACAGGATTCGGTATGTATCTGTAGATACACTTTTGAAATTTTGTGCTTACTTAAAGCTCACAACAAGGAAGTAATAAAAACCATACGCCCATAAGATTTTCTCTCATGAATACCTCTCGGAATAAACGTGTGGAAGTACTAAGTACGTGACTGGTAGTGCAAAAACGGAAAGATGGTTTACTGAGCTATTCATTATGCAAATACTTATGTGTGATAGAATTTTAGTTTTTTTCAAGTGAAAAGCCTTAATAGTGTAAAACTTATTTTGTTTGTGCTAAGCGTAGCGGTCGTTTATTTATTTCATTATATCCTGTTTAATATTAATTTCTTCAGAAATGTTCTCACTATTTAATAGCCCACAAGAGACGATTAATAGGGGTTTTTAACATGAGAGAGATAAAAATTGTATTCACCAAGCTTTTATTTCACACAATTAGCTTTCCCAAGCTAATTGTTTTTATGATGGTAAGCTTGAGGAGGTTGAGAATTTTAGCTCATGTGCCAATGTGTTTAAAGTTAACATCCCCGCACAAAAAAATATTTTGTTAAAAAAAATGTTTTTATGTCCCGGTTTCAACTGCCATCTGTTAGAGGTAAATAAAAATGGAATGCTGTTTGTCGGTAAGTGCACTGTACAAAGACGGTGAAACGAAAAATAATTTGGAAAACTTCCCCGGAAAATTGGAGCTTTGGAAAAAACTGAAAGTTGGGATGGGATGGGATTGGGATGGGATTGGATGGGATGGGATTTTTGTTTGCATTCAAGTTGATTCAAATTTAGAGAGGATAGTCTGTTGGGTTAGGATAGTATAGAATATATAAGTGCGGTGGGTTCCTGCACATCAAAAATGTGACAAAAGTAATGACTAGTAAGCAAAAGTAAATAATGAACAGGGCATCCGTTTTTTTTCAAGAGCATACGGAATTGTAATACCATAGTTTATTAGTCATTAGCAACTATAATTTTTTGATGACATTTGGACTGGACTTAGTATACGTGTAAAATTATTGTGTAAGACCATAGAAAATTTCTATAACTGCTGCTAAGAAAATAGAATGACATAAATTTGTAGACGCGCAAATTATGTATTGTATATCGTTTGTTCACGTGCTGTTCTTTGATTCAGAGACAACAAGCACTTCAATAAAGTTAGGAAGGGTAGGATATTAGCCATTTCGTAGATACTTAGTACCTTAGTACTATTATAATCACCTGTCTTTAAAATATAAAAGATTACTTACGGCAAACACCAAAATCAGATTCCAGAAGAGGAATTCTGGTATTTAAATGTTCAAAATTTTATTCTTATTGTCACAAATGTCATCTTTTTGAGTCAATTTTCGGACTCATTAAATATTTGTTCAATGATTTGAAATAAGCTATTAGAAAAGTAGAATATCATTTCATGTTTCGAAACTAGACTAGGTTGAAACTGTATTTTGATTAAAAAAAAAAGGATTTACAAATAAAAATAATGTAACGAAATTACAAACAGAAAAAAAAACCCTAGATTCTTAGTTTTTAAACCAGACTAACCTTCATTATAGCAATCATTTTCGTTGAAAATTATGATAATAACCAATCCTCCTCCCCTATTTCTCTGAAATGGATAGGTATACAATGGCTCGTAATCGTTAATGCTACTTGAACTTCGATATAGACCCTTCTGGAGTACTATTGAGACTAGAGTGGTACTTGACTTCGCAGACAGCAATACAGTATTTTTTTAATTATGAAATTTTCTTGTATACTGGAAAAATAGTGATTTTTGATAGTTTTCAAATCAAAATTTAATGTGTAATGATGGGTGGGACTCGCGGTGGCTTAGTGCATCTAACCAGAAGACGCAGGTTCGAATCCTACCCCCAGTCGAATTTTCTTCACTAAAATTACTTAATGTGTACTAGGTATTTACGTACGTGTTAAAATAAATTTATTCAATTAATATTTATGTACTGTTAAATGAAAGATAACTTAAGTTACAAAATTGTGTAAGAAACTATATCACGTACGGTGTAATAAACCGGAACACATAGGTTCGAGTCCCGGTCCATATCAGTGCCAAATAGCGATAAGATCTTTATATAAAAAATAACCCTTATAACCAGACTAAATATATTACCTTGGCAGACACATTTCGTTCTATTTAGGGGAAAAACATTAGATAAATCAAGCCAAAATTTGTCTCTCAACCAAAAACCGCTCTTATCGACTTTAGACTTTGGTTTAAAAATAACACATCGGGTTCAAAGGCCGTCTGGTGTTCAGGCTGTGGCCTGGCAAACTGCCAATGCCGGACGGACTTTCCCAGTTGATTCAACTTGGGTAGACGGAGAGGCTGATAGTGTTTTTCTTAGTTTTTAACCCCCACTTGCTTTATTTATTTATTTTATTATTGCACAATACAGACTTTAAAGATATACATTATCCCAAAAAACCGGTTTAGCGGTTTGACGGTAGGTGTTGAGCCTGTATAATAACAATCCACTGAAGAAACAACTCCTAAGCTTGCTTGTATCCGACTGTCCGTATTTTTAAACGAATTAACATCCCAGGTTGTTGAACCGTGAATATATTTGTATGGGAGGCCTATAATCAGCTTCTATAAATATTAACGACCTCATAAGCCACTATTTTATTTAAAAACATTGAATAAAGTCTTAGTAGACTATAAAAATATAATAAACTGGACAAGAAATAATAAATGAGCTGAATGAAGTACGGTTTTCTTAAATATATTTATATAGGGTCCCACTGCTGGGCATAGGTATCCTCTCAGAGTCTTTAGCCTAATCCTTCTCTGTTGGGCTAAAGACCACCATACTAGCCTCCTTTGGGTTGGTAGATTCTCCGTCGTCTGGAAAATCTCTCAACGAACAAGTACAAAAAAAAATACACAAATTTGAGACCCTATTTTAAAGATGGTTAAAACGGATTTTACTAGATATCGTTTATACGGATCTCATTTCAAAATTGTATATTAAAATCAACACCTACATGAGCGGCTGGCTTAGTTTAAAAGTAAAAGTTCTTATTAAATACATTTTTTTTGTTTTCCAGCCTCTCATAACAATAGCATTCTCGGTAGCAGTTGTTTCACATACAGTCTTGGCGACTACCATGTTAATTCTGGATCAAGGAGGTTCCATACCTGGATGGGTGCCCGTGATGGCAATAGTATTGTTTGTCGGCGTGTACGCAGGTGGCATATCCCCGATGCCGTATATCATTATGGCTGAGATGTTTAACTTTCAAGTAAGTACCAAAATTACGTTTATTAATAGAGCATTATAAAAAAATAGTTTAGAAAACTATTATAAACATGTTAGGTGCTTGATATAATATCCACTCACGCCTTTTTCGAATAGGAGTAAGCAGAAACTACAGACCGCCACTATCAGCGACTCTTGCATACAATTTTCGCTTCCTCCACATTTAAACATCGATAAAATCATCAAATTGCGATAGGCTCGCCCCCTATTACATAATAAAGATATTGATATTTTTTTTGCATAAACATGTGTGTACATACAAATTGCATGTAAGATGTTAACATAAGAATACATAGGACCTAAACATGCCGGCAGAGTATGGGTATACATTAGTAAACCTCTGACTAACCCTTCGGGGAATACAGGCAGGACGGTATGTTATGTAAGATATCACTTTTGCCCAATAATTGCGGTGCAGCGGACATTATGTTAAGCGTGGTGTAGTGGCGGTCACATTATGTAAAACGTTGATATTGACACGCATTTGGTTTGGAAGCTGGCTCCAATATATTTGAAAAGGGCTTAGAATATAATCGACTAGAATCACACAAAATGTTGGCAATAATTATATTATTGTTACCAGTTTGTTATGTGAGGAGAAACTGTTAAGCCATTAGGTAGACTTGCTTCCAGGAACGTCTTATTATTTATGCAAGTACTTACCATGTCGTGAATCAATGTACTAGTACCTATCTTGAGTTGCATCGTGTGCCGAAGCTTACTATTATTATTACCAAAGTGGAACAAGACCGCATTAGATATCTCTAGGGACTATACCAAGCTTCGAAATTAAGGATACGGTATATAATGTTTATAAGATTAGATGGTGTGAAGATTTAAACAGTATGTAGCGAAAACTTGCCACCAGTAAGACAAAACAATTGAAATCAGTGCTCAGCAGTAAGACAGAAAACAGTGGATAAAGTTTTTATTTTGCTTGAATGTTTTTTTATACTTAAATGTTTTCAACTATTCGATTATAATTAATAACTCGCCTTCTAAGCAGCGTATCAACATGAAACATGCACCAGATTTTAAGTTACTTCAAACAATACAACTGTGAAACCCTCATCCAATTTTGTGCCGTCGTTTTTGAGTTATGCGTGTACAAACATAGATATACACAGACTGACCGTACAGACCGTGGGACCGTAGCTCTAATAAAGACCCCCATAATTATTTTATTTTCTTCCATATTCAATATAACTAGCCGTTGCCCGCGGCTTCACTTACGTCCCAAAAGGATTTCCTTACTCTGTGCAGCAATCGGCCTGTTACAATTTTATTATTATTTATGTATAGATATCCCACTGATGTTTATACAAAAAATCTATGAGAAATGTAACCCTACATACATCATGTTTATCCTACTTTGATACTTAGCGTACTTACTTACTTCTAGCGTTGTTTTGTCTACGGGTTGGCTGAAATACGCCCAATCCCTTTCGCTATTTATACCGCCGAACCAGTCGATATCACATTTCTCAATAGGGACTGAAATAGTGATACGTTGGCTGTGGTTTTGCTACCAGCTACTAAAAAATAATAATAGGAAGAATGAAAACGTGGGGGTGACTATTTCAAGTCCTATCGAAGTTGCCAAAGAGAAAGAAATTAGCAGCACCTTTAGCGTAGCAGTACACAGTAATTTAATTTATTGTGACTACACCAGAGAAGTTGTCGAAAAAGCAGATTTTTTTGCGTCCCTGGATCCTGAATTTTTCTCGTTAATCTTGTTAAATTATTGTCCTGTCAGTTGACGCATTGCGTGGCTTTGAAATTTAAAAAAATAGGTACATTCAGCCGCAATTTGTTTTTCGATTCAATACGTCAATCTTGTAGAATGTTTAATTTTATTTATTTATCTTGCCTTTGAAAATTCGAGACAAATCAACGAGGTTTTATTGTAGAAGATTTAATTTTACCAGAAAAAAAAAATACAAATTCGTTTATTTTATTTTGGAATCAATATTTTTGCCCACAAAATCTCTGTTTTACCATGTTCAATTATGTTTTCAACTTTTGAATGATAGGCACTTCTAATATGTAGGTAATTAAAAAAGCTACATATTTGTCGATGTCACGGAAATACATAGAAAACAATATAATTCGTATACTAAAAATAAAATAATGATCCTGATTGCTTTATTTTTTAAAGACCTTATAAGTGCCTCATTGGTCTAGTGTTCCTAAGTGCGACTGCTACGCTTGAGGTCCTGGGTTCGACTCCCAAATCGAGCAGTGTTACTGAATTTTTCTATGAAATTCTCAGTAGCAGCTCGGAGTCTGGGTGTGTGCCTGGTGAATGGCAATAGGCTCGCCACCTATTACATGGGACTTAAACATACCGGCGAAATGTGGGTGTACATTAGTACACCTCTGCCTAACCCTTCAGGGAATACAAGCGTGATGGTATGGTGGTAGAGATCTGACATTTTCTACTTCCCTAATTATAATGATGCATGATTCTCCTTTAATCACACAACAGTTTCGGTCGTGTAATAAATTTCGCTGTCTTAAGCACTTTGTTAGGAAACACATTAATTCTAAGTAGATTTTCTGTTCCCTAGAGCTATGTCGATCTACAGCAATGGCTAACTTCTGTGGACACAGTATAAACACTAAATTAAAATGAGCTG
Source organism: Subacronicta megacephala (assembly GCA_958496365.1). Taxonomy (NCBI): domain Eukaryota; kingdom Metazoa; phylum Arthropoda; class Insecta; order Lepidoptera; family Noctuidae; genus Subacronicta; species Subacronicta megacephala. The sequence goes on along the minus strand of OY292520.1, from coordinate 4,323,834 downwards.
GCTTTGGATTGTGTCGTGATGCAGCTTACTTTGCATTTCTCGACGTTCGGAGTATATTTTAGCGCTCGCAGTCGTAGTCGCTGGGGACTAAGAATGACCATGTGCACTGTAAGGCGTTGGTTATTTATATATATATATATAGTCGTCTGAAAGTCGGGGCACAGGTGGCTATTTAAAGAATGGTCAAAATTTTGGAGGCTATATATATTTCTTACCAATTTAAATAGATTCAAATCAGCGACAATCGGTTTCTAAGTTCTAAAAGTATGAATAAATTGAAGCAAAATTTAATGAAAATTACATTTCAGAATGCCCGATTTTCTCAATTTCTTTAATGTGTTTTCGAAAGACATTTTAAACTAGACAATCCAAAAACTTACTACTGAAATGCTCAAATGAACTGTTAATATACTCTTTAATATGAAAGCAGAATATTAACAATATTACAACTTCTAACCTAAACGCATTGTCATAATCGGGAAAAGCAAAGTTTGTACCTAATTAAGTTTCAAAACTACACAGAGTGAGTTCGGGCCAATTTACATGTCTGCTACCGGGAATTTGAATTTAGAACTGCGCTAGTTGGAAGCTTTTTCTATCTTACCTAAAATGGCGGCTCGACGCGACGCCGAATTTCAAATTACGTGATTTCAGTGCTTCAACATTTTTTGGGTTTCGCTCACGTACTTACAGATTGGATTTAAGTTATGGTTGACTCGTGTGATAGGTGCATTTTCGAGTTATTTTAGTCACAAATGAGGCCATGTTCAAATCAAAGAGATCAACTTTGTTCAGCTTCGTTAAAACAACCTTAAGCTTTCTTGATAGATCATTTCATATAATGCGTCATCAACCATAACTATTTATAACCGAAACAAATGTCAACCGTGGGTAATGTATGTGACTATTTTGGTTAATTATTATAGCTACGTGACCACGTAGGCCACTATGTAATTTAAATTAGCGTTCATGTACTGAAAAATTCAAGAAAATGATTTTCAGTGAAACTTGACCATCATTTAAATGTTTATAATAAATCTATGAAGGATAAAATGTATGCAATGCTTGGTTTTTATTCAAATTTATTGTATACAAAAATATGCAGCTGTTGACCATTTTTTAAATAACTTTGAACGTGTCATCAATACCTGTCGGCTTAATGTTTTGGCTCACGAAAAGGTTTCGGTTACGTATCACGATATCCACAAAATGCCACGTGTGTTCGGAAAGCCAATTAAACTTATTCTGATTTCGGTTTTTGATATTGTTTCGTTACAAAATTACTACCTAATTTAGTTGCATTATTTTCTTTTGCTATGTTTTAATTTTCTTAATATGAAGAAGAAGTCTGATTGTTCTAGTCATGGTAAAATGGATGTCCAGGTTGCGTCGAGCGTTCATTTATTGTAAGCCTTAGGTGATAAAGGTGATGATAAACTTGAGAATGTTACATGTAAATACGGGCACGATTAAACGTTGTATTTACAGTTAGATAAAATTAGTTAAATTGGATAAAAAACAGTGTATACATGTTGTAACATTTTGCAAGTCAATACTCAAATTGCGATGGAAATCGCAAATGGCGATAAGGCCGCCAATTGTACTTTTTTTTTTATTAAGTTTATTGTCATGTTTTTTTATGTGGTGTACAATAAAGAATATAATAATAAATAAATACTCAGGTTATTAGAACCTTATGAATGATCAAACCTTCAAAGTATCTAATATCAAGTATGAAATATGTTGACCAACTTTTTAGGCCAGTACGCCAATTAAGGCCAATGAAATTGATGGCTTGGACATCTAAACTAACGAGACGCGTAAGTGAAGTAGATATATTATGAGAAAACTTATTAGGCCTTCTGTTAGTAAAGCGATGCTATCCATATCTTGATCATTTCGACTGCCATTTTTTGCCATGATGAAGAAAGAAAGAAAGAAAATAATATTTATTGACACAGTCACGGACAATGCACACAATAAACAAATAACTTAAAAAAAACACAATATATTATTATATATTGTCTACTTTTTTGTTGTATATACAATTGTATATACAAAAAAAAGTAGACAATAAACAAAGTTATTGTGTGCCCCACAGCTGTGCCAAATGGCCCAGTTCAGCTAAAAGCCAGACAACTGGTAAGCTGCCTGGCGCTGGTTTTCAACTGGACCTGGAAACCAAGTGAGTGTCACGGATGCAAACCAGTTTCATAACGCAGAATTGCATGTGAATAACAAATAAATTATCTTATTAGGATTCTTATTTTTTATGGGATATAGGGCAAATGAGCAGATGGATCGCATGATGGTAAGCGATTATCACCGCCCATGGACACCAGCATCACCAGATGAGTCACAAGTGCGTTGCCGGCCTTAAAATCTTATGTGTTCAGGTTCAACAGATATTCAATTTACGATCGTGGCCTGTACCCAAGTGTTTTAGAGTCCATTTCCAGTCTCAATAGATAACATACCATCGCGCCTGTAGTCCCCGAAGGGTTAGGCAGAGGTGTACTAATTGTACACCCAGATTTCGCCGTTATGTTTAGATCCCCTGTAATAGGGGGTGAGCCTATTGCCATTAACCGAGCACAAATCCAGACTCCGAGCTGCTACTGAGAATTTCAATAACACTTTGCTCGACATAGGGATCGAACCCAGGACCTCTAGCAGTCGCACTTAGGACCACTAGACTAAAGAGGCAGCATTTTACTCAAATCGTTTGCCATCGGACTAACCAGTCTAATTCCTGTGCAATACCAATAGTTTGAGAAAAACTTCTTCATAGGCTTTTTCGAAATTTTGAGAACTACATATTAACGATCACTAGTTGTTTATAGTAACTTGGTTAGCATTTGTCGAGCACAAATTAATTTTGTAGATCGATTGATAATTAACTATTAATACGCCAATTACTTTGAAAAGTCAGAGGTGCGTGCCTGGTCAAGGCTATCACTTAGCTATAAAACAAAGTATACCCAGACTAAACTAGTCATCAATCAATAGTCATTAGAAAATGCTTGAAAGGTGTGCCTATTCTCTATTTAAAAAGTAAATTATTCATTACAGATAAGAGCAAAGGTAATGGGATGTTTGGTGACACAAGCTTGGTTCATTTCATTCATCCAGCTGGCCTGTTTCACGGCCGTGGCGAATTTTCTGGGAATATACACTGTATTCTATTGCTATGCCGGAATTAACCTCTGTGGTGCCTTTGTGAGCCTGGTATTTTTGCCCGAAACAAAGGGGAAAACTGTCGATGAAATCGAAATGGATTTAAAAGGAAAATAACGACAAGCAAACTGCTAGATATTCTATAAGGTAAATGAAGAAATATTTTCTAAGTTCCTTAATAATATATCAATAGATATTAAGATACGGTAAAATGTACAAAATATAATTAGGTTTATATTAAAATGTTAATTAAATAAAATGTCATAGTAAGTATTTAAAAAGTATTAAATGACTGTCTTGTTTGAATGATATTGTAACTCCACTCGTAGTGCCTACATTTCATTAACGTACTACTTACATAGTTTTAAGAGGAAAACGAAGAAAATTGGTTTAACAAAAAAATACTACGACTATATGTACTTCAATAAATGAATGAACATATTTTCACCAAAAATAAACTCTAGAGAAACGAAACAAAAAAAACGTAACTTAAACCTCTATAATTTTTTGCTAACTCGTTTAAAATCATATACCTAATATTGGGTGACCTGAAATTTGTACCACAAACGCTTATCAACTTGTATTTCCCGACTAAGTAGTTCCTAAAAGCTCGTTTAGGAAACTCGGTAAAAACTCAAACATTTTAATAACGAATTTCTGTTTGAGCTTTACCCACAAGCTCAAACACAGAATACCGCGGAATCCAACCTTTTTATTCACGATTAATGTTTGAACTACTTACATTTGATTACTTTCTTTTAAAAAAATGTATCGTATTTTTTGAATCAAAGGTATTGAAGTAATATGTACTTCCATTCAGTCTCCTATGTCCCAGAACAGGATATTAGACCTTTGGACTACTAAGTCGTAGGTTCGAGACTGAACAATACAAAAAAAAATGACTTTTCACAAACATTTGCACATCAATAATTAATTATTTTTATTCACTTCAATCATCCAGAGCAGTGATAGCCTAGTGATATGACCGCCAAGTGAGATGACTGCCAAGTCAAAGGTCCCGAGTTCGAATCCAAGGCACGCACCTCTAACTTTTCGAAGTTATGTGCGTATTAATAATTAATTATCACGCGCTTAAACGGTGAAGGAACACATCGTGAGGAAACCTGCATGCCTGAGAGATTTTCTTGAGGGCGTGTGAAGTCTGCCAACCCGCAGTAGGCTAGCGTGGCGGACTATAGCCTAATCCCTCTCGTAATGAGAGGAGACCCGTGCCCAGCAGTGGGACAATGTAATGGGTTGATGATGATGACTTCAATCATCAATTTACCATTTGTGATAACTTCCTGGCAGAAGCTGGGTGCGACTAGATGAGGGCAGGGTGAAAGGGCCCACATTAAGGGAAGACTACGTCCAGCACTGGTCTGTTATAGGCTGATGATGATGGCTCGCTTCAACAGTGAAAAAAAAACATCGAGAGGAAACCTTCATGTCTGAGAGATTCTCTGTTCCTAGCAGTAGGACAGTAAATCACTACATAATTCATAATTAAAGTCCTTCGCCGCGTCTATATATCTGTTTGTTCGCGATAAACTCAATTACTACTGCACCGATTTTCATTCTGTTTTCAGCAATGGATAGCGTAGTTCTCACGAAATGTTTTTATGCACAATACATACATATTTTGGTTCAGAAAAGTCGAGAAACCACGCTGGCGAAGCCGTGGACGGAGTACTAGTTACCTAATTATTATATAATTAAAATTAGTTTTATTAGATCATCATCAGCCCATCCTTTCCTCATCCAGTCACTGCCAGCTGCCTTCCGCAAGTCATCTCTCCACACTACGTTTGCCTAGACGCGGTCTCCACTAGAGAACTCGCTTACTCCAGCGTTTTATTAGATACGAAGACGAAATGAGCACCAATCAATTAAGTAGCTATGCAATCCCAGTATAGGCTGACCTCGCATCGTAAAAGCTTTTCGTACAATTCGAGGTCAGTAGTTATTTTATAAAAACTCGGTGTAAAGACAGTTGGGGTTGTACAATGTTTTGCATTTGCGATTATTGTCCTTACTTATGTCGATATTTTTGCCCAAAAATACTGAGGGGATTTTACCTGCAAGGAAGAATTTCAGACTGGACTCACTTTGACGGGTAATTACTCACTTTGACTACCCACAGAATCTAAAATTGAATTATAGATCAATGTATTTGTTCGTAGCAATCTGTTATAATAGGTCAAGTTCGTCAGACGTCCAAATAGGTACCCTAAAACATTTGCTCAGCTTAAAAAGATTAAGTAAATTAGGATTAAAACAATATTAGGATTACGCTTTTATGCTAAGCTTATTTGTTTAGGCCGTGTTTAGTTTTTGTAGTACTTAATTCAAGGAGAACTAATTGGTCTTACTTTGGCGAAAGTCTGATGGTATTCGAACGCATAAACATGATAATTATAGGATAATTTCAACAGCTTGACAGCGGAATATACCAAGAGATGACGTCACGTCTTACGTGTGTCAAAGAAATTCTATGCTAAAATTCGATTTGTGAGTAAGGGACAGAGCATCCTCTCATCCTCTCTTAATCCTCACCAAAAACTTTCCATGCAGGATTTAGTTAATTCAATAATTTTTCAATAATGGAATTGTACTTATTTTCAACTAATATTATTATTGTCAATAAATTATTTATCATATTGTCAAAATTATAAATCAACATGAGTGACAACAATTAAATCTATAAGATGTTCGATGTAATTAATACACATCACTAAAAAATCACGCTAATTAGCCGCGAATGAGCGGCCATCTGACTGAACCGTAACGCTTGTGTATAACTTACCTACGCGTACAATATTCAACGCGCTTCGATAAATTAATTTCAGCTTCAATTTTCCCTACTAACTAACGTTTTATAGAGTTACTAATTAATTTATGCCTAGATACCAAAATTTAAACGGGTGTTCCGAATATCTTACGATGGCTTAATTGTTATAGAATTTCATATCGATCTTGTACAATGAATCTTCTATTAATTATGAAAGCCAACATTTAATGGGATTGGTACTTAACTAAGGCAAGCTTGACAATAACAAATGATTGCTGGAAGAGAATAATTTAAAGCTGCGGTGATTAGAATATCTATAACACCCCCCCTTCCCCACTTATTAATAATAGCTTTCCGCCCAAGGCTTCGCCTGCGTGTTTTCTCGGCTTTTTTGCATTAAAAATTTCCCGTTTTTGCAACATTTTTCATTTATGCTCCGCTTTTAGTGGTATTAGCGTGATGATATATAGCCTTCCTTGATAAATGGGCTATCTAGCACTGAAATATTTTTTCAAATCGGACCCGTAATTCCTGAGATTGGCGCGTTCAAGCAAATAAACAAACAAACAAAGATTTTTTTTTATTAAAAAAAATGTCTTCAGCTTTATAATATATAAAAAAATATAGATTATTATTTTCAGCCGTGATCGTTTCACTGCAAGGCACATGCCTCTTTTCCTCATTCTATTCTTCCCGGTTGAGAGCTTTGTGAAGCCATTCTTTCTGTACTTCTTAATAATGGAGTAACTTCTCTAATAGGTAACCTATCGAGAGCAAGCATTTTTACGTAGATTAACAAGCTTCAACCTCCACATCGTAATTATTGGATTAAAATCGTTATTTTTGGAAATAAAGTGTTAGAACAACTTCTACAGCTTTGGCGAAGCCCCAGATGGGATAACCGTCTCAAACGCAGAAAAAGAGCTGCAGTGTGTAGTTTCCGAACGATTCTTGAGGTCGTATCGCGTGTTAAGGCGAAATAGTATAGTCTGGTATATTAGTGCCCAATAACATGACGACAATTCTGGATCATTTAAATTTCACACTTACTCTCACAAAAACACACATGCATGCCTATTAGATTATGATTAGATTGACGATAGTTACATAAAAGAAAAAGAATACAAATAAAAAAAAAATATCACTATTTCATAAAACGAAGTACAAAAATTCGCACATCAGTGTACTTAAGAGGGTACTCTATTGAGCCTTTCTCCATACAAACGCATTCTGCTGTTTTCTTCGTAGATAATGGCTCTACGGCAATGATATTTAACCAAAAAATCTAGACCTAATTCATACGGGCCCCTATTATGTCATTTTTTCCGAAAAAAAAATCACAAGAAAATATGACAATTCAAAAACTCGAAAAAAAGCCCGTTTTTACCGTCTTGTTCAGGCGACTATCAGACAATTTTGAAAAATTTTAAACAAAAAATAAAATAATAAAAGCATAGACATGCTTTTCCTCTAAATTTAGATACATGAATTGTTTAGATCAATCCACTTTTAACGAAGAAAACAGCAGAATACGAAACGTCTTTTGGTCAAGGTTTTTGTAGGTAAAATCATCCTAAGCTCCAGTTGTCCTATTCGCACTGTACAGGAAGAGAATGGAGGTGCAGCGCGACGGCAATAGTTTCTTCAAACACCTATTTTTTAAATTCCTTAGGACTTAAGTCCCCTCTTAACTTTCAAAATATACACCTACAAGTATGAACTTAATTCCTTGCTACTTACCGCATCGTTATTAATGAAGAATGACAAGTTGGCAGCCGGCAGCGAGTGGCGGCTGATGCACTCCACTTTAAGCTTCATGCCAGGCCGGTATCGGCGCTTCAGGCCGTACATGGACGGCCCAGACTTGGGCAGGACTGCGGACCAAAATTATTCTGTTAATATAATTAGAAATTAGACGAATCAATAAATTTGTGAAGCTTCATGATGGTTATTCTAGCACTTAATTATTTTTCAAAGTATTATAGTCTCACACATGAAAGGCTTTATCATTATAGGTACATCATAATGTACAATTTTCACTAAAAGATAAAACCTTGAAATCGTAAAAGCAGCAGTTTCATAGAAAAGTGTTCCTCGATAAACACATAACATAACATACCATCACGCCTGTATTCCCCGAAGGGTTGGGCAGAGGTGTACTAATGTACCTACACCCACATTTTGCCGGTATGTTTAGGTCCCATGTAATAGGGGGCGAGCCTATTGCCATTAACCGGGCACAAATCCAGACTCCGAGCTGCTACTGGGAATTTCATAGAAAACCCCAATAACACTTTGCTCGACCTGGGTCGAACCCAGGACCTCAAGCGTAGCAGTCGCGCTTAGGACCACTAGAGTAATGAGGCAGTCATTCATTTTATTGAGTGTTCCTCGATAAAATGAAATGTAATTGGTCACATAGCAGAAATTGTTCAGAATAATCAGTATTAAGACAAGCTTTTGGTTGTAAGATAGTCTTTTTTTTTAATAAATTAGTCCGATCTAGTTAGTCAAACGTAAACAAATTTGATAATTATTGTGATCGAAAATTTACTCAAACCATAAAGTTGACGTTTGGGATATTAAAGCTACATTCTATGTAGGTATTTAGTTTAAACAAGGGGGATAATTTAAGTAAATAAAAAATATTTTAAATATACCTAATTCGGGTCGTAGCGGTAGATTTGAAATGGCTTTGTAATTTGCCGCGACTGACGTTGTTTGTAGTTTTGTAATATGACTGTAGGATATCATTAATCCACAAATTCAATTCAGTTGAGATTCAAAATTGAACGCAAAGATGACATACCTATGTCTCATAGTAACTGTATCGGAATTAAACTTTGATCGTTTATTAGTAACAGAATAATCCTTCTGGAGTCCCCTTCAGGTGTTGGATTATCGAATTGTATGAATTTCAGGTTAAAGTTATTTTTTTTATCAATTTTAAAAAGCGTGTATGAAACGTTATTGATTCTACCGTCCTGGACAGCTTAAAAAATATCCTATGGATATGAATCCGGCAAGGAAACACCATGGACACTCTTTTAGCATAAAGGTGTTATATTGTTCACTGGTATATTATTGCGTTATCAGGATGAGAGGACACTGGAGGTTACGTCATAATTGGCCTGATGTCGGGATTATTACAATTTCTGTTTAAATAAAGTTGTGTTAAAAAAGTATCTTTAAATACCAGCTACTGTCGATATTCGCTGAAGTCTCTCAACTTTTAGTTCCAAAAGCTATTAGGTATATCTTATAATTACAATTGACTGCCTCGTTGGTCTAGTGGCCCCAATCGCGACTGCTACGCTAGAGGTCTTGGGTTCGATCCCCAGGTCGAGCAGTGTTATTGAGTTTTTCTATGAAATTCTCAGTAGCAGCTCGGAGTCTGGATTTGTACCCGGTGAATGGCAATAGGCTCGCCCCCTATTACATGGGACCCAAACATACCGGCGAACTGTGGGTGTACATTAAGTGCACCTCTGCCTAACCCTTCGGGGAATACAGGCGTGATGGTATGTTATAATTACAGCGCTTGTACTGAGAACGTCGTTTAACTTTAATGTTTAACTGTATGCATTACATTTGAACCGTGATCTCCCTCTTTACTGAGATTATAATGCCATTGAGTCTTTATTTTAATACGTAGTGGGTTCCATCCTATTATATTTTTATACTAAATTATTATTTATAAAATTTAAAAAAAAAAAAAAAATTTATAATTATTTTTTATATTAAATATAAAAAATAGTACCTATTTAATATTTTTCTCAAAAAATTCAGTTGGTGCATTAATCTATACCAACGTGGGCGAATCCTTTCAAAGAAACGTGGCGTTCACTAATCCGCTCTGGGCTTGCCTGTTGATTTTGGCCCAATTCGTGACACAGGGAGAGCTGGCTTTATTCCCGGAAATGGGAACATCAATCCGCTTATGCGACGTTCTAAAACTCAAGAAAATCTTCCTCATTAATATTTCCCTTATTTATTATATATAATTATTGTGTCATCATCATCGTCTCATATGTCTATTGTCACAATGTTGGGAACGGGTCTCGTCTCAGAATGAAAGGGATTATGCAATTGTCCACCACGCTAGTCTACTGCGGGTTAGCAGACCGTTTAAGCGCGTGATAATTAAATTAAAAGCAAGGTGCAAATTCTTTAATAATTAAAAACTCATTTTAAACCTAATTTTATGCCGTAATTTCACAACTAATTATTCTTACTCAATACTCAATACTTTATTGCATTCCATAATGTGTACATTAGTTGGTAGGTATTTTAAACATTGGATCAATTATGGACCCTGTCGGGCACAGCAAAGATATTTTTAATAGGAGAGAGGATGAAGGCGCTCTTTGTCAAATTAATTATAAACTATAATTATATTATATTAAATAAATTTGTATCATTAAATTATGTATCATTATAGTATCGTATATAGTAACATATTTTATAATATTAATTAATTATTAATGCGCAATTGATTTCGAAAATCACAGGTGCGTGCGCTGGATTCGAACTCGAAACCTTTATGACCATTGGACTGCCAAGTCATATGACTAGGCTATCACTGCCTTATAACATATATAGCATATTTGCAGTTCTAAATATAATTATGTTATTGTATCAATTTATAGAAAGCAGTATACAAAGCCTACGAAAACTCACCATTTAAATAATTAAATTCGCTTCAACGAACGCGAAACGTCCAAAGTTAATAACATATGGCCAGCAAAAAGGATTTATCTCACTCATTTAAGAGTACAGAAGATAATTTCCGGATTATCATGAACAGGGGTCGGAATTAAGCTTACACATAAAATGGATATTGTTCATCGCTGATAGGTGCCCATATTCCATCCCTTTATTATGCAAATAGGAGTAAGATGGCTCGCTACGATACGGCAAGCGTAATACCAAACAAGGGCACTAGTTTAGATTTATTGGAAAAGTTAAACAAAAACAGTCACACGTTTGCATATTCGGTCATTCCGTTCGATACAATATACAATGCATGAAAACTACACCGACATCAGATAAATAAGCTTCTATGTTTGCTGTATAATTTTATAGAAAGTAGGTATACAAGTTTTGTTTTACTTACACTGTAGCAACGGTAGACTAGCTTTGGAGAGATATTATCGGATATACACAAAACATGTCAAATTATACAGTTGCACTACAACAATCACCGCTATTGCAACGCAATAAGGCAAACTCTATAAGTAACTTGATGTGCTACCGTTCGTAATAAACATTTTTGTAATTTAAAAAAATTAGATACAAAGCTCAACTGCCGCTCAATAAGTTTTCTACAGTATTATAATAATTGGCGTAATCTCCCGGATGAAGAGTTGAACATTGATATCAATATTCAAATTGCAAATCATGCGTTAACGCAGTATTTTGATACCGAACGGGTGACTATAGTTTTGTTGTTTTAGGCTAGCGTAATGTTTTTGTCGACGTATTAACTCGAGCCGAAATAATTGTCTTAAATAAAATAAAAAAAACGGTATCTTGTGTGTTTCCATCTTGGTCACTCTGAGAATCTTGCTCCGTGTTTCTTTGCCTCACCAAGTCAATGTTGCCATTTAAACTTTTAAGGAAAGGATAACAAAAATACACACATTTTGTTTGTAAACTTGTGTAAAAATTGTGTGTTGTTGTTACCTATAATTGTTGCGTGTTTATAAATGTTGTTGTATAATTTTGTTTTCTTTAAATTTCCAAGGAAACATTACAAAAGTAACTTGAAATCAACTCGTATACAAATTATTAAAATATGGTGGTTTATTTATTTATAACTTTTTCTTACACTTTATATGTTTTCTGAAACTTTCCGTAATTTATATACAGGGTGGATATCGAAGCACAACCGCTTAATACGAATTTAGTATGTACATGATTCTGAATCCCCAAATCAATTGGTTTGAAATTTCTCGTTAGTGATTTTAAAAAAATCTGCTGTTCCATACATTTTCACGGTACACCGTGAAAATGTATGGAACAGCAGAGTATTGCACTTATATTAGGAAAAAGCTATTTTTTTAATAACCGAGGAAAAAATTCAACGCGAAGGGGTCTAGAGTCATGTACTGAATTCATGGTAAGCGGTTGTGCGTCAATGTCCCTTTCTTCCTGTATATACTAATTATCTTTATCATTAATAATATATATCTTTTATTATTTTTACCTGTAAACATTACAACTGTCTAATGTTTAGCAAAAGTATTTGTTTTCAATAAATGTTTTACTTTCTGCGGATCGCAATACCGTAGACATACAAACCCATTTCCTTCGATTTTCTAGGTAAAAATATATTGAGCTACAAATACGCAGCCCACACACATCCTCAGCGCACTGCGGCGTAAAACACTGTCAACCTTAAGGTACTTTACTACGCTTTAAGACCCTTACATTCTGTAGTCTATAAAGTGTCACTTTTGAAAGGGTTGATTGGTAGACAGTTTTATCGCCTTGTGTATTCAAAGGAGTTTTAAAAGGAAAATAAATATATATTGAGCACTTTACCTTTGTAGATGGGTCTGAAGAGGTTTTGCGATAGAGTTCGTAAATTATACCTACTTCGTTTCAAGCTTCAAACATACATACTGTTACGCCTATATTTCCCAAAAGGTTAGGCAGAGGTGTACAAAAGAAATATACCCACACTTCGTCGGTCCTATGTACCTAATAGGCGGCGAGCCTATTCCCAGTAATAAATCTTAAAGTGTCGCATGATACCGCATAGGTTCATAAGAGTACGTGTAAACGGAATACCGAGGCGCGAAGGGTAACGACAAAACATACATACACTCACGCCTGTTTTCCCACAGGGGTAGGTAGAAACTATAGACCACCACTTGCTACGATTCTTGCATATCTCTTTCGCTTCTTTCACATTTATACATCTCTTCATACACACACCGGTTGCGAGTACTACGCACCTGACCTTTCGGAGGAAGTCACCCTTAAGATCGGTGTACGTCCTTCAGGCAAAAATCAGGGTAGCTAATAAGAATTTAGCAGTTGCACTTAGGACCACTAGACTAATGAGGTAGTCATAAAGAGAATAGCGGTAGTTGTAGACTGCTCTTTACACCCATCAAAAAGTATTTCCTAATATGAATAATAAATGTACACTTGAAAACTTTGTAAGTGTTATACGAACTCGTATGTGTATTAATGTTTCAGCAACAACTGAAACTTGGACCTGCTTGAAGCAAACCATTCAACTGTCACAGATTACACAAAACTTTAGGGTTTCTGGACACAAAGCATTGAGTCCCTCAAAACTACACTATATCCAAAATATACTTACTACATATACTTAATGTTGTGAGATTAAATCTCAACGTTCGTATGCATAATAATCTATCTATCTATAAACAGCATGACTGGTTGATTTGACACCAACGATACTTAAGGAGAGTACTCAGTATTCGATTCTCGTTCTACATACATACATACATACGCTCACAACTTTCACCATTCTCGTGTTAATAATAATTAAGTACTTTAATTTTGAACAAATTTGAAAGACTCGGTTAAAATTCAAGATAGTACCAAACTACTTTTGTATTTAGCGCGAAGTGGCTATTCTCTTAAATTTTGTCGAATTTGTATAATGTAATGTAGAAAAATGAGAACTTACCGACGACATACATGTGCGTATGCACTTGCGCCGTCTGGAAGGAGGGCGCGTCAGCTGAAACTTCGCACGTGTAGCGACCGCTGGCGGTTTGCGTCGCCGCCTGTATTGTAAGCCGTTCAGCGTCGCTTGTTTCTTTCTGCAGAAATAAGATTTAGCATATAATAATGATGAACAAAGATGAATAACGATGAACCATGATTCTCTGAGTTTGTTTCGACGTTTCTTATCAGAGGTCGTCAGATAGGAAATGTCGGCGCCATCTAGTTAAAAAAAACTACTTGTAAAAGTGTCTTAAAAGATCTATTTACAGAAAAAAAAAAATTGCTTGAGAGATTTTCTCGATGGCGTGTGAAGTCTGCCAATTCCAGTAAGCTAGCGTGGTGGACTATAGCCATCCCTCTCATTTTGAGAGGAGACCCGTGGACAATATATATGAGTTGATGATGATGATATAATATTCTAAAATTATACAAACATTACATTTACATACCATCACGCCTGTATTCCCCGAAGGGTAAGGTAGAGATGTAATGTACACCCATAGTTCGCCGGTATGTTTTAGGTCCCATGTAATAGGAGGCGAGCCTATTGCCATTAACCGGGCACAAATTCAGACTCCGAGCTGCTACTGAGAATTTCATAGAAAAACACAATAACACTGCTCGACCAGTATCGATCGAACCCAGGAACCCAGCAGTCGTGCTTAGAACCACTAGACCTCAGACACGTTTACCGAAACTACGCCTTATCTTTTCAGTCGAGCTATCGAGCTATTGAAAGCTAGACTGACAAGATAAGGCGTAGTTAACTAATACATGTGAGCGTGTAATTGTGTGTTGTACACGGCAAGGCGTAGTTTTAGCCGGCGTCACTTCTTTGTTCGCAAAGTTCCATCTTAACTTTTAATTTGATTTGAGCACTAGACTATTGAGGTAGTCACACACTTATAATAATAACTTATATTTAATACTACCCTGTATACCGCAGTGCATGCAAATCAGTTTTGGTTGCGCAACGATACTGTAGGCCAATTTAAAATCCTGCAGCGCACAACTGTTGCGCAAATTGAAAGGCGTTGAAGCAACCTGTCATTGCCTAGCGTAATTTTATCAAAGTTAAGCCCACCACTTATTCCGAACATAGTTTCGAGTGCCGAACACTAATTGTAATCCCTTAATCCACGAGGGATCACGGGTATAGGAAAACATCTCGTTTAATTACATTTCAGCACCAGATTATACGTTTCGTATACCTACTATAGTATATAATAACAGATGGTAAACATTTTGTAATCCTAGAGCCTTATATACATATAATACTCGTAATGAGCCCTAACATGCATACAGTGCAGTGATAGCCTAGTGATATGACCATTAGACGGCCATGTCAAAGGTCTCGAAGGTCGAATCCCGGGCCGACCTCTCACTTTTATACACATTTTCGCACATAGCGTATTAATATTTAATTTTTACGCGCTTAAACGGTGTGGAATGGAAACCTGCATGCCTTAGAGACTTTTTCGACAGCGTGAAAAGTCTGCCAACCCGCAGTAGGCTAGCGTGGCTGACTATAGCCTGATCCCTATCATTCTGAGCGGAGACCCATGCCCAGCAGTGGAACAATATATGGGATGCATACTTTTTAGGTACACAATCCATTACAAAAATAATTTAGTATTCTATTTAGAGTCATTAAACAGTGGTATCAAAAAATAAAACCTACGTCACATTTTGAATACGGATTAAATCCTCATAGATTGTCTACTGCCAGAAGACAGAGCGAAATCAAAACAAATGTTGATAATTTTAATCTCATTCTGGCCAGAGAGCGCACGCCAGTGGTTAGTGATGTCAAAAATCCAATGTGTTATAAATATTCTATACTAATACTCTTATTGCGCGAGGGGGACAAAGCATCCCTTCTCAATTCTCACTTAAGTACTTCAGTATAGGTATATATTTATTAGCCCATTAACATATATTGTTCAGAACTCAAATTACACACATTAAATTTAATTTTTGCTAACCTTTTATTATCATTTTATGTATCACTTCTTTTTTGTGAATGTATGTTTCTAATAAATAACCAAAAAATAACCCGATTCTGTTGCGTTGGTAAACAGATACAATACAGGAGATATGCTAGTTTAGGGAACATTAATAAAAAACACGTATTTTGAATAATGGATGCATTGATATTGAAGTGTCATTTAATTTATTCCTTCTAAATGGATAAAATAAGTGATTGTGCAAATAGACGCTTGAATATGTATTCAGAACATCCATATTCAAGCTGCTACAATAGGCAATTAAGTAAATAGCTCAGGCCGAATAACTAGGCAACCAAGCGACAAAACTGAATATTGCGAAATTCTAATAAGATAAATTCTAATTGAAATATTTTGTTGATCACAGAGTAAGTACTGGTCAAATCGCGCACATAATTAAAATCTGCTGCTATTGATAATTTCATTGAAAAAATGTGATAATACTTTGCACGACCTGGGAGTCTAACCCAAGATGCCCATGCACTGACGACCATAAGACTAATGAGGCAGTGTTAACATAATTTTACTGGAAACGAAAAAGGTTGGAAATTAAAGTTGTTCGCTAGATTGCATCGCACTTGACTTGCGATCATTATTTCAGTCTTTTTTAAACTAAGCATTTTCTACACGACAGTAGAACGAAGCATTTTACATAAAACGCGACATACTTGGATGACAATGTAAGAAACGAATGAGACCACGTAGCTGTTTAACATATGAATATAATAGACTCATAAAAACTACGTACAAGCTTTGTTACGAGAGTGAAAAAATGTAACAAAAAATAAGAACTCCAACTTATTAAGAATTTTTGTTACCAACCATGTTATTGTTAGTGTACTACCTAACCATCCACTATATCAATCCCTGGGTCATCGTTATCACCAGAGTAGGGACAGAGGGGATGTAATAGTAACAATAGATTACATCCCAGCTCATCCCTATTGGAATTTACGGACTCAATGGGAAACCTCTGCGAACATATGGAAACAAACGAAATTCAACTTGTCACATGATTATGTCAGTTGAGGAAAATGCTATTTTTGTCCGGGGGACGTGACTAATAGTACGTCCCTGTACGCATCAGATCTGGTCCTTTCATCCGGGTGGAGATATGACCCCTTTCTACTGCAGATGCGGACCTTTCTACTGCAGATGCGGACCTGTGTAATTGCAAAGACTAATTTTTCGTATGGTCAACGATTACGTGGGAACGTGGGCACTCGTGCTGTTATATGTGGAAAGTGGAAAAACGGATCATGACATAATTTCAACCTATATTGAAGTACTTAGAGTTAGGTTTTCTGTGAGGAAGTTTATTATAAAATATCATAAAGCGCCCCAAGCATGTCGTCCCAGATGGATTTGTAGAAGCACCTGTATGCACACCAACAGAGGCACGATTATACATGTATTTTTATGCATATTTAAATTTGAACAACTTGACAGACTAGTGCAGCAAGTGCACTTACGACCAATAGATTAAAATGCACTCAGTATAAAGAGGGAGGTATTCCTGAGAGGTAGGTAATAAGGCCGCATTTCAGCAAGAGTAAGCGAGACATTATTAATTATTTACGGTATCATAATCATCATAAATCATCATCATAACATAATTTTATTTGTGAAACATAGAAACATTATTTTATTTAATAGAATCAAAACGACATAAATTTAATAAAATACAAAATTAATAATATACGGTACTTCAAAAACATTGATAGCATTGTGGTAGGACTGTAGGACAAGTCTTAAGTTTCCAGTTCGAATCCAAGGCACGCACCACGCGTATTAATAATTAACTTTCACCCGCTTAAAACGTTGAAGGAAAACATCGTGTGGAAACCTGCATGCATAAGAGATTTTCTCGATGGCGCGCGGCGCCGGCGTGTAAAGTTTGCCAACCCGCAACTCTGAAGAGACCCGTGCCAGGCAGTGGGACGGTAAAAAGGTTGATAACGATGACAGATTATAATTATCAAAATTTTATTCAACGCCATCAAGTCATTAAATTCTACAAGTACATGTAATACTTAGAAAAATTGTATGGTGCTTACATAGCTTTGTAAATAGTTTGCAAACGAGTAGAAACTAATCGTAATGGAACTAGATGAACAAGGAAAATCTTTCGTCTTATAAGCACAATTATTTCCGACACTAAAGTTTGAATGCTGATAATATAAACGTCGACGATAAAGTTAGTTATTCAGCGAACGATATCTGCGATGTGACAAAGATTGCGTTTTACATATACATAATTATCTGCCGAAGGATTTGGTATATAGGTAGCTAACAAACTTGTGTTTTCACATATATATGACGAATATGTGCACACAATCTTTGTCAAAAAATACCTTTTTTTATAAAGTACGGAATATTCTCACGGGTCGTCTACTACTAGGACTACTAGGGAATGCCACTTCCAATCATGTAGTTGCTGGTCTTAAGCCCACCAATTGCACTACCATACAAGCCACTCGTAATACAAGCATTTAGCGGGGTTAATGAATAACCTTAAAAAAACTAGATGGCGCGGGCATTTCCTATCTGACGACCTCTGAGAAGAAAAGCCGAATCAAAATCAGAGAATTACGATCTCTGTAAAAGTCCAGGCAATAGCATTATCAGATATACTAGCTTTACAAATTAGTTAAATTCACCAAATAACATATTGTATCTGCTATCTAGCTTCATCAAAAAGGCTTGAATTTAATTTTCACACTACTCGTTACTAAAATACAAGCAAAATTGGATATATTCCTGATTGATACCCGGGTTTGTGCAATATCGCCTAACCATAGTATTGCCTAACCAAACCGCTCTATATAAACAGCGAATTGACGTCATTAAACCTCGTTAGATTTATGTTTCACCATTATTTCGAGATTAATTATTTCACATAATAATGATTTTAATGTATGTAGGACGTAGGTACTACTGCGAATATTTAATGACAAATGACGAATAGAGTGAATAAAAGAATGTGACGGCCAGAATGGTAAAGTGTTTGAGTACAGTAACTACGGAACGCTGGTTCGATTCTGTTTTGGAACATATGTACCTATTTATATATCTATCTAGGTAACAGTCCCGGGATTCGATACGTGTACATACCATCATCTATTTATCATTACTTAGGCCATTAAAGGCAATAGATTTTAACCGGTCACAAATCCATACTGCGAACTTCTACTATGAAGTTCCTTGAAAAAAAAAACCCCGATAGCACTTTGCTTGGTCTGGGAACGGAACTCAGGATGTCTAGCGTAACAGTCATGCTTACGACCGCAAGACAGACTAATGAGGCAGAGTATTCTATCGTAACCTATATCTAATATCCTATAGTTCACCAATCATAGATATGAAAAAAAAAGCAAAGGTAGAACAAAAATATTAACGCCTCCGTTTCTGACTTACGGAGTAACCTAAGGACCTTATAGCAGGTTATCGAGTTTGTACTCATTAGATCAAAAGCTAGATCAAATACATTTATCTCGGTAATTCAATGAAATACCAGAGCTCTCTGATTTGAATACTTGAACTAAGTTCAGATAAATAATCTAAGCATAAAGCCTTATGTAATTAATTGCGTAGACGTTCATATAATTAAATTATACAAACTGCTTCGAAGAATAAGCATT
This sequence comes from Subacronicta megacephala, assembly GCA_958496365.1. Lineage (NCBI taxonomy): Eukaryota > Metazoa > Arthropoda > Insecta > Lepidoptera > Noctuidae > Subacronicta > Subacronicta megacephala. The sequence goes on along the minus strand of OY292520.1, from coordinate 4,304,509 downwards.
TTAAACAGTTTCATAATGTCAAGTTATGCATTTTCTTATTATTTTTTATTTATAAATACAAATACCATGCTGCTTCGATCCCCAGGTCAAGCAAAGTGTTATTGGGTTTATCTATGAAATTCTCAGTAGCAGCTCGGAGTCTAGATTTGTACCCGGTTACTGGCGATAGACTCGCCGCCTATTACATGGGACCTAAACATACCGGCGAAGTGTCGATGTACAGTACACCTCTGCCTAACCCTTCGGAGAATACAGGTGTGATGGCATTCGACCGTTTAATTAACAACAAAGTTATGATTCTCGCCAGCGTGATATACATTAGGTATAGTACTCGTACTAGGCACCGTAGACCATTGGAATTTTACCGCATCAAGCGTTTTGCCGCCGTATGGGGTTTTCTTACGGTTTGTTGAGCAAAATGGATTTCACGTATAACATCCACAGTATGTTGTTTTTTTAGGGTTCCGTAGCCAAATGGCAACAAACGGAACCCTTATAGATTCGTCATGTCTGTCTGTCTGTCCGTCCGTATGTCACAGAGATTTTGCTCTGAAATACTATAAGAGCTATGCTGTTGAAACTTGGTAAGTAGATGTATTCTGTGAACCGCATTAAGATTTTTACACAAAAATAGAAAAAAATAAAAAAATTGGGTGTTCCCCATACTTAGAGCTGAAACTCGACATTTTTTTTTCATCATTCCCATACGTGTGAGGTATCTATGAATAGGTCTTCAAAAATGATATTGAGGTTTTTGATATTATTTTTTTCTAAACTGAATAGTTTGCGCGAGGGACACTTTCAAAGTGGTAAAATGTGTCCCCCCCCCTGTAACTTCTAAAATAAGAGAATGATAAAACTAAAAAAAATATATGATGTACATTACCATGTAAACTTTCAACGAAAATTTGTTTGAAAGGGATCTAGTAAGTAGTTTTTTTTAATACGTCATAAATCGTAATGCTACGGAACCCTCCGTGCGCGAGTCCGACTCGCACTTGTTAGCCAATGATATGAATGTGTATCCATACCATAACTATAACCATCATTACTTTGAGAAATTGTTCACGAAGACTATGTTCTCTAAGACATAATAGTACAGATGGCAACACATCAAGCTATACAAATCCAGTTTCGACTGACCTCTTATTATAAAGGTTTTCAATGCCATTTAAGCCATCTTATACTGGTTTTGTACAGCTTGATGTGTAGCCGTGCGTACTTACATATGGGAGACCAACCTAAAAATGTAAATAATGATGCAATAAATAGTAGTCTACGTATCGTTATTTACATATTATTATCACAAAAAGAACATAAGTACTAAACTATTAATTCGTTAGTATACCTAATGTACTCGTGGTAGTTGCAAGCTTATTATTATTTGTTGAGAAAAAAGGTAACTTTATGTCCCTTTTCAGGACATAGTCTGAAACTTGCCCAATTTTATAGAAATCTGTTTAGAGGTAATGGTAACAAAAACACTCAGTTAGAGGTACTCTTGCATTCAGAATATTGGTATGAATTAATAACCTCTTCCAACTTCCATTATCATACCATCATATCATAAATCATATATCACATCATCCATCATATCATCATCATCATCATCATCAAACCATTACAATGTCCCACAGCTGGGCACGGGTCTCCTCTCAGAATGAGAGGGATTCAGCTATAGTCCACCACGCTAGCCTACTTTGGATTGGCGGCTATAATTATATCATATGGTTCGTTTTATTAATGCAATAAAATGACCCTAATTAATCTACAAGTTCCTAATTGGGCCAAATATAATAAAGCAAATTGTATCTTTTAATACAGCCCGCATGAAACTGAATTTCATCCTCTTACTTCGTTATGCTGTTCGTGACTCTGACTTGACACATTTCGTAATAAATTCATCTCTCAGAATATAGTGAGCTACGAATAAAAGGAATTATGTATACTGGTCACGTAAAATAAAGACTGCCGTCAAAAACAATGAAAATTAAAATAATTTGGCTGGTTGTTGAAATTTATATTTTACTAGCTTTCCGCCCACGGCTTCGCCCGCGTGGTTTCTCGGCTTTCCTGTAATATAATATGTATGTATTATACATATAAACCTTTCTCTTGAATCACTTTATCTTTTTAAAAAAACCGCATCAAAATCCGTTGCGTAGTTTTAAAGATCTAAGCAAAAGACCAAGTAAAAGATTTAAGTAAAAACTTTAAAAATTAAAGAAATACGCTAGTCGTTCTCAAGTTATAGTGTGACTAAAGGAAATAGGGACTCATTTTTATATATATATAGATAAATAATTTTACATTAATAATTCCGGTCACGTTACGTTTTCGTAAATATCACGGTTGGGTCAATTTTCAATCACATTTTTTTATGAGAATATCCCGCATCGCAAAGGTTAGATAGATCTTTATCCTGTCTACTCTGTTCATCCATCGTTTCTTCAATAATTATGAATGAGTCTTTATAGTCCACCACTTAAAGTTGTTCAAATATTAACGCAAAAATGCTTGCGTTAAGTACCCTTTTAGCGTGAACAGGTTAAGAATGACGTAGTGGCGCGATGAGACCGCTTACGTCATATCTTATCTTGGGGATGTTACCTTTAAAGATTATTATGTGAAGAATTTGCTTTAGTACTATGGCCTGTCAAATGCTAAGTCATAAGTCTCGAAGTCGAATCCAATGGAAGCAATTTTGAGTTTTCGGAAAAAATTGTAAGGAAACCTACAAGACACTACGGCAACATGGTGGATTTTAGCCTCATCCTGAGTCCTATGACTAGCAGTGGTAGTTGATAGGCTGAATGGTTATTTAAAGAATCTACTTTTATAAATACTGGTCAAAGTCTTTTAATATAACCTATACAGTAAAGTGCAGTGATAGCCTAGTGATATGACCATTGGACTACCAAGTCAAAGGTCTCGAGTTCGAATCCAAGGCACGCACCTCTAACTTTTCGAAGTTATGTGCGTATTAATAATTAATTATCACGCGCTTAAACGGTGAAGGAAAACATCGTGACGAAACCTGCATGCCTGAGAGATTTTCTTGACGGCATGTGAAGTCTGCCAACCCGCAGTAGGCTAGCGTGGCGGACTATAGCCTTATCCCTCTCGTATTGAGAGGAGACCCGTGCCCAGCAGTGGGACAATGTAATGGGTTGATGATGATACAATAAAGCTTCACAAATTAACCTATTACTAAAATTATTATAATCCATTTTGACACGGTTTTAGAATTATTATTTTTTTGGGCTAGAAGATTTAATCGTATTTAAAAATGTTTGAAAGAGTACTCTAAATATTATCTCTGTTTGAGATTTTTGCATTATTTTTACAATAAAGCTCCGTCCCAAACACTAAAAAGCCAAGCAAAAATATCTGATCGACTTTAATTCTACATGTGGATTTTATTTTTAAAATTCTGATGCCTGAAATTAAAGTATACCTAATATACATTTTTTAAATAAAAGACAAAATAAAAGCACCGAAATGGGCTGAGTTTTCCAGAAAAATCTTCACTGAGTTAAGGATTTATCTAAACTAAACGAGATTTAGGAACAGTTTAAAACTGTTTGGAACAAAAACTTTGGACATTTCTACAGCCGTTGAAACAATTCAGCCTTATTTTGTGCCGAAAAGGCTTACTTTGAGAAATCTGAGAGCTACTAAATCCAGGACAATGAGAAAAAGAAACAAAAAGCTGGGAACCCTGTTTATTTCAATCACGGCAACACTGTACGCCTAACCGGTGTTGCCTACTTTGGTAAAATGGGAACAGCTATGCAAGAAAAGCTTGCATGACGGTATCACACACTTAAAAGCGGAATTCTTGAGTGAACATGTGTCACCGTGTGAATAGGTGCTTGAATTCATAATATCTTAAGTTTGCATGTTTTAATTATGCAAAAACGTGTTTAGGCTTTTCAATATTATAGATAGAAAAGCTCAATAAGATTGCTTGATCTTGATATCGAACCCAGGACTTCAAGCTCAACAGCCTATGACTACTATGCCATTGAGTCAGAAATAAAAAGTGTCAAAGTGTTTAAAAATAGCAATAATTTAAATACGATCGCTGAATAGCAGACTAGCCTTTTTTATGAGCGCTTAGTTTTTGCGTTTTGTGGTTAATTAAAAAGTTTTTTTACAAAAACTAAAGCGAATTTTGTGAAGGGAAAAGTGAAAATGAAAATAAGAGAAATACATAAAAGGGCTGGTTAGAGAAATACCTACATAAAGTGGCTGCTCAGCATGAGATCCTTATTTTTCGCAGCATTCGTTAAAAAGCAGCAATTATAAAAAAACATATAATTGTCACAGTTTCGCCATTCCACATAATTTCATCCTCATCACGTCTGTTTTCCACGAGGGATCAGGCATTTTACCGGTATGTTCAGGTTCGGGTCCCATGTAATAGGGGGCAAGCTTATTATTCAAACTCCGTGCTGATACCGGGAATTTAATATAAAACCCTATAACACTTTTACTCCACCCGGGAACTGGACCAAGAAGCACAAGTCTAATGAGCCATACTGGTTTCTAACACTTACGCGAATATTAGACATTGAATAAAAACTACTTTTTACGGATTCAATATAACGCGATAAAATCCGTAAAAAGTAGTTTTATTTCAATGTCTAATGAGCCAGTTTAAATAAGTTATTAATTTAAAACCTCGGCGAACGTAGAGCAACCAAATTGCGGAAGTTCTTAAAAAATTGAGATAAGGAGTCGGTATCCTACCTGTCACTGTATAACTGACGAGCAGAAGTTCATATAAAAGCTATTCTTCATTAGCTATGCTATATCTGAGATTGTACGCGGGAATCGAATCAAGAAATAAGTAGCTTTATCTAGAAAAGTAATTTTCGCGCTAGAACACGCGACGCTCAAGAATTTAATCACAAAACTATGTCATGAAAATATTGTATTTTTTATTTAATAGTAAAGACAATTATAAAGTTGGTCTTAACCTACAACCCTGAGGGGGGCTCCTGTGGGTCGCGCCCCAAAGCTTGAAAAGTCTGTGTTTTTCATTTACTAGAATGAACTAAGCACAAAACTAAATATATTTTTGTCCTGATAAGACCGTATTTAAGGCTGAAGATGCAGTAAGATTAAGATAAGTAAAAAACACGTCTAGAAATTAAAAATATATTTTTAGATAGGCGTTTCAAAATAATACAGTGTTAATGGTTGAAGATTAATATAAATATACGATGTAATAATAATTTGGGACTACTTTGGTATATTATGACAATTTCTTACACAGAAAAAAAAAATATACCCATTTATTTATATGCACACATCAATTCTCAATTCCTTTTCTTAGCTTTTATATGTCATTTACACTCTCAGTCAACAAGCACTTACCCAATTCGAAGCTATTACGAAAATATAAATTACTGCCATTCAGAGATTCTATTCACCGTGTAGTACTATTTTTCTCATCTTCACCAAAAGTGGGCATTATTGAATTGCTGCCTATCGATTTATCGTTGACAAATAAGCCTTTGTCAATAGAAATTGGAACGGCATATAGACAATACGTTGTGATACAGAAATAAATAAACAAAACAAATAGATATCGTGTTTCTGCGGAGAATTCACAAGGCTAGGATGCTGTCGAACTACAAAATATAATTGACGAACTTAATAGAAATAGCTTTTTGTTTATTATAAGAGATGGAGTGTCTATGATTTGCTAAAATTTTTTTTTTTAAATACCTTACTAGTTCGTCATCCCCTCGTGCAAAGCTAAATGCTTGTGTTACGAGTGGGTTCACGTCGGTAGTGCAATGGGTGGGTTTGGAACCGGCAACCAAATCAAAAGTCCGACGCCCTAGCCATTAGGCTACCCTCACTTAGTGTGTTTCGAGAGATCCTACTTCTGTTTACATAAATAAAATTCAATCGCCTTGAACTGTTTTAAACCATTGCAACAATCTTTTTTCTAATTGTGCAGGCTTGTAAATGGCTTGTCGTCAATTACACCACTTTTATCTCTGTGTTGATAGCAGGAAGCTACCCAAATAAAATAAATACCATGTGGTTGAGGTTTTTCCTGATTTTTAGAGGTTTGCCTAACCCAAACAGGCTTTCGACATTTTTCACAGTAGGTACCCTAATAATTTCATAGTAAAATCAATCGCTCTTTGCTAGACTTTAAAATCAAATCCAGGAGCTCTTACTCAACAGCAATCCTTGTGTATTTGCTTGAGTAATGTGATATTTTTGTATCGTTATTGAAACTTACAATTTACGTTCTTATGAATACTATTCTGTTTGAATACAAAAAACCTCCTACTAACAATAAGAACTTCAAGATCGTTCTTCCGTCTAAGCTGTCAAGATTTTAAATATGCTGGGAGCCGCTCTACTGTGTTATTAATATGATAAGGGTGTTCCAGAACCAATGGAAATGGTTATTGTTCCCGTAAAATATTCAACGTTCGTTACATAACATAGCTATAGCTTAATATTTTTATTATTTCTGTGTGTCTATAACAAAGAAACAAAAGAATTTTTGACATACCCACGCATAGTACATTCTACAATGATTATTATATACATACCATCACGCCTGTATTCCCCGAAGGGTTAGGCAGAGGTGTACTTAATGTACACCCACAGTTCGCCGGTATGTTTGGGTCCCATGTAATAGGGGGCGAGCCTATTGCCATTCACCGGGCACAAATCCAGACTCCGAGCTGTTACTGAGAATTTCATAGAAAAACTCAATAACACTTTGCTTGACCTGGGGATCGAACCCAAGACCTCTAGCGTAGCAGTCGCGATTGGGACCACTAGACCAACGAGGCAGTCAATGATTATAACAGTATAAAATACGAATAAACGTAGTTTCAGACTTCGTAAGCGGCTTGCATTGTCCAAGCAAGTCATTACCTAGAATGTTCACTTTGCAAACAAACTTCAGAGCACTAAATGAGAACTTCGCACGCGACAATCTGGCTCTACACTTTAATTGCGACGCTTGTAAATACATATATATAAAAGTACACACGGCTTCAAGCTATACAAAATAATTATAAGCTAGCTTGTGTACACAGGCTACACATCAAGCTACACAAATGCAGTGTCGAATGGCAGTTGTTCCTGTTGATAATCGTTCGTTATAGACAGAAACTGTAAATTTTAGCTTCCCAGTTTATCCTAAGGCTACAGGTATTGCCAAGAATTTGGTTTGCGAAGGTCTGACTTCCAGCGTATTTGTTAAAATACTAATTTGCCAGTGATTAACTTTTTGGAAGCGGAGGCATAACTCGTGAAGTTTCATAAATGCCATTTAAATCATATTTGAATTAAACACGAGGAAAAATTACTTCGTAAATTAATTCGTAGCATATCTATATGTATAATTAAATTTTAACAGGCTGATGTCAATACATTATAAGAATATTGAAAAAAAAAAACATTTTTTTTGCATTTCATTGCATTTCGCAAAAACTACTGCACGAAATTGGATGCGGTTTTTAGAGTTGTATTGCTTGTGTAACTTAAAATCTATGTTTAGTAGAGTAGAGTAGTAGTAAGCAAAACCTGTTAGGACCTAAGTGAAACCGCGGGCAGCAGCTGGTGTTTCATAAAATATTTGTTATGTATAAAATATGGGATAGACGTCCCACATCCACGGGCAATGGTAAGTATTTCCTTTAATTTTTGTCTTAAAAAAAATGTGGACATGATTTCCCGCATCCATTCAACGCCCATTTTCAATTGCGTTTCGCCCATTATTCGCCTAAGTAGTTTAGGCGTTCTAAGTAATACTTGGGCTTTCAATCAACACCACCCAACCCACCTGAGCCCACGTAATGAGCGCTTGTATTGCGTGCGTGTCCATCTGCCAACGAAGGCTTTATAGGAGCTTAATAAAATGTAATTATCGTTGTATGGCATCCCGGAAGGAAATTCTGCGTTATATTTAAATATAAGACCGTTGGAAAACATGTTTATGGGTAGGGGTAGGGTATTTTTCAAAGATGGTATAAATTTAGCTGGTGTCGGAATATTGGTTCTGCAGATACACCTCAAAATCATTCTGGTTAAAATTTCTTCTGGTTAATTCGGGCGACTGGACTGCCCTTACGTCAGGCATTGCTGTAGCAGACATGCTGCTAGTCTTACCTGATATGATTATTTAATGTTTGATTAATGTAATGTATATTTGATTTTTATTTTTATTTTATTTAATGGATCTTATGATTTTATTTCTGTATGTATGTTTTATTATTGTATGGGTTGATTGCCTGAAATAAATGATATTTAATTTTTAATTTAAAACAGAATATAATTAATTATGCTAAAGCGGAGTGAATACTGCTTATTGCAAATGTTACCTTTCATTAACGATTCATTACAATAACTTTACATAAAAAATCGACTTACGTTAAACATAATGGTATTATTCCTGGAGTAAAGAACCTCGCTCGTTATCCCCTTATTTAATCGTCAGTCGTCGAAGCGATGCCTTACTGAATCATAGCTTTACACGATAAAAACTTTATTAATGCCCGTACAGAGCATTTCTGTTATGGACATTAATGAGGGTGCCAGACAGTTTTCAGTAATGAAGCCTTGTTACGTCCCCCGATAAAATTTAAGTGGCCCACACGGACAGAAAATGAGTTGATACTCAAATTGCTGATACTAAACGACACCAAAAATAGTGAAGCAAATAAAGGTGATAATAGTCTATCGCACGATAGGACCCTATAAAAATGATTGGTCCGTAATTATGGTAACGCGAGAAATTTCTTGACGTGGATTCGGCGATAAATTATATAAATGTTTGCTCCGTTATCACACCGCGAACGCTACGTACACGCAATTATGCAGACATGATGTATTTAAATGCTGAATACGAACCCTGCGTAATGTTGAATTTGTGATAAGTCACGTTATCCAAACGAAGCGGCTCTAACAAATTGTATTTTTCACGGAGATAAAATTATCTGTGAGTATGATTTGCGGATCTTGAGACTATATTCTGCAGTTCTCTTCGAAGAATTACTATCATAAATATGGTATCTATTCTTATAATATAAAAAGCGCTTTTACCTTAAACACAATTTTAGGTCACGAGCCAGAGTAACGAAATTAAAAGGTAAAACGAAGTGCCCTTTGAGGTTTTAATTTAAAGGGAAATTTTTAATTTGCACAAAATGAAATGGTTATTATAATTTAATTTCCGGCTTATATTTTTATTCGTACCTCTATTACGGATGCTTAAGTGCGCGTGGGTGAAAAAATTACGTGTCTGCCACACAGAAAAGTAATGAATTACATTTAAACGAAAACGTAATATATGGCTTTGCTTAAAATTATAATTTCATCTCGACGAGCGTTTGTAAACTCAAGACGAGAAGTTGAACAGCCGCGGAAGAAAGTTACAGAACTTAATTTCATCCTTGTTATAATTTGTCGCGTCGGGGTACTAGAGATATGGCTGGGGAAATTTCATTTTCAAGGCAAATGAATTGTGTGTGTCAGTCAGAAGGTGGCCAGTGTCGTATTGTGAATATAACCTGCTTCATTGCGGGCTTGTGTATATATACATTGTACCTCTACCATGGAAACCGTCCGCCGCTGAATCTATTTGCTGCGGACTGCTACACGGCAAAAAAGGGGTTACATTTTAATCTTACACACTTGTACAAAAAATAAATTGTGAAATAAAGTGAATCTCACTTGTGGGCTCGGGAATGCCAATGACAGCGTGATTGTCTGGCCTGTGACGTAAAATAAATAGGTTTTTAAAATGCTTTGAACTATAAAATGTTTTAGATTTACTTTAAAGTTTGCTTTTTTCATTTCGTTTTCGTAGGTAAGTCAAGTAGGTGCTTATGTATATGTAAACTGTTCATTAATACAAAAAAACATTAACAGAATGAATGAAACAGAAGATTATAACCCCTTAATGTGGAAAGATATATTTTATTTTATTTAACAATAATGGACTGCCTCGTTGGTCTAGTGGTCCCAATCGCGACTGCTACGCTAGAGGACTTGGGTTCGATCCCCAGGTCGAGCAAAGTGTTATTGAGTTTTTCTATGAAATTCTCAGTAGCGGCTCGGAGTCTGGATTTTTAACCGGTGAATGGCAATAGGCTCGCCCACTATTACATGGGACCCAAACATACCGGCGAACTGTGGGTGTACATTAAGTACACCTCTGCCTTATCCTTCGGGAAATACAGGCGTGATGGTATGTTATTATATGTTAACAATAATTCTCCGAGCGTTGTAACTATATTTACCGTACTTAATTTGAAAAGGTAAATTAAACGAAGTAAGTGAATATATTGTTTCAATTAAAGGTATATAAATAAATATCACTATGGGACAAATGGAAGAGTAAACGACTTCTGTTTGTCAAGTGTCTAGACATGTAATGGCTTTGTCCGACAATGTATGTGTCCGAACTATAGCCAATGTTTTTTAGTCACAATTTTGAAATTTATTCACATTATTCGGCGTTATGTGGTACAAAGTGCTATGAAATGGCACAATTTAGAACAAATGTGTCGCTTTTAAAATAATGTTTTGACAACAGTAGAAAATATATTGCGGTTACAAATATTTACGTATTTAAATTGTTGACAGGCTCTGGCTGATTTGAATGTGAAAGCAATTTAAACTGTGGCAGCTGCTTCTGTACATGATTATTTTGATTGCAGTATTGTAACGTCAACATATTTTGAACTAGTGTTTTTACGCTATGAAAACCACACTTACAATTTACTAGCTTATTTGATTACTAGCTGAGCTGATTTTTTTATCCGATCGCTACTAAACTGGCAGGATCACATGCTGAGCTAATCTGAAGATTGCCTGAAAAATTCATAAAAATCGGTCTAAGCAGCTGAGTCCATATCCCAAAAAGCGAATATTATCATCAACCCACTGTCCCACTTTTGGGCATGAGTTTTATTCTCAGAGTGTGAGGAGTGAGGCTATAGGCCACCACTTTAGCCTACTAGGGATTGACAGACTTTCACACACGTCCGAAAACATACCATCACACCTGTATTCCCCGAACGTTTAGGCAGAGGTGTACTTAAAAGACACCCACACTTTACAGTTCGCCAATATGTTTAGGTCCCATGTAATACGCGGCGACCCTGTTGCCATTCACCGAGCACATATCCAATCCCGAGCAACACAATAGATATTATCACTCAATATAACTATCGCTTTACTTATACAACATTATTTTTAGTATATGCGAATAAGTAACTGAATCGATTCCAATAATTTTTACAGCATGTCATATTTTGTCCCAAAAATTTTAAGTACCTATATTAAATACCCATCCGCAATCATACGCGCACAACACAGGTCACTACCGGTCATAGCGGCACTAGGCGCGGGCGCACAGCAGGGTGGGGGGTAAAACAATCCCTTCAGTCGTCGTAAGTCGATGCCACAGATTGATGCGATAGACAACTTTGTTTTTTTTCAAGATACACTTTTGAAATTTTGCACATAGATTCTTTACCTAAAAAGCTAGACATGTGTTTCGTGTTTCGCATATACTAAAACTGACCTTGTATATGTACGAATTGATAAAATTTATCTGCACATCCATCTTAATGCAGGGTTGGGTCTCTGGAAGACCATTTTATTGTTCTAAGTTCAGTTATCAGACAATCGCTTTCCAAAACTTTGATTGGGTTCAAACACTGTATAGTTAAAATAAAGTTTCCTAATTTGAAACACGAAAGCCTACGATAACACTGCAACTTAAATTAACACTTAGCTAAAACTCCAAAACGTCTATGCGTTGAACTTTAAGGTTATCTTACAAGTTGTTACTTTGTAAAGATATAACAACCTCTATCTGAGTCCAGTGAGGAAATACAGCTTATCAGGACAAGTTAGATTAGTATCTGAGCGCAAACTTTGATTGTTGGGAACTTTAAACTTCAGATAATAACAAGAATGATAAGCTGTATCAGAATTATGAATACTGATCTTGTTTCAACCTTCGAGTGATCTACCCAAAATTGACATAGGTACACGTAGATTCCTTAATGAATAAAATGCGAACATTTGCGAAGGTCCGAGGATTTTCAGAAATAGCCTGTACTTTACATTTTTCCCAGTAAATGGGAATAGGTTCGTTCCCTATTACACGAGACCTAACCAATCCAGCGAATTGTGGGTGGAAATTAATACACATAATCATAATCATCATTTACTTATATATGATCAGAAGTTATGAAGGTTGAAGAACTCCTATAGGTAGTTGATTAAATTTATCTCTACGAGTAAGTCATACAAATTTTGATATAAATGTATACTAGGAAGTAACTAGGTGACCCGATTAGTAAGTACGAGAGAAAAAGTACATCGAGTTTACTTAGATTTCTGAGAAAAATGGATATTGAATTAAACAATGAACATGATATGAATCAAAAGGTTATGCTCGGTAGGTTTTGAATAAATAAAAATGATGTGTGCGAATCCTTTCGTTTGATCTGTGGCACGTACGCAGCCGCAGTTAATAAGCTCTCGATTTGAAAATAATGATAGGTATTATTATTATTTCTTTATAAGCAGGGTTCAGTGCCCACTCAAAAGATGACCGCAGAAGTGACCTCTGCGTCCATGGCGTAAGATGATTGATGAAAAGAGGGCTTAAATATAATTATGTGGATACATAATTATATGCCGCTAGGGTTAGCGGCATGATTTCATTATAAATGATAGCATATTATTTTGTAGTCATAAAACCACGACTGCTCATTGGTCTTGATTTGAAAATAAGGCATTTCTTTGACATTTCGTAATTATATAAACTCAGTCGACATCTGACTGAACAAATTTAATTATGGTAATTTCATAGAACTTATATAAAGTTCAATAGACCCTAATTCTTGCGGACATTATCTATGTAAAATTAATGTTATATATTTTTTCATTTGATTTCCGATTTCTTTCTCCTACTTAAATGTATACGTACTATGCCGTACTATAACGTCATCGCAATAAACTAGATGGCACTAAGCTTCAAGTTTTAAATATTGGACTCATGAGGTTTAAACTTACGTCAACTTCTATGCCAGGTATCCGGAATATCTTGAGTGGGGGCACGTCTCGGGGCGAGTACCGACAGAACTCGCGGTCTCCACGGTACCATTTGACGGAGTACAAGACCTCCTGCTCGAGGTCGTACAGGCACTTCATCTCGACCTTGGAGCCTCGCTCCACCGCTTCCGGTACCACCACGTGGACATTGCGGAGGCATAGTGATCCTGGGGGAGAAGGAATGGATTATTTTTTTGAATGCATTCAGATCAAGTCTAATAAAATATCTTATTTTAATGTGACCATTATTGGTCACTGATATTTCTGAAATACCGGTATTTGAAATTGGTAAGTATTTGGTGAGTATTTTTGACATTGAGCCAGGTAGTTTTGAAATGTCAAAGCCAAATTGCACGGTTCCAAATAGTAGTTCTTATGGAGAACAGCCGACAAGAAAACCCATAGATGCTCTTTTATATAAAAATTTGTTGCACAAGTGACGTAGTACGACGGCGTGACGACGTATTTACGTCTTTGAGGTACGATGTCGTACGATGCCACCTTTCCTTTTAACTATCTAATGACGTCACCTCAAAGACGTAAATTCAAAATGTGAAGGCAAATTTCGACCTGGCGGGTGGGACTTGCGGTGGTTTAGTGGTCATAGCGTCTAGTGTACCTACCTAACCAGAATACGCAGGTTCAAATCCTGCCTGAAGCCGATTTTTTCCTTCACTAAATTAACTTTATAATATCTGCATGGAAAATGTCTAAAAATACAAAAAGATATACTTTAAATTTTAACTTTATTCTAGTTTAATGTTTTGTTTCCCTGGACTTTCTTCAACATTTTGGGCTACATATTGGAGCAAAAATACAAACCAAAACATTGTGTACATGTATTTCGTAGTGGTATAAAATAAAGTAAGCTTACGGTAAGCTTAGCTTAACCCCTAAGATTGACCGACCTACTTTTTTATGTAGGTAGGTATGACTAGGAGTAGCGACTTGGCTACAGGTACAAAAAGATTTGCGATCCGTCATGAACAATATTACTAGTGAAAAAAAAGTAGTTTCTAGCTTCCTTTTTTAAGGAAAACTGAAATAAAATTTATTTCAATTTATAAATACTTTTGGGATGATGGAGTTCTTAATAAACACTCATGTATTATAAAGGAAAATAAAAATTCTGAATTCAACTGACATTAATAAAAGTTGCAACACCTTCAAAGCGACTTTAGTTCCAATTGCAGTCAGACACGACAGATAAACTTCTCTGACAGTTTTGAGTATTTCACATGACCTACACAAATGTCCTGCTGATCTGGTATCGTTGTGCGACGGGTCGTTGAGCTCCCTATAAAATGGTTGAGCTACAAGATGACTGATGTATGCGTGCCGTCAGTTAGGACAGGTCAACTTAAAGCTGCTATGGCTCTTTCTTCAAAAGGCCTGTTCAGATTTTGCCCTACATTGTTAAACTCTCATATCTAATAAAATAGCTATTGTCTGGACTTTAAAAGAGACCATGATTCTCTGAGTTTGTTTCGACGTTTCTTCTCAGAGGTCGTCAGATACGACAGGTCGGCGCCATCTAGTTAAAAAAAATTTAAAAAATGGACTTGTAAAAGTGTCTTTAAAAGATCTATTTACAGAAATAAATATCATTTCATTTCATTTCAAACTTGTCGCACTATAAATAATACATGAGAAGTAAAAGTAGCGCAAGTAAAAGGTAAATAATGTATAATGTTAATCTTGTATTGATAGTCTGTAGTCTAGTATAGCATGTAGCTCATATTTAAATACTCAATACATATTGACTGCCTCATTTGTCTAGTGGTCCTAAGCGTGACTGCTACGCTAGAGGTCTTGGGTTCGATCCCCAGGTTGAGCAAAGTGTTATTGGGTTTTTCTATGAAATTCTCAGTAGCAGCTCGGAGTCTGGATTTGTGCCCGGTTAATGGCAATAGGCTCGCCCCCTATTACATTGGACCTAAACATGGCGAACTGTTAGGCCGAAGGGTTAGGCAGAGTTGTACTAATGTACAACACATTAGTACACCTCTGCCTAACCCTTCGGGGAATACAGGCGTGATGGTATGTTATGTTAGGCATGCATATCATTTTGTATTATTATTCACACATGTTACAGCAAATAAATATGTATATCTTTAACTAAATTGTAGATGCTGCCAAAATTTTCAATTAATACTACTATCTGATATTAACGATTTTTACCCAAAAGTTTCAATACTTAGATAAGAATACATTGTATAAAAAATGCTGTCGCAACAACGCTATCACTAATATTAGTGAAATATGGACTCATAATGGTCCATTAATAGGCATTGACCTAATAAAAGTGACCCCGCCACAAACTTATTCATATTTTATATAAAATCTGTCTCGTTAACTTGATAACTGACCCCAAGTCTGAGATCATACTTAATAAAAACAAGCACATTATTATAAAAACAAAATAATAATTTACTTATTTTTTGTTATCAAGAAGTATGTATTGGTATTGACATATTTTGATAAACGTGTTTTCATTGCATTAATTAAACCAGATTTAATTATACGACTGCATTTATAACGTCATTTAATCGCTTGTTTACTGTTTGATCAGCTGTATTGTGTACCAAAGGTCACTGGATAGGAAAGTCCATACACAAATAGATCGCCCTTCTTGATAATTACAGTTCAATCGTTGATTAAATATGTATTTAAGTAGTTGATACTTGGTAGTTAATATTGGTTTTAGAATTCCAAATGAGTTGCGTAGTATTTACTTTAAGTGGCCCACTTTAAGTGGTGAGTTGGGTCATCGTGGATTATAGTTACCAGGAAAAGTTTTGTTTCTGTTCGCTTTATTGGTATTAGGTAATAAGTATACCTACGCTTATAGCCCAAGGGCGAATAAAAAATGACAATGGTATATTGGTAATAGCTACACACAAAATAAATTGTTTTGTTTGAGCCGAACTATATAATTATTATAAAGTTTTTTGCACTTAATCCCAGCTGATAAAGAAATAAAAAAATAATAAGTATGAAAATTGATAAATAAAGTAATATAGTAGGGTAAAACTAACTTAATAGCATCTACCTACAGTTGAATATGTATTGTGTGACCTAGTTTGTATATTATTTTTGGGTTATAGAGGAAGAAAAAATATACGAGGTACTACGAAATTTAGCTTTCTAAGTGGCGGTGGTGCCATCACTTTTTCTAATTTAGGTAAGTAAACTGTCTTTTTCTCGGTACCGTTATGAGAATTTTGTTAGCTGGCTTCATTTCAATATAAACCTTCCTTTAGGCTATGATTATATTTTTTTAATAAAATTCCGTGTGAAAGGTAATGTACCTACATACAACTAAGTTTTCCTTCAAACAGATATCAATTTAACGAAAATACTCCAGTCATTTCTATTACGATTGATAAATAGAACTAGAATAAAAACATGTTAAGTTATTTAAAAGTTATTTAACCGATATCTAGTACTAGTAATTTCTACTAAAAAGAAAATTACTTCAGTGATATCAAGTTAGGTTGAATTTTTGTGTTCTATCTTGTTGTGGAAGTAGGAATAATTATAAAGTAATAAATTTAAGTTTTCTGTTATTAGGGCAGTGTTTTTGCTCATCACTATCATAATCGCTATTACTACATATAAAAGAAATTCCCCCGCCATATCTGTCGGTAGAGTAATTAATGAGAAAGTTTAAATGTAAAATTTGTTAAGGTTTTGTATGGTTGAAAATGATTATATTTGTGTACAACCTTGCGAAGCCGGGGCGGGTCGCTAGAAATGTATTAATACTTGCAAATAATAAAAATTATGTTAATACATAATAATCCGAATGGATTTCGTGCCCATAACGGAATGGATTAGAATACAATTCGCCACTGTATTCGGATCGTCATCTCGTAACAGGCGAAAAACAACATACAACCTACTTCATAGTAAAACTTCTTGGAGTCTGGTCGTCTGGTGAACCTTAACGTCTAGATTGTTGTAGAGCATCTTTATGTATGTTCGACCTTTTGCAAATGATAGCTAGATCTCCTTATAGCAGTCTACAGCACGTTGGGGCTCTTAAGGGTCAGCAACGTAACAGCACTCAAATCTATTATTGCAGGTATCTTTGCGATGACTACTTATCGTCAGGTGATGATCTCCCTGCTATTTACTGGCATAAACTAAATAATGTATATATTATTAACAACATTACATAACATACCATCACGCCTGTATTCCCCGGACACCCACACTTCGCCGGTATGCTTAGGTCCCATGTATCTATTGCCCACAGAACAGGTCTTTTAACTGTTCTGTGCTATTGCCATTAACCGGGCACAACTACAGACTACGAGCTGCTACTGGGATTTCATAGACAAACCCAATAACACTGCTCAACCACCCAGGTCGAGCAGTATTATTAATCGAACCCAGGACCTCTAGCGTAGCAGTCGCGCTTGGAACCACTAGACTAATGAAACAGTATATATTATTATCAGTTTGAAAGTGTCGCTGAGGTTGGGTTAATTAAAGTAAAACTTTATCTAAACGCTAGGTATTCAGTATGGTGAACAAGACTGATATACTGCTAACACAGTCAGTACTGCGCAGTATTTAAGTTCGGGTTACTGTTTGCGTGTGGCTTTGAGCCAACAGTATTGTACTCGCATTTGTTTTGTAAACACTTACAGTTGAAAATTCGGAGAAAAATAAACCTTTTTTCTATATAACTAAACTAGCTTTCCGCCCACGGCTTCGCCCGCGTGGTTTCTCAGTTTTTTGAATTAAAAATTTTTCCCGTTTTTGTAGCATTTCTCATTTCTGCTCCGCTCCTATTGGTCTTAGCGTGATGATATAATTATAGCCTATAGCCTTCCTCGATAAATGGGCTATCTAACACTGAAATATTTTTCAAATTAGATCCGTAGTTCCTGAGATTAGCGCGTTCAAGTAAACAAACAAACAAACTCTTCAGCTTTATAATATTAAGTTTAAATAAAATAATAATAAAGTATAGATATAGATAACAATCATGGTTTGCCACGTTAAAATGTGACTGGACTGGACACTTCTGTCATATGTCAATAGACTTAATCGATGACATAATGGGGCTTACTTAATGGCAAGCATCCACGTGGCAGGCCCAGACGAAGATGAGCTGGACAAGTCAAGTCCCAAAAAGACTTACTTTATCAGTAACATACAGAGAGAGGTAGAAAGTTAGAGAGAAGGTCTTTGCCCTGCAATGGGACACTACATGCTTTTGATAAGAGTAAATAGGTATACCTTAACTATGAAAAATTATCGTTCTTTTCTCGTTTTTTAACAATTTTATGAACCGTGGTTGACGAGAAAGCGGTCCATTTAATGGTGAGTGGCAACCACCGGCGCCGCCTAGACTGGCTGTGTTCTCTTAATATACTAAAAAACCAAAACAAAACCAAGCTAATACCTACTATAAGAAATAACTACTCAATTAAACATTTAAAAAACCCCGGCGATTGCATTATATCTCGACCAATTTTCATTAAACATAGATAAAAACACTCCCGACTAATTCAACTTTCAAAAAAAAAAAACAATATCAAATCGGTTGATCCGTTTGGGAGCTACGATGCCACAGACAGACACGCACACATACATTTCTTATAACACCCCGTCATTTTAGCATCTCCCACAATAGGGATAATTGTGTTGGTGCTCTACCCTGACCGAACGATTCGCAACAGTATGCATAGGTATTGTTATATTCTATGGGAGCGCAGTGCTTCCCCGATCATGCCGACACTATAAAATAGCATGAGCGGTATTTAAGTAAGACCGTACCGACTAAAAAACAGTAATTTCTTGCCCTTTTATTGTAGAGGAAGTCACAAGTCTAGTGACCCTCACTTAGCTAAAATAGAAACGATATTATTTCTCTCGAGAAAATATCAGAATGTTCTTATCTTATTAGATAAATTTCGTCTATTGAATCGCTGGAATTACGAAATTAATAAGGCTAAGATATTAGTATTATCTAGAGTCAATTATATATCTATTATCTATTTGGTATATTTCTAATAACTGTGATTTTCATGACAATAGTAGTATATTATATTCAATTTCTTCGGAAATCTTGTGGTTTTAAGCTGGGTTTGAGCAGTCAAATCAAATCAAATCAAATATTTTTATTTCAAATAAGCTTTCACAAGCGTTTATGAAACGTTATTGACTTTAGTTGCACGGTTCCAAAAAGTTGATCCTATGGAGAAGGATCCGGCAAGAAACTCCATGGACACTCTTTTAAAATATATTGTTTTAACATAATTTGCTGGTACATTATGCCGATAACAGGATGTGAGGACATTGGAGGTTTATGTCATAATTAGCCTCAGGTCGGGACTAAAATTACAAGAAGGTTCTCAGCAAATGAGAACGCAATGTCAAACTAAAACAGATACACTATGTGTAAGAATACACATCATCAAAAAATATGAACTAGGATAACTATAAACTACTTAGACGTAAATGGCTACGATGTACTCACATATACAGTTCCTGTTTATATAAAGTGGTAAACAATATAAAAAATAATTGAGAGTGAATAAAGTAACCTCAGGTTGCCAGGGAGACCACAAGTGCATCCGTATTTTTGAGTGTTATATTTTTGAGTTTTTATAATTATGAAGTAGCCAGTAGCAGCTCGGAGTTTGGATATGTGACCGGTTAGGCTATCCCTCTCAAGAAAGGTACGCGGCATTATGGAGTGATTATTTGCGAAAGGTTGTTGGCGGAACCTGGATGCGAAAATCTGAGTACCGACTGAAGTCGTGAATATTAGGAGAGGCCTATGGAAGTGTACTGCCAACGTTAGGTATACTATATAATCTGATGATGACGAGATGACTCGCCCCTTTTGATATAGTTCCTAAACGTAATGGTAAAGTGTGGGTGGGTGTACAGTCAGATTATACAAAACTCGTCTTGTTTAAAATCGACTCAGAAAGTCATTGTCATTTTGTAGGAACCTGATGTGCTGGAAACCGTACATTAAGTATATAAATGTTAAATATAGTGTAACTATTCGATGTAAATATACCTACAAATAGCAATTCATATCATAGTATTATTGCCTAATATCTGTATTAACTACGATAGTCGGCAAAGTGCCAAATAAGTGATGAGACAGACTATGGAAGTAATTGTATTCAGAAATCAGACGTCTTTTCTCGTTTGTCCATCGACCGGATAAACTATATTAAACACTAGCTATTTCTCGCGGTTTACAATAACTATATAATAAGTAACTTTTTTTAAGTTTCCAAAAACCCTGTAGGTATGTAGTACAACATTATTTATTTATGATATGGATATTCCAATTTTCCTAGTTCTTACCTTTTAAAAAAACAATTCATCCATACAAAATTTAACCCCAAAAAAATAGATACAATATTATTTATTTATGTGTAGCGTCTGATAACTAAATTTCATGTTTCTAACTTCAAAGAACAAAGACTCATATAATATTCCTCCAATTACCCTGCTTAAAGTAAAAATATCGAAAAACGTCGACGCTTACGTTATTAAATAAACTTATCAGTCAGTCAGTAAGAATAAACGATTTTATAAGTTTAAAAAAGACTAGTTTTGGCTACAAGATACTATTAGTTAGAAAAAATGTGTTTGAAACCACTAGATTAGCAGTAAAAAAATAATATCCTTCTGGGACACTGCCGTCGATACGATTAATGTAGCAATTTTTTTTTCACTGCAAGGCAAAGGCTTTCCTACTCTCCTTCCACTCCTCTTGGTTCATAGCTTTTTGCGGCCCATCCTTCCAACAAAGGTCTAGTTCTAGTTAGCAAAATAAAAAAAATAAAAATTCACCACTTGATGATATGCTTTGCAACTTTAAATCTTATGAGCTAAGCTTGACTAAAAAAATTAAGTTCTTAGACAAAGAGAACCAACTTTGACCATTTTATAAATGTTTGAGTGAAAATGAATGAGTAGGTTGGATTGGATCAAAACGGATCAATTCCGTAATTAGTTCATAATAATAAAGATAAGCGTACCTACACAACAAAATTTTTATATTCAGCTCACCTTGAAGTCAGTTAAATTAAACATATTTCACATGCTCTAACGAAAAATCACTCCCTTCATAAAACCATCTTACAGGAGCAGCTAAGAAAATGAACGTTTCATCAACTCACGTAACGTCCTTATTATTATTGGATGTGGAAATAGGTCATTCGTGAATGATTGGCTCGTTCATATTATGCGTGAAACGTCCATTACGTCACATAGGAAATACGACCAACCCGATCGTTTAGAACTCATTCGCAGAAATTTTTATGCCCGCCAAATATGAAATGTGAGTTTATACATACCAGATTATTTTTACCCTTTGGAAAGCCCGTATTCCATCGTAATAGCGTTGATTTTTGTAGTGCAAATGTATAGCTTGATGTGTTATCGTGTGTAATATTATGAACATGGACCTCATAGGTCGTTAAAATGAACGATTTGACGGTATTGCGCATGTACGTGTTGGTGACGTTGTCGATTTGCCTTGGAGCTATGAGGGTAGAAAATAGCTGTAAGTAATGTCAATAAAGTCGTTAAAATACCTAGTTGTTTACAGACTTAACTGTTTTATACTTCTAGCACTGTATAAACAATTTTATTTATTTATATAAGCAACAGGTGCATGTATTCATAATCTTTGAGTCTTATTAAGAACACCGATTCCTTAAAAAAAGTAAATAGAATTTTAGTTTTTATAAAAAAACAATCGTGTTCAAATCGTTTCAAGTTCACCAAATGTTGCCAAGCATAGAGCGATATTTGAAATGAGAAAATAATACAGCTACTGCATAATACCCACACTAAAACTTACAACTAAGCTGCGAAGAAACGACCATACATTAAAGCCTCCGATACCATCCCATTCTCCTTTATCTATTATACGGGTCCTACTTATAATGGCTTTATCTATAACACAGACAAATGTCCACTATAATCATGACCCTAAATTTTAGTAGTCGTTTGGAAAACACTAGAGGTTCGCATGCATGATAACAGACATTCGATAAAGGCATGTCATAGAGTTGGTTCGTAAAATCTAACGAGGTATAATGTTTGATGTAAATGAGGAATATAAATTATATGTAGTATGGTGTCCATGAAAATAAGACACTAGCTTTAATATTATAATATGATATGTCTTATGTCTATCGTGAATACATCCTAATTAAGATGCATTATATAAGTTTTGTATTTAGTTATAGATATCATCATATAATCAAGTACTTAATCCTTAAGTAAATTAATAAATAATTATTGACCCATTTAATGTCCCACTAGTGGGCACGGGTCTCCTCTCAAAGTGAGACGGGTTAGGCCATTACGCTAGCCTACTGCGAGTTGGCCGCTAGCCTTTTTTTTTTTGGTGTCGTGGGGAAATCCTCATGGACTACCGCCGCCCGAGGAGGCGACGGGGCGTGTCGGACTCCACCCAGAGTGGGTGACCTACCGACTAAAACCACACGGTGTTCCCTCTCGCACCTGCGTCGGGGGCTACGGGAACTGGACACCGTCCGCGGTCCCCGACTGGTGATGGCCCGCCTTCTATGGGGAAGTCAGAACTAGAGGGGCGCGCGTGGAAAACTACGCGCCGCCACCTCGGGTGCGCCTCACATACGAAACCCCAACCTACAGTGGGGCTTCCTGGGCATAGCCCGCAGGAGCAGCGCCCGCCCCGGGGTTCCACTTGACTTCACCGTGGGTCCACTCCATGGCTACTAAGCCCCCCCCCCCCCCCCGATGCGATAAGGCGCGAACCCAAGGGGGGGGGGGTTGGCCGCTAGCCTACTGCAGGTTAGCGTTGTAAAATAACAAAATAAACATTGTAGTT
Source organism: Subacronicta megacephala (assembly GCA_958496365.1). Taxonomy (NCBI): domain Eukaryota; kingdom Metazoa; phylum Arthropoda; class Insecta; order Lepidoptera; family Noctuidae; genus Subacronicta; species Subacronicta megacephala. The sequence continues at coordinate 4,281,519 of OY292520.1, read as the reverse complement.
TACATGTTCCAGCTGCTTTTATGCGAAATTATGTTGATAATACTGATAACATTTAAAAGGATAAACCTTATGAAAACCTGTCTTCTTTCATTTAAGATGGCTAGAATTTTTCCAAACCTCTTTTTGTAGTAGAATATTAGTATTATGTCTTCATTCACCACCCTGTATAGGCAGCCGAGTTTCAAAAGCGAGATTTCCTAATATAACGAAATGGTGTAGATAATATTCGCGGAGTAATTTCCTAGGTCGTAAAATTTAAGGCGCACATATACGTATTACTTGTTATGCATTAAGTACCGTCGAACGTATCAAGAAATTTCCCAAGTAACTTCGACGATTTGAAGTTATTATTGTTTCATGACTTCATAATCTTTATGTTTTCAGACACTGACTGTTCATAGTCGTTAATGAACATATCACACTATCACGCCTGTTTTTCCCGAAGGGTTAGGCAGAAGCGTACTAATTGAAAATCCAAAGTTTACCAGTATGTTTAGGTCACATGTAATAGGCGGTGAGCTTCTTGCTATTGACCTGGCACAAATCAAAACTTTGAGCTGCTACTGAGAATGTCATAGAAAATCTCAATAGCACTGCTTGAATTGGGTATCAAATCCAGGACCTCAAGTGTAGTAGTCGCACTCAGGACCACTAGACTAATAAGGAGGTTTCCTTAATTACTTAATTACAATTTTAAAGGCGGTGGGATTCTAGAGTTTATTTGGAGCGGTACTATCGTTATGCCAAATACTCTGTCGGTCAATTATACCTACATGTTAAAAACTTAAAATTAGAAAATAATTATTTGTTATTTTTAAAAGATTAAAATCCAAGACAAACATTTTAAGAAGATTAAGTAAGTCAACCTTTATAGAGTTCGAATGTATTTTTTTAAAGTCACGAACTCATACTCCCCTAAAACGCAATTTACTCGTATACCAAAGTGGCGTAGATCACATATCTAACCCATTACTATTCATGAGGCCATCTCCAAAACAAACAACCTTTTCTTTTTTGTTAATATTCGTTGCGTGTTTTCTAATCTTAATAAAAGAACAACATTGTGTTTATAAGCCACTTGTATTAAGTCTTGTAAATTAATAAGCGTTACATTGCCTTATAATTTAATAAAAAATCGCTATTTTACGATCTCGGTGGGATGGTTTATTATTATTAAAACTTTATATATTTGACTCCCTCATTTGTAGGGTAGTAGTAAGATCAGTCAGTAGACAGGTCGACTGTTACTTAAGACGTCCTGAGTTCGATTTCCAGGTTGAGTTGTGTTCATGTGTTGAAAATACAGATTAGTTAAGTTAATAGATATAGCTCTCAATATTAGCTCGGAGTTGGGATATGAGCCCGGAGCCCATTAGGTTGTCCCACTTCTGGGCAAGGGGCTCCTCTCCGGTCAAGCAATAGTCCACCATGTTGGTCTAATGTGGGTTAGCAGACTTTACAGCCGTCGAGAAAATTTCTCAGGCATGGCGGTTTCTACAAGTTTTCCTTCACTGTTTAAGCGCGTGATAATTAAGTATTACACACATGACTTCGTAATGTCAGAGGTGCGTGCCTTGGATTCGAACTCGACTTTCACTAGGTAGGCCAATGGTCATATCACTAGGCTATTACTGCACACTATATTACATGAGGCTTGAACATACCAGCAAACAGGTATACATTAGGTATGTAAGTACACCTCTGCATGATACACTATTTCAAAATGCAACATTCCTAAAGATACTAAAAATATTCCAAAATATGTGATCTAGAATCCTCAATAAACAAGAGTTACTTTCTCATTATCAACATAATCTATAAAAATATGATTAGTAAATATGCAATACTAATTCAATCATGCGACGGCAATGATTCACGTTCTAAGCCAACATCATCCATCCGAGTATCCATTTGTATTCTATATCCATTGCTCGCCCAACCGTCCGGATAATTCCATTATGCTATTGCAATGCGTATAGTGCGACCAATGAAGTTTAGCAATCGCTTGCAATACGCAGTAATTTCGAATGGACGGGAAATTTCGATACTGATCACACATTATTAATTTATGTGTTGATAAACAAGGAAATTTCCGGAAATCTGTGACTTTCAGCCTATAATGTTCCCCTTGCTGGGGCACAGGCTTCTCTCGGTGAGAGGGAGTGGACCATAATTCGCCCCGAAGGCCCAGTGCGAGTTGGTACATGTCACATGTCTTCGAATTACCGGTTCTAGAACATGCCGGTTTCCTCACGATATTTTCCTTCACCGCTTTTGGAGCAGAGGTGATGAAATCATTTAAATAAAGTAAACGCTCGTTTGGGTTCGAATCTACGACCTTCAAATCCTAAGTCGCCACTTTATTCGACACGTATATCTAAATAACGATGGCGTTATAAGAAATGTTATTTGTATAGGTACTGTTATAATAAATGAAATACAATAGAGAATATAATAGAATAATCTATATTGTACACCAAAAACGAATAATAAGTACAAGTTATAAATCATAAAATGGTACTATGGGCGGTCTTATCTCTAAAAGCGATCTCTTAAAGATAACCTTTGGTTGGACTCCCTCTCTAAATGGAAGCTAAGGTAAAGTTCCTAAAGTAGGTAAATTCAGAAGCATCTCCAAAAATATTTTCCACTGCAAAAGCGACATAAACCTCAATTCCCTGACGTATATTCTATTTTGAATCAATACCAATACAATTTCAATATTTTATATCTAGCATTTTCTGTGGACCAGCAATGCAGCATCCATACATTAAAGCCTCCGATACCATCCCATTCTCCTTTATCTATTATACGGGTCCTACTTATAATGGCTTTATCTATAACACAGACAAATGTCCACTATAATCATGACCCTAAATTTTAGTAGTCGTTTGGAAAACACTAGAGGTTCGCATGCATGATAACAGACATTCGATAAAGGCATGTCATAGAGTTGGTTCGTAAAATCTAACGAGGTATAATGTTTGATGTAAATGAGGAATATAAATTATATGTAGTATGGTGTCCATGAAAATAAGACACTAGCTTTAATATTATAATATGATATGTCTTATGTCTATCGTGAATACATCCTAATTAAGATGCATTATATAAGTTTTGTATTTAGTTATAGATATCATCATATAATCAAGTACTTAATCCTTAAGTAAATTAATAAATAATTATTGACCCATTTAATGTCCCACTAGTGGGCACGGGTCTCCTCTCAAAGTGAGACGGGTTAGGCCATTACGCTAGCCTACTGCGAGTTGGCCGCTAGCCTTTTTTTTTTTGGTGTCGTGGGGAAATCCTCATGGACTACCGCCGCCCGAGGAGGCGACGGGGCGTGTCGGACTCCACCCAGAGTGGGTGACCTACCGACTAAAACCACACGGTGTTCCCTCTCGCACCTGCGTCGGGGGCTACGGGAACTGGACACCGTCCGCGGTCCCCGACTGGTGATGGCCCGCCTTCTATGGGGAAGTCAGAACTAGAGGGGCGCGCGTGGAAAACTACGCGCCGCCACCTCGGGTGCGCCTCACATACGAAACCCCAACCTACAGTGGGGCTTCCTGGGCATAGCCCGCAGGAGCAGCGCCCGCCCCGGGGTTCCACTTGACTTCACCGTGGGTCCACTCCATGGCTACTAAGCCCCCCCCCCCCCCCGATGCGATAAGGCGCGAACCCCAGGGGGGGGGGTTGGCCGCTAGCCTACTGCAGGTTAGCGTTGTAAAATAACAAAATAAACATTGTAGTTTACATGTTCCAGCTGCTTTTATGCGAAATTATGTTGATAATACTGATAACATTTAAAAGGATAAACCTTATGAAAACCTGTCTTCTTTCATTTAAGATGGCTAGAATTTTTCCAAACCTCTTTTTGTAGTAGAATATTAGTATTATGTCTTCATTCACCACCCTGTATAGGCAGCCGAGTTTCAAAAGCGAGATTTCCTAATATAACGAAATGGTGTAGATAATATTCGCGGAGTAATTTCCTAGGTCGTAAAATTTAAGGCGCACATATACGTATTACTTGTTATGCATTAAGTACCGTCGAACGTATCAAGAAATTTCCCAAGTAACTTCGACGATTTGAAGTTATTATTGTTTCATGACTTCATAATCTTTATGTTTTCAGACACTGACTGTTCATAGTCGTTAATGAACATATCACACTATCACGCCTGTTTTTCCCGAAGGGTTAGGCAGAAGCGTACTAATTGAAAATCCAAAGTTTACCAGTATGTTTAGGTCACATGTAATAGGCGGTGAGCTTCTTGCTATTGACCTGGCACAAATCAAAACTTTGAGCTGCTACTGAGAATGTCATAGAAAATCTCAATAGCACTGCTTGAATTGGGTATCAAATCCAGGACCTCAAGTGTAGTAGTCGCACTCAGGACCACTAGACTAATAAGGAGGTTTCCTTAATTACTTAATTACAATTTTAAAGGCGGTGGGATTCTAGAGTTTATTTGGAGCGGTACTATCGTTATGCCAAATACTCTGTCGGTCAATTATACCTACATGTTAAAAACTTAAAATTAGAAAATAATTATTTGTTATTTTTAAAAGATTAAAATCCAAGACAAACATTTTAAGAAGATTAAGTAAGTCAACCTTTATAGAGTTCGAATGTATTTTTTTAAAGTCACGAACTCATACTCCCCTAAAACGCAATTTACTCGTATACCAAAGTGGCGTAGATCACATATCTAACCCATTACTATTCATGAGGCCATCTCCAAAACAAACAACCTTTTCTTTTTTGTTAATATTCGTTGCGTGTTTTCTAATCTTAATAAAAGAACAACATTGTGTTTATAAGCCACTTGTATTAAGTCTTGTAAATTAATAAGCGTTACATTGCCTTATAATTTAATAAAAAATCGCTATTTTACGATCTCGGTGGGATGGTTTATTATTATTAAAACTTTATATATTTGACTCCCTCATTTGTAGGGTAGTAGTAAGATCAGTCAGTAGACAGGTCGACTGTTACTTAAGACGTCCTGAGTTCGATTTCCAGGTTGAGTTGTGTTCATGTGTTGAAAATACAGATTAGTTAAGTTAATAGATATAGCTCTCAATATTAGCTCGGAGTTGGGATATGAGCCCGGAGCCCATTAGGTTGTCCCACTTCTGGGCAAGGGGCTCCTCTCCGGTCAAGCAATAGTCCACCATGTTGGTCTAATGTGGGTTAGCAGACTTTACAGCCGTCGAGAAAATTTCTCAGGCATGGCGGTTTCTACAAGTTTTCCTTCACTGTTTAAGCGCGTGATAATTAAGTATTACACACATGACTTCGTAATGTCAGAGGTGCGTGCCTTGGATTCGAACTCGACTTTCACTAGGTAGGCCAATGGTCATATCACTAGGCTATTACTGCACACTATATTACATGAGGCTTGAACATACCAGCAAACAGGTATACATTAGGTATGTAAGTACACCTCTGCATGATACACTATTTCAAAATGCAACATTCCTAAAGATACTAAAAATATTCCAAAATATGTGATCTAGAATCCTCAATAAACAAGAGTTACTTTCTCATTATCAACATAATCTATAAAAATATGATTAGTAAATATGCAATACTAATTCAATCATGCGACGGCAATGATTCACGTTCTAAGCCAACATCATCCATCCGAGTATCCATTTGTATTCTATATCCATTGCTCGCCCAACCGTCCGGATAATTCCATTATGCTATTGCAATGCGTATAGTGCGACCAATGAAGTTTAGCAATCGCTTGCAATACGCAGTAATTTCGAATGGACGGGAAATTTCGATACTGATCACACATTATTAATTTATGTGTTGATAAACAAGGAAATTTCCGGAAATCTGTGACTTTCAGCCTATAATGTTCCCCTTGCTGGGGCACAGGCTTCTCTCGGTGAGAGGGAGTGGACCATAATTCGCCCCGAAGGCCCAGTGCGAGTTGGTACATGTCACATGTCTTCGAATTACCGGTTCTAGAACATGCCGGTTTCCTCACGATATTTTCCTTCACCGCTTTTGGAGCAGAGGTGATGAAATCATTTAAATAAAGTAAACGCTCGTTTGGGTTCGAATCTACGACCTTCAAATCCTAAGTCGCCACTTTATTCGACACGTATATCTAAATAACGATGGCGTTATAAGAAATGTTATTTGTATAGGTACTGTTATAATAAATGAAATACAATAGAGAATATAATAGAATAATCTATATTGTACACCAAAAACGAATAATAAGTACAAGTTATAAATCATAAAATGGTACTATGGGCGGTCTTATCTCTAAAAGCGATCTCTTAAAGATAACCTTTGGTTGGACTCCCTCTCTAAATGGAAGCTAAGGTAAAGTTCCTAAAGTAGGTAAATTCAGAAGCATCTCCAAAAATATTTTCCACTGCAAAAGCGACATAAACCTCAATTCCCTGACGTATATTCTATTTTGAATCAATACCAATACAATTTCAATATTTTATATCTAGCATTTTCTGTGGACCAGCAATGCAGCATCCCATTTTTCTCCATATTTTTATTCAGCAGCACAGTTTATTTGTCAACCAACGGAACTCCGAAAAACGCAAAATAAACAGAAAAAAAAAACACTATTTTCATTCAATTTAGCAATGTGTTTTAGTCTGCGGCCCAAACGATCCGATTAGTGGGTATGTTTTGTTCGGCAATTGGAAAACTACTGGACCGATTGATCCGCCTCAGTTGTATTTTGTAAAATCGGTCTCCTTACAAAGGAGGTGTAATGTTGTAGAGACTTTCATTTATTTGTTTGTCCCCTTGAGAGTATCGCTTTCTACGAAGTTAATGGATTAGAAATGATATTGTATATCTAATTTATTTTGAGCGTTTATGCTAAAAGAAAATAAGGTACAACCGTGACTTTAAATGATCTTGATATTAAACACGTTCCCATTAGGAATCTAAATCCAATGAGATCATTGAGCGTATAAATAACATACATAAAGTCATACTTATCAAACTTTTTTATCATTTGTGAATAAAATAAAGAATGTTTGGGGGTACTACCTAATTTTGAGCAATATGCAAATTTATCGCAACTACCTAAAAAAAATATGAAAAAATTATGTGTAAGTACCTATGTATAATATATGAATTGTGACTGCTGAGCTAAAGTTACTGTGTTCGATTTCCAGATTAATTAAGGTGTTAGTGGGATTTCTAAAAAAATCTCAGTATCAGCTTGGACATTGCCTCTGTGGACTTACCCCCTATTACACGGGACCCAAACCATATCTACCAGTAAACTGCATAATTATGTACACCTCTGTCTAACCCCTGTTAGAATACAGGCGTGATGTTCTTTAGTAATAAAGCACATACAAAAAATGTTTTACCGCAGCTTAGCATGGCCACGCTCCGGTTAGCTGCAAAGGAACGAAAGAGAAAAAAATGAATAGGAACCTACCCTGGTAAAATACAAAATTTAAAAGCGTATTTTTAATGTAATAAAAATGGTATCACGGGCACAGTATTATTACAGGCATGCCAATTTCCAACTTGTTAGTACGTATGGAAATGCATTAACAGTACCCGAGTTTTTGTTTCCATGAGCAAATTGGGCTGGTTTAGAGAGAAAAGAAAACAATTTGCAGAATGCATGCATGAACGTCTGTTCATGTATGCGTGTCTGTAAATTGTTAACAAAAAGATTGGTTTGCGGCAAACAGACATTTAGATAATTATGGAGCAATTAAATTCTTGAGTTACAAGTAAGCCCGGTCATTTTCTGGTTTTCATATTTACGTAATTACATACATTAGTTGTTTTTTTATTATTCTTGCATTCCCTTTAGGGTTGGGCAGAGGTGTACTATGTACACAGCAGTGTAAAAACCGCAGCAGTCACGCTTGAGACCAATAGAGTAATTAGGTTGTTAATTATTGTTGTTACCATTACTAAACTTACGAAGATAGAATACACAGCTATACAAAACCAGTTTAGACTGACCTCCAATTTTAACGTTTTCAGCCCAATTGAAATGAAATGAAATGATATGAAATGATGAAATGATATTTATTTTCTGTAAATAGATCTTATAAGACACTTTTACAAGTCGTTTTTTTACATATTTTTTTTAACTAGATGGCGTCGACGTTTCCTTTCTGACGACCTCTGAGAAGAAACGTCGAAACAAACTCAGAGAATCATGGTCTCTTTTAAAGTCCAGACAATAGTTATATTATATGCGAGTTCAATGTAGGGCAAAATCTGAACAGGCCTTTTGAAGAAAGAACCATACCAGCTTTGAGTTGACCTGTCCTAACTGACGGAACGCATACATCAGTCATCGTGTAGCTCAACCATTTTTTAGGGAGCCCAACGACCCGACGCACAACGATACCAGATCAGCAAGACATTTGCGTAGGTCATGGGAAACAATTAAAGTCCAGCCTATACTAGTATTTTATAGCTTGGCACCACATGTAGCCGTGCGTACTTACTGATGTCGAGAGTGAATTTTCAATGTGATTTAAAAAAAACCTATAATTAGATACTTGTAACTTTTTAAATATTAAAGTCATCTAAATATTCAGCCTTTCATCTTATATAATTATTTATCACCAACAGATAATTTAATGGAATATCATACAATATATCCAAATTAAATGTATTAACTTCAATTTCATTGTAACGCTTTACGTTTTCATTACGGTAATGAAGTTTCGACTGAGAATATTTTGGTTTAAGCAGAATTTAATATTATTTATTTACTTTGCCGGTCTGGAGAGAAAAATATAAAGTAGCCGAGAAAACATGCTTAATTTTTTTTTCCAAGCACGAGCTTAGAGAGGCGTTCATCATTTTAGAACCTAATCTACATTTGTAGATCTGTGTAGTTTAAGAATGCACACGCAAAAGAATTTAAACGTCTCAAAACGGTAGAAGCTTTCTTGTTATCTAAACTTTATCCACCTGGAACTGGTAAATTCCAGATGAATCAATTGTAGATAACTTATATGCTGCCTCCTTAGTCTAGTGATCTTAAGTGCGACTGATACGCTAGAGATCTTGGGTTCGATTCCTAGGTCGAGCAAATTGTTATTGGGTTTATTTGTAATTCCCAGTAGCGATCGGTGTCTGGATTTTTGCCCGGCTCGCTCCCTATTACATGGGACCTAAACAAACCGGAGAACTGTGGTTAAGTACACCTCTGCCTAACCCTTTGGGGAATACAGGCGTGACAGTAAGTTAAAAAGGCTAAAAGTCCGACCACGTTTATTAGTTCAAGATGGATAAAATGTGGATAACTTATATGATTAAATATTTCTCGGTCAGCACATGCCCTTAGTCCAAGTCAATTATAAGGTCGACCAAAAGTTTAATTGAGTTTTTCTGTTACGACATTTTCTGTGGGCCCAACCAGGGCTACCATATTACAATAAAACTTCTTCATTTTATTATATAATAAGGGTCTAATTACTTTGTGAATATTGCCGTAATTACCACGCTTAGTAAAGGAATTAATGGATAGAGTTTTAGTTTGAAACAGGTGGAAGCTGGGTTTGATAGCTTTTTGAGCGATTTTATGTCCTTGAAAGTAGAATTATGACCTAAATTTCAAATAGTTTGGTTTAAAATCATCCAAACAGGCTTGTTTATATGGTACGCCTTAGTTGCTAAAGTCTGGGTTACATAAGGATTCTCAAAATTGAATGCTTATCGATTAGAAAAAATGTCTTCGTTCTGTTCGCCATTGATTAACGTATTGATCTACTTAGACCTAATTATGGTTAAAAAATCATTATTATTCAAAAGTTTACAATTAATTTCACTTAACAAGAAACCTAGTGAGATGAAACATTATTTCGGTCGTAATATTATTTGTAATAAGTTGCATTCAGTTTTTATTTGCCAGTTGCAAAGATAGCAATGCAAGCAATGTGGCAGTAGATTCGTGTAAATTTCAAAAATTTGTGCGCATTATAAAAAAAAATGGCAATATGGGTCGCACATTACTAGTATTCTTGTCAAGCCCTCGTGCTAAGCTACATGCTTGTGTTACGAGTGGGTTCACGGCGGTAGTGCAATGGGTGGGTTTCGAACCGGCAAACACACGATCACAAGTCCGACGCCCTAGCCATTAGGCTACCGCCGCTTGATCGTTGATTGATACCATGATAATTATGTTTTATGAGATCTTTTTCTGATCTGATCTCGAGTAATTTTTCAGAGGCTTATTCAAAATTAAAACCTAGGTGAAATTACTCGAGAAGTCAAGACGCTACGCTCATGGAGTTGTGGAAAACAGCCCGCTATTTATAGAAATACCATAGTATACGTATTAGTTATACATCCAACCATCGCAAATTGAATCATAGTCCTTCCTCCTAACCATAAAGGCATCGAGGAAAATTTTCACAATTCCCTAGACATATGCCGCGAGAGGGACATGTCTGTAATGTCATTTACGTAGCAATACTTTATCGTAATCGCCGTTGTGTGGCGTGACATAGCGCAATTGACTACGATTCAGTCATGTTGAATCAAGTTCGACGTATCATATAGATTGTGTTTTTAGATAGACGATGTTTCAAGGAAATTGATGTTATTGTATATCTAGTTCAGGATAATAAGTGTATGTATGTCATGTTAAATATAATAGATTGTGGCCTGTTTCATTCGGCTCACCTTGGCGAGTGTACTACCGTACCCTCAGCTGTGTTGTGTTGTCTTTGCTGTTTATAATCATAAATGTTATGATTAACATCGTAAGCGTTGACAAATTACATTGTCCTACTAATGGGCACGGGTCTGCTCTCAGAACGAAAGGAATTAGGTTATAGTCCACCACGCTAGCCTACTGCGGGTTGACAGACCTCATACGCCGTTAAGAAAATCTTTCACCGTTCAAGCGCGTGATAATAATTAATCATTAATACGCACATAGCTTCGAAAAGTCAGAGGTGCGTTGCTTGGATTGGAACTCGAGACCTTTCACTTGGCAGTCCAATGGTCATATAATGTTTTTAGCAGCAACAACATATTATGCTGCCGCCGATACATTTAAAGATTGAAATAATGATTGTTTTGTCTGTTTAGAGGTATACTCCCTAAGTTCCATGTAATTATATATTAATAGCTGTTTAAAGACATTACGTAAAAAAATATGAAGGTGAAGCTTTTTCCATTTTATATATGAAAAAATTCAAAACCTACATTCCTAACAGTACACGAAAAGACTAACATGAAAAGCAAAACTGCTATTCATTATATTCATTTTAAAATACCCGAAAAATTCAAGTATAAACCAGTTGTTTGAAGCATACCTACAATTAAAGGCGGAGTGTTTTTTTTAAAGTGCCAACCGGCATAAAAATTTAAATTTCATGTTAAGCTGTGATTGTAAATGGAGTTCCTGCTGGCGGACTGCCAAGGTTGATGCAAACTGTTGAAAGCGCGCCAGGGAGGACAAACGAGGCGTCATGAAGGCGCGACCCATTCTCTCCCATTCTTGGACTAAATCAGGAAAAACACGGAAGACTGCGTGAATCAGACAGTGCACAAAGAGAGTGACGTCGCCTTAAATAGATTACCGTGACTTTTGAATGGAACGAACTTACAATGATAGAAAAAGCTCTCTCTCTCTTAAAAAATCCATTTCGAAGGTTTGCGTCTATTCATATTCTTTATATATACAAAAAATGTGTGTAGGTTGGGCAATTCGAAAAGTCGGTCGATTGATTTGAAATTTTTATAAAATGAATATACCCATACATAGAAGATAGACTGAGCCACAAAGAAGCTTGGACAGGTGTAGCTTATATATAATCGTAAAATTGTATTATAAAAAAAATATGGTACACTAAGTCATCATATAAACAGCCTGTATTTTTCTACTGCTAGACATCTGTTCTTTAAGTGAACGCCATAGAACACAATTTTCAACTCTTTTTATCCAGGTGTACATTAAGTACAAACAGAAAGTAGAAAATAGAGAACAATCGCGACTACTCCACCGACAAGAGATGAGTTCGTAAATGGAAGAGAGAGAGATTAAGTATTTGATGATATTTAGTATACAATATAATATTCGTGAACTGTTTTCACTATACTATCTTAATTTGCTTCGACGTTATTTTTTAGCTTAAAGGAGAATTTTTCGTATGAAGTAAAGTCCGAAGTAACAAATAGTTATCCCAGGAACTTTGTTTCCGAAAGCTAGATAGAACAGACATATACCATTTTAATGACCACTTTCAAGTCTGCGACTAGAAATAAATCTTTAATGTCGGATAACTCGAATAATATCCATGAAGATAATAGTGAGGGTAGTTCGTGACTCTATTTTATTGCAATAGCTATTAAGATAACATAAAACGTTGTTACAATTTTGCTCAAATAAAATATGTTCTTAAAATATTTTTATAACATTATTAGAACCTTGACTGCCTCGTTAGTCTAGTGGCCCCAATCGCGACTGCTACGCTAGAGGTCTTGGTTCGATCCCCAGGTCGAGCAAAGTGTTATTGGGTTTTTCTAAAAATCTTTCGAAATTCTCAGTAGCAGCTCGGAGTCTGGATTTGTGCCCGGTGAATGGCAATAGGCTCGCCCCCTATTACATGGGACCTAAACATACCGGCGAAATGTGGGTGTACATTAGTACACCTCTGCCTAACCCTTCGGGGAATACAGGCGTGATGGTATGATGGTATGTATGAAGAACCTATCATCAATTATAAATAATCATAATGAATAGATACCTATCATAAACCAAAAATGAATATAAGTTATCTATCAAAAACAACGCCTGCGATAATATCCTGTTCAATATCCTACTTAACCTAAGGCCTTATTCATTTAAGGCCTCATTGAATCATGTGCCTTATACGAAGTTCTTTAAGACACAATTCTGCCAGTGATTGTTGGTAGCTAAATGCAGAGCTATCTCTTATACAAATCAACACAATAGATGCTGACGTTTTCATCTTATTTGCATCTAAAAAATTTAAAAAGCATCTTTTCCCCAAAAATATGAAATGAAAGACTACGATTTCAGGGAATCATGGTGAACAAAAGGATATTTTTTTAGTTTTGATCGATAAATACTTGGATTTTACGTCTTTAAAACGTTGTTTCTTTCTGAAACTTTCTACTAGTTCAACTGTAAATGCGAAACTCACATACATAAATACGCAGAACGGTAATAAGTTAAGTTAAATATTTTAATTTGGCTCATCTTGGCTGAACATCACACAGATCTCGTATTTTATGAAATTATCCAACACATTACAAGTATTAGAAAGAAAAGAAAGAAAAATAATTTATTCAGCGCAATCAATTAGGTAATTATATGTATGGAAGTATATTGCGTGCCGGTTGGTGGCGTATTACGATACCTCTCATTCTTTTAGGAGACTGAAGAACCGTGAATAGTGGCTAAAAAGACACATAAATCATTTTTGCAGCATAGCAAGAACCGATTCTACCGTTATGGATTTTTTTAAAGACAACGCTAGAGACCAAACCCTATGTCACGAAGGATCTCACAAACATACAATCAGATAATGATCACAGCTAATATAAGATGATGATGATGATGATGTGGAAATCAACCTACGACACGATTTATTCACCATTGTTACACTAAACACCGAACGTGCAGTCAAATTACTTTTACAGAAGTGGCCTTTTTATTTTATAAACGTTTGACAAATTGAACAAAACCCGTCACTCCAACCGTCCATTTAAATTTTAGGCAAATATCCACACGTAAATGTAACAATATACATCTGTTTTGCAATAAAAGCGGGATCCATTTCAAGTTTTTCGCGGCGTTATTTATCTATTGTGTAACACTGGCGGCGGGAGAAAGGTTATATTTGCTTTATGAAATCTTTGAGTCTAAAACTGCACATCAAAAACGATATTAAAATCTTTTTTGTAAAGATCCACTGCAAAATAGCCCACTATTTGACGTGATGTGTATCATTTCGTATAGATATTACGGTCGCCAGCACATCAAGTAACCACAAAATTTAAAATGTTATCTGTTAATTTTGAACTTAATCATCAACATTTTTAGGTTTAAATTCGTTTGGAGAAATTTGTCAGTTTTGTATAACAAAGATATGAATTTTCTATTAAATAAAATTTCTAGTGAAAGAAAAATTCGATCTCAGGCAGGGTTTGAACATGCGTCTCTCTGGTTAAGTACACCAGACGCTTTGCCGACTAAGCTACCGAGACCACTGCCTGTGATGTCAAATTTCTCTTCCACATTTTACGTCTTGAGGCGACGTCGGCACCATCTATTGAAGACATTGCTATGTCTTTCAACCAACACGACTGCCTTTACAGGTAGTTCAATGTCGAACGATGTTGCCTTACCGTATTATGCTTATTTTTTATTATTTTTAACATTAAATATTGCGAAATGTTCACAAAAATATGAATTTTATATTAAAGAAAATTTCTAGTGAAAGAAAAATTCGATCTCAGGCAGGGTTTGAACCTGCGTCTCTCTGGTTAAGTACACCAGACGTAAGGTAAGGCAACATCGTTCGACATTGAATTACCTGTAAAGGCAGTCGTGTTGGTTGAAAGACATAGAAATGTCTTCAATAGATGGTGCTGACGTCGCCTGAAGACGTAAAATGTGGAAGAGAAATTCAACATCACAGGCAGTGGTCTCGGTAACTCAGTTGGCAAAGCGTCTGGTGTGACCTCAACCAGAGAAATCGTTGTGAACATTTCGCAATATTTAATGCTAAAAAATAAAAACAACAAGTTTTGTATAATTTCGTGTGCTGGCGACTGTACTCTACAATAAAACCAACAAAATATTGATTTAAACTTTCTAAATAGCTTTAGTTCTATAATTGTCCTCTTAAACTTCACTCAAACACGACTAAAGTACTGTAAAGCTTCCAATATGGATCAAAGAGTTTACACGATAAAATAAAATATCCTCCTGACGAACACTACCGTCATCATTTCGATTAATCCCAGCAAAATCATTAATTAACCGACACTGGCAGACTCTGCAGAATAGCACAATACCGTTCGCGTACAATGAATCAATTCAGCCTTAACCCTGAAGCCCCGGCCCAAAGTTGGATGATATAATGCTAAACAAACACAAATAAGGCAAAGAAGGCCATATTTCATGAACGTAGAGCGACTTTATTGCCATTTCGTAATTTATATGTAACACCTGATTATCTCAGAAATAACTATGCTAATAGAATAGTTTAAATAATAAGGAGCTAAGGAGGATCCTTAGCCAGAGCTTAGAATTGTGCTATATATTAAAAACTACTTAATCAATTTTATATTGTTATAAGGTTAGGTAAAAAACCTAATTGTGTTACCAGCACTATAAGCTAAATTTACAGCTGATAAAATTTATGATTATTTCCCTAATTTCAAAATCATTCCAACCAGTAGATCCAGCCCCACGTTGGGCGCCAGTCTCCGGCAGTTCTTCAATTCTTGTCCCACGTTGGGCGCCAGCGTAAGGAAAGTACAAAGCTTGGGTACAAAGTTGGATGATATAATGCTAAATATAAACAAATATAAGGCAATATTTCATGAACGTAGGACGGCTTTATTGCCATTCATAATTTATATGTTACACCTGATTATCTCAGAAACGATTAAGCTAGTCATAAAAAAAATGGATGGCTTCGGTCGGAGCTTAAAAATGTTCTGCACAGTAGAGGAGCCATATTGAAGTATCGCTTTTTATATCCGACAAGGTGGACTTTAGCCTCATGCCCATTCTGCGAGGAGACTTGTGCCTGTGTGTTACTTGTGAAAAATATTTGAAGACATATTAAATTCCATCACACTTCAACTCCCGAAGGGTTTCGTATACTAATGTACCCACAGTTCGCTGGTATGTTAAGGTCACAAATTCAGTCTCCTAACTGCTACTGAGAATTTCACTAAAAACCACAATAACACTTTGCTAGACCTGGGAATTGAACCCAAGATCTCTAGCGTAGCAGTCGCGCTTGGGACTACTAGACTAAATGAGGCAGTTATGTTATTTGAGGATTTAAAACATATCATTATGCCTGTATTCCTCCAAGGGTTGGGTACAAGGGTAGGTCGCCCCCGTGGGTGTACATTGGTACACCCACGGTTGCGAGCCTATTGCCATTATCCGGGAAAAAATCTAGACTCCGAACTGCTACTGAGAATTTCAAACCAAGGACTTCTAGCGTAGCAGTCAAGTAACCACTAAACTAATGACGTAGTTATTCGAAACATATAGGTAATGAATAAAAAAAAGTAATTCAGAAAGAAGTTCGTACAGTCTATAGCCTCTTCACTGAAATTCGTTACATAGGTATTTTTGTCACGTATGCAAATAATTTCGCGATTACTCCTTTTATCCTAAACTCTGGGATTTTTTCGAGAATGTCTGGAATCCCCGGGATGAAGGCTGCTCTTCGCAAAAGCTTTTATACGTCAGCAAATATTTTGTTAAAATGAATGTCTATTTGCAGTACTTAATAATCAAGCTAGCTATTTGCTACACCCGATTGGGTAGGCTGTTCAGACTAACTATATTTTGTAAAACACCATTGTTTGTACACAGTTTGAGCAATAAATGTCTTTGTCTAGATGACTCCTATGCGGTGTGTTGATTTGCTTTATACGTAACTAACTTTCGTCCGTGACTTCATTCGCGAGTATTTTATCACAATAAGAAAAAACACTCAGTTATAAAGAAAGCTATATTACTGTAAAGTTTCATCAAAATCCGTTCAGTAGTTTTTGCTTGAAAGAGTAACAAACATCCATCCATCCATACATCCATCCATTACAAACTTTCAAATATATAATATTAGTAGGATAGAAAGTAGGATAGTAAGTAGGAAGTAGAATAGGAAGTAGAAAGTAGGATAGGAAGTAGGAATAGTAGGTTTTATTAAATAATAAACATAAACCTATGGTTTTTTTTAAAGACACTACCTTCCGCACCAGGTATAAAGCAGTCTATGTATAGCGATAGGAACGATGCTTCCAATTACATTCTAGTACTGAAAAGCTACATTTTAGTACTAAAAGGCAAATGTACTGCAAATACCTACGTATTTGTACCGTACACTATCATAAAAGTAAACGATTACAGCTTAATACAAAGCTTCGAAGAACGAAACGAATGTCATCGTTTGTACTAAATGAAACTTAAGTCGTTCTTTTGCTCGCCGAATTCATTTATTCAACAAAACCAAAATTCTAAACATAATTGTTTTGGTTTCTATTATAGAAAAATAATATTATACCCTATTTTTTCATATCCCATCAGATATCCGCTGGTTACAATGTTAATATATATTGCTCTTATAATAGAATAGGATCGAAAAACAGGTTTATAAAATAAATGTTTCTTTTATGTAACTAAGTCATTCTTTTTACTTCACAATTCTTTTTCATGGCGAAGAATTGATTAAAAGTAGCCGTCCAGATTACCCGAAGTTGAGCCCATAAATTGTTTTTTCCATATCTTCAATCGCATAAAACAATGTTTTAATGGAGTTTTTAGACAAATTGTAGATGATATTGGAAAAAATAATTCACTTTCGAAGTTTGTGTTCATGACTGATTATAAATGGTCAAGTTATTATTATCACAAATCATAGAATTTGTCGTTTGAGGCTACCAATCAAACATAAATCCAATTATAATTATAATAAAATTACAATTCTTTCAATAATTATTATAGTTGAAATAGGCGCGGACGCTAAAAATATTTACCCAATTAAATGATATTAAGAGTGCAATTAATCACAGTTCAGTAATGACGAGAATTTTGTATATTACATGTTATATAATTAAGTAACATAATACAGACTGCCTCATTAGTCTAGTGGTCCTGAGCACGACTGCTACGCTAGAGGTCCTGGGTTCGATCCCCAGGTCGAGCAAAGTGTTATTGGGTTTTTCTATGAAATTCCCAGTAGCAGCTCGGAGTCTGGACCTGCCCGGTTAATGGCAATAGGCTCGCCCCCTATTACATGGGACCTAAACATACCGGCGAAATGTGGGTGTACTATAGTACCTACACCTCTGCCTAATCCTTCGGGGAATACAGGCGTGATAGTATGTATGATAACATAATACAAGGTGCGAAGTACAATAATTTTGAGTAAATGCGGGTTTGATTTGAGCTTGACAGAAAGAAACAAAAGAATAACATGATTATTAGAATTCTATTGACATAGGGATCGTATCCAATATCGGAATTTACTGGCCGCGAAATTGAACTTGTATGCTACAACAAAATGGTAACTTGTCAAAAATTGAATGAGAAAAGGAGGTATTTTATTTATTGTAAGGAATACTTATTTGTTGTTCTTTTTATTTGTTGTTATGTATTTATTCTACCTGATTGCAATTCTTGATGGTTAAATTCCATATGATGTATTAATCCCGGCACGCATCCCTCTGCTACCATAAATAGAAAGACTGATTCAAATATTTGAACATCAATAAACGATTACGATTGGTAGAATAGTTGACATTGGCTTAATCCCTAAAAATTTTTTCACCGTGAAGTCGCACCCAATATTTTTAATAGCAACATTGTCTAGCAATGAAAATAATAAGTACCAAAAGACTCAATATTACCTGTATATGATTGGGAAACAAAAGACATGCTACTATTCTACCAACGTTGAAGGAATTATTATCATTACATATGTCAAACTTACATCAAATATAATGAGGTGAAAGGTCGCTTCAATGTATTTGTTCATTTATATAGTTCGATTAATCGCAATACGTATCTACATTATTAACACTACCAACAAGTTTTGTATGTAAATATTATTATGTACGCACGGCTACATATCAAGCTATAAAAAACTGTTTAAGCGGGCCTCTTATTGTATGGAAAACCTATACAATGTGAGATCAGCTTAAACTAGTATTGTATAGGTTGACCTGTAGCCGTGTGTAAACCTGCATGCCTGAGAGATTTTCTTGACGGCATGTGAAGTCTGCCAACCCGCAGTAGGCTAGCGTGGCGGACTAAAGCCTAATCCCTCTCGTACTGAGAGGAGACCCGTGCCCAGCAGTGGGACAATGTAATGGGTTGATGATGATGATGAAGCAGTGGCAGAAAGTATGTTTTAGGTATATTATTTTAGAAAGCTACTTATTTAGTCCTCTGGGAAAAAAAAATCAACCAATACTCGCAGAATCCATATGTATAAGTACCGTGGCCAGCACATCAAGTTACCACAAAATGTCAAATATTCTCAGTTGATTTTGAACTTTATCTCCAACAGTTTAAGGTGTAAAATCATTTGGAGAATTTGACAGTTTTGTATACCTTGATCTGCTGGCGACTGTTCATACTATTATTTCTGCACGATTTTATTTTGAGTCAACCATCAAATATTACGAACTTCTTTTGTCTATGATAACAGTTGAATGAATGAACGAATGAATGATATAGGAAAAAAGGTTGGCAAACTCGCTCCGCTGAATGTGTTTGTGAATTAGAAAAATAAACTAATTGTTATTTTATACTCGTGTTTTTATCATAGTGAATTTATTTTATTCATCCCTTAACGTAATTTAATAAAACTACAAGCATTACACCATAGTGCTCTCGTTTTGGGTATATCGTATCGGAACGTCAATAATTGTCGAAAATGTAGGGTAGTTGTTAGTAACTTTGATAGCCCACAAGCTCACCGAATACCGCAATCTGCCTTAACAAATAACAAATTCTGACTGTGACGAACACCTCTGTAAAAGGTTCTTGAAATACATTGAGTGTGAATAATTTAATGTCATTAACTAATATTTGAAGTGTTGGACAAATTCAAACCATCTACGTGGTTTTTAACAACTAAGTATTGTTTTTCTTTGTGTGTTGTGATAGTTTAAATGTGAATGTGAGTGGAATTTCCAAATTGATAGGTACAGTTGTGAAGTGTTTTAGGTGTTAGTGCAATGTGCTTCGATTCCGTCAGCCAGGACAATCTATAGAGTGCAGTCTACAGGTAAGTTATCTATGTAATTTCAGCTTTGATGGGTAATTTTTCGTCTACCACGTTGCAGGTATGTCGCACTTGTACCGATGAAAAACCACGTTAATCTTCTTTTGCCCTATAATCAATTAAAGGCTTGGTTTCGTGACATAAGACACGACGATACTAATGGCTAGGGCGTCGGACTTGCGATCATGCGGTTGCTGGTTCGGAACACACCTATTGTACTACCGACGTTTACAAGCATTTAGCTTAGTACGAGGGGTTAACAAGAATACTAGTTATGTGCAACCCACATTGCTAGTAACCTTTTTTTTTTTAAAAAAAATTAGTAACACTCCGGATCTGATGTTGATACAGTTGGAAATCCTACAGTGGGTATCGCTTCCTATCATATGGGAAATACCGGCGAACTATGGGTGTACAATCGTCAGCACATCAGGTTATAAAAAACTGTCAAATTCCTCCAAATGATTTTAAACCTTAAAATATTGATAATTAAGTTCAATATCGACTGAGAAAATTTTTGATGTACTGGCGACCTTGGCTGTCAAACTTTGTACTTACAACGTCCACATGAGATAACTTGAAGTTCCAAATGTTTTGTTTATTGCAATACCAACAAAATTGTTGGCGAAACTTGTTTCATAGTATACCTCTACCTAACCCTTAGTTGAATTCAGGCGTGATGGTATGTTATTTTAAGTATATATAGTATTCTGTCTTTTACTTATTTCAATGATAAATACCACAACACACCCATTAACTGTATCCAGTAATAACCGCACTCAGACGTGCAAATTAAGCACATTACTGCTTCTTTCAATTACTAAAATAAAATAGAAAGGCTCATAAAGATTTATGTTCGCCACATTTTTCTTTTAATTTCCAAAGAAATTAAGAAATGGAAAAGGAGAATTATACGCCGGAGCTCCCAAAGTAATTTCTTCATTAGAAATTAAAGTTTCTTTCGTTATCTCCCC